>JBBGZY010001068.1:1200000-1534172 GCA_037952925.1 Lithobates clamitans | reverse complement strand
CTGGTAATTACCACAGCCGTTTCACGGGAGGGAAATTCTAAAAACATGACATGTTGGGGCGCCTTGAGGACTGGAGTTGAGAAACACTGGCTTAGGCCCCATGTACACGAGACGCTGAGGCAAAGTCCTATGACCGAATTTTTTTGACACCTTGAAACCGGCGTTTAAAATGCCCGTTGAGCCGTGTTTAACTGCGTTTGCGTCTAGAAGCGTTTATTAAGATTACCTCATTTAAGACCCTCCCCAAGCTCAAAAAACATTGTAAGTTAACCATTTCAGCCATATTGACCAGAGTGAGTAGCAGCAGCAGAGAGAGCAGTTTTCTACTTGTATTTGCCTCTATTTCTGTGCTTTTTTTTTTGCAATGGATCACATAATGAGCATATGTGAGGAAATGCTCCTGACATTGCTCTTGATGAGGCTAGAACGTAGAAAATTGCGTTAGAGGTCCAGAGTCAGAGTGTCGCTATTGGACTCATCCTTTGATTACAAAATATCCTGCCGACATTCGCTGTGCAAACATGTACGTACAGCTGCGTACCTACCCCGACAATTTTTTTTTATTTCACACGCATATCCATTGCCACATTTGACCTTCTACTTGAAAAAGTACAACCCAGTCTGACACACATGGACACCAATATGAGGAAGAGTGTGTCACCAGAGGAACGTCTGTTGGTGACGATCAGGTATGTGCACGTATATATGTACAGATGTATTATTTTTTGTATAAAAAAATATTTTGTCTATTTTATGCATATTTAAATCTGAATATATGGGTTAAATTCCAATTAAAATTTGGATACAGCAATGCCAGTGGTGTATTGCATTGCATCAAGGGCTATATATGGTCTATGAATCATCGCAAGGTAATTAAAACATTTTTAACTATATTTTTTATGTTTTTTCATTGTTTTCCCATCATATTTTTGTCTTTTCAGGTCTAAAATATAGGGTACCTTTAAAAACGCTTATAAACGAAAATGCGTCTAAACGTGGGTACCGCGTTTGGCGTCTGAAACGTGGAAATTTTCAGCGTCTGAACCCATTTTTTTTTCCTTCCAAAGAAATGCTGTTAAGCGCAACTGCATAAAAACGGCAATAAACGAGACTGTGTACATGGTCACATAGGATAACATTGAATGGGTTCAGGGGCAGTTGAAAAAAGCATCCAACTGCCTCTGAACGTATGTTTACCAGTGTCCCGTGTACATGAGGCCTTATTTGAACAAGCTAAGGTTAGAAGCCGATTTGCTACCATGGACAGCTGCATCAGATTTTGCACTCTCCAGTTTTAGTAAATCAACCCCAAACTGAGGGAAAATCTGCAACAGCATCACAGACAGAAGATGAAGGGGTTTATTTAGTAACCTGGGGGAAGGCGGGACTCCTGTTCTGTCTGTTGATGCAGATTTTCCTAACACTTCTTGTCTAGTAAAAACATTGCCTCCATGAGAGGAAGTGAAGGGAAGTCGCCCTCAGAGGTCTGGATCAGATACCAGTAAAAATTAGGGATTTCAGGAATTTCCCCAAGGCAAAAAATAAATAAAACAAAAACAACAACAACAACACACACACACACACACTTTAAGGTATAACTAAAAGGCACCAGTGTCATGTGTTTATTGCTGTCTCTGTCCCCACTAGGGAGATTCTCTCCAACTGCCCTGACCACAATGTCACTGGGAAAGAAAAGAGGTTCAAACTGTTTGGAGGTGCCACCTAGATGTGTAGGAAAACCTAAAGGGGTAGTTCCTACACATTGAAAAGATATCCTCTTATTTCTTCTTTGTATGATTAATCCTCTGCTTCCGCTGTAACTCACCACAACGAGGTACATCATGTCCGCACGCCCATTGGCTCCTGGGATATGGGGACCATCAATCCCAGGAGTCAATCGGCATCCGCCGCTTGTAGCATCAAAATGAGTGCAGCGCACTTTGTACTATATGCGCTTACACGAAATCCGAAGGTCTATGCTGGGTAGCCAGCAGTGCTGTATCTGGGGAAGAGGAACAAGTGGGCTTCAGATGCCCACACTAAAGATGGAAGCATGCTCGTTGGGGGCTACAAAGCGAGTTTATTTAAAAAGGAACATGGATTTAGAATACCTACATTTAATACACATTCCATAATGAATAGCATTAAAGCGGGGTTCCGCCCAAAAAACAGAAACTTCCACTTTTCGGAATCCTCCCCCCTCCGGTGTGTGTATAATCCAGGTATTTGCTACCACTTCCGGGCATAGATAGCTGCAGTATCCGGCGCCTCCTCCATCCCCCCCTGCTGTCTTCTAGGAGACACACAGGTCCCAGAAGACAGCAGGGACCAGTGGAATTGCGCATGCGCAGTAGGGAACCAGGCTGGGAAGCCGCAAGGCTTCCCTTACCGAAGATGGCGGTGCCTCCACTCGAGAGCCGAGGGATATCAGCTTCGAGTGCCAACATTGCGGGCGCCCTGTACAAGTAAGTGTCCATATTTTAAAAGTCAGCAGCTGCAGTATTTGTAGCTGCTGACTTGTAAAAAAATAAATAAATTTGGCGGAAATCCGCTTTAACCACTTGACGACCGCCTCACGCCTATATACGTGAGCAGAGCGGCACGGGCAGGCAAAATCACGTACCTGAAACGTGATTGCCTTCCCGCGGGTGGGGGGTCCGATCGGACCCCCCCCCCCGGTGCCAGCTGCGGTCGGCATTTGGTTGGGAGCGATGACAGACGAGGGGGAGGCCATCCGATCGTGGCCCCCCCCTCGCGATCGCTCCCAGCCAATGAGAAACATCCCCTGCCTCTGTATAGTACACAGAGGCAGAGGATGTGATGTCATCTCTCCTCGGTCTGGCAGTTTCCGTTCCAGCGCCGAGGAGAGATGACATGTAAGTGCACAACACTCACATACAACACAGTAGAACATGCCAGGCACATATTACACCCCGATCCCCCCCCCGATCGCCCCCCAATCCCCCCCCCAATCACCCCCCCCCTGTCACAAACTGACACCAAGCAGGTTTTTTTTTTTTTTTTTTCTTGATTACTGCATAGTGTCAGTTTGTGACAGTTAGCAGTGGTGGGACAGTTAGTATTACCCCCCTGTAGGTCTAGGGTACCCCCCTTACCCCCCCTAATAAAGTTTTAACCCCTTGATCACCCCCCCTCACCAGTGTCGCTAAGCGATCATTTTTCTGATCGCTGTATTAGTGTCGCTGGTGACGGTAGTTAGGGACGTAAATATTTAGGTTCGCCGTCAGTGTTTTATAGCGACAGGGATCCCCATATACTGCCTAATAAATGTTTTAACCCCTTGATTGCCCCCTAGTTAACCCTTTCACCACTGATCACCGTATAACCGTTACCGGTGACGCTGGTTAGTTCGTTTATTTTTTATAGTGTCAGGGCACCCGCCGTTTATTACCGAATAAAGGTTTAGCCCCCTGTAGGTCTAGGGTACCCCCCTTACCCCCCTAATAAAGTTTTAACCCCTTGATCACCCCCTGTCGCCAGTGTCGCTAAGCGATCATTTTTCTGATCGCTGTATTAGTGTCGCTGGTGACGCTAGTTAGGGACGTAAATATTTAGGTTCGCCGTCAGTGTTTTATAGTGTCAGGGACCCCCATATACTATCTAATAAATGTTTTAACCCCTTGATTGCCCCCTAGTTAACCCTTTCACCACTGATCACCGTATAACCGTTACGGGTGACGCTGGTTAGTTCGTTTATTTTTTATAGTGTCAGGGCACCCGCCGTTTATTACCGCATAAAGGTTTAGCCCCCTCATCGCCCGGCGGTGATATGCGTCGCCCTAGGCAGCGTCAGATTAGCGCCAGTACCGCGAACACCCACGCACGCACCGTACACCTCCCTTAGTGGTATAGTATCTGAACGCATCAATATCTGATCCGATCAGATCTATACTAGCGTCCCCAGCAGTTTAGGGTTCCCAAAAACGCAGTGTTAGCGGGATCAGCCCAGATACCTGCTAGCACCTGCGTTTTTCCCCTCCGCCCGGCCCAGCCCAGTCCAGCCCACCCAAGTGCAGTATCGATCGATCACTGACACTTTTCTTTGTAGCGTTTTGGTGAACTGGCAAGCACCAGCGGCGTAGTACACCCCGGTCGTAGTCAAACCAGCACTGCAGTAACACTTGGTGAATGTTTTGAACGCTACCATGCACTAGTTGAGTATTAGCGTAGGGTACAGCATTGCACAGACTAGGCACACTTTCACAGGGTCTCCCAAGATGCCATCGCATTTTGAGAGACCCGAACCTGGAACCGGTTACAGTTATAAAAGTTACAGTTACAAAAAAAAAGTGTAAAAAAAAAAAAAAAACACAAACAAAAATTTAAAAAAATAGTTGTCGTTTTATTGTTCTCTCTCTCTCTATTCTCTCTCTATTGTTCTGCTCTTTTTTACTGTATTCTATTCTGCAATGTTTTATTGTTATTATGTTTTATCATGTTTGCTTTTCAGGTATGTAATTATTTATACTTTACCGTTTACTGTGCTTTATTGTTAACCATTTTTTTGTCTTCAGGTACGCCATTCACGACTTTGAGTGGTTATACCAGAATGATGCCTGCAGGTTTAGGTATCATCTTGGTATCATTCTTTTTAGCCAGCGGTCGGCTTTCATGTAAAAGCAATCCTAGCGGCTAATTAGCCTCTAGACTGCTTTTACAAGCAGTGGGAGGGAATGCCCCCCCCCCCACCGTCTTCCGTGTTTTTCTCTGGCTCTCCTGTCTCAACAGGGAACCTGAGAATGCAGCCGGTGATTCAGCCAGCTGACCATAGAGCTGATCAGAGACCAGAGTGGCTCCAAACATCTCTATGGCCTAAGAAACCGGAAGCTACGAGCATTTTATGACTTAGATTTCGCCGGATGTAAATAGCGCCATTGGGAAATTGGGGAAGCATTTTATCACACCGATCTTGGTGTGGTCAGATGCTTTGAGGGCAGAGGAGAGATCTAGGGTCTAATAGACCCCAATTTTTTCAAAAAAGAGTACCTGTCACTACCTATTGCTATCATAGGGGATATTTACATTCCCTGAGATAACAATAAAAATGATTTAAAAGAAAAAAAATGAAAGGAACAGTTTAAAAATAAGATAAAAAAGCAAAAAAAAATAAAGAAAAAAAATAAAGAAAAAAAAGCACCCCTGTCGCCCCCTGCTCTCGCGCTAAGGCGAACGCAAGCGGCGGTCTGGCGTCAAACGTAAACAGCAATTGCACCATGCATGTGAGGTATCACCGCGAAGGTCAGATCGAGGGCAGTAATTTTAGCAGTAGACCTCCTCCGTAAATCTAAAGTGGTAACCTGTAAAGGCTTTTAAAGGCCTTTAAAAATGTAGTAATTTTGTTGCCACTGCACGTTTGTGCGCAATTTTAAAGCATGTCATGTTTGGTATCCATGTACTCGGCCTAAGATCATCTTTTTTATTTCATCAAACATTTGGGCAATATAGTGTGTTTTAGTGCATTAAAATTTAAAAAAGTGTGTTTTTTCCCCAAAAAATGCGTTTGAAAATCGCTGCGCAAATACTGTGTGAAAAAAAAAATGAAACACCCACCATTTTAATCTGTAGGGCAATTGCTTTAAAATAATATATAATGTTTGGGGGTTCAAAGTAATTTTCTTGCAAAAAAAAATAATTTTTTCATGTAATCAAAAAGTGTCAGAAAGGGCTTTGTCTTCAAGTGGTTAGAAGAGTGGGTGATGTGTGACATAAGCTTCTAAATGTTGTGCATAAAATGCCAGGACAGTTCAAACCCCCCCCAAATGACCCCATTTTGGAAAGTAGACACCCCAAGCTATTTGCTGAGAGGCATGTCGAGTCCATGGAATATTTTATATTGTGACACAAGTTGCGGGAAAGAGACAATTTTTTTTTTTTTTTTGCACAAAGTTGTCACTAAATGTTATATTGCTCAAACATGCCATGGGAATATGTGAAATTACACCCCAAAATACATTCTGCTGCTTCTCCTGAGTACGGGGATACCACATGTGTGGGACTTTTTGGCAGCCTAGCCGCGCACGGGACCCCGAAAACCAAGCACCGCCTTCAGGCTTTCTAAGGCCGTAAATTTTTGATTTCACTCCTCACTACCTATCACAGTTTCGGAGGCCATGGAATGCCCAGGTGGCACAAACCCCCCCCCAAATTACCCCATTTTGGAAAGTAGACACCCCAAGCTATTTGCTGAGAGGTATAGTGAGTATTTTGCAGACCTCACTTTTTGTCACAAAGTTTTGAAAATTGAAAAAAGAAAAAAAAAAAATTTTTTCTGGTCTTTCTTCATTTTCAAAAACAAATGAGAGCTGCAAAATACTCACCATGCCTCTCAGCAAATAGCTTGGGGTGTCTACTTTCCAAAATGGGGTCATTTGGGGGGGGTTTGTGCCATCTTGGCATTTTATGGCCTTCAAAACTGTGATAGGTAGTGAGGAGTAAAATCAAAAATGTATGCCCTTAGAAATCCTGAAGTTGGTGCTGGGTTTTCGGGGCCCCGTACGCGGCTAGGCTCCCAAAAAGTGCCACACATGTGGTATCCCCGTACTCAGGAGAAGCAGCTGAATGTATTTTGGGGTGCAATTCCACATATGCCCATGGCCTGTGTGAGCAATATATAATTTAGTGACAACTTTTTGTAATTTTTTTTTTTTTCTTTTTTTTGTCATTATTCAATCACTTGGGACAAAAAAAAAAAAAATATTCAATGGGCTC
This sequence comes from Lithobates clamitans, assembly GCA_037952925.1. Classification (NCBI taxonomy): domain Eukaryota; kingdom Metazoa; phylum Chordata; class Amphibia; order Anura; family Ranidae; genus Lithobates; species Lithobates clamitans. The sequence goes on along the minus strand of JBBGZY010001068.1, from coordinate 1,527,443 downwards.
AACATGCCTCTCAGCAATTTCCTTGGGGTGTCTACTTTCCAAAATGGGGTCATTTGGGGGGGTTTTGTACTGCCCTGCCATTTTAGCACCTCAAGAAATGACATAGGCAGTCAGAAACTAAAAGCTGTGTAAATTCCAGAAAATGTACCCTAGTTTGTAGACGCTATAACTTTTGCGCAAACCAATAAATATACGCTTATTGACATTTTTTTTACCAAAGACATGTGGCCGAATACATTTTGGCCTAAATGTATGACTAAAATTTAGTTTATTGGATTTTTTTTATAACAAAAAGTAGAAAATATCATTTTTTTTCAAAATTTTCAGTCTTTTTCCGTTTATAGCGCAAAAAATAAAAACGGCAGAGGTGATCAAATATCATCAAAAGAAAGCTCTATTTGTGGGAAGAAAAGGACGCAAATTTCGTTTGGGTAGAGCATTGCATGACCGCGCAATTAGCAGTTAAAGCGACGCAGTGCCGAATTGTAAAAAGTGCTCTGGTCAGGAAGGGGGTAAATCCTTCCGGGGCTGAAGTGGTTAAGTGAGAATATCATAGAGGTAAAAAAAAAAAAAAAAAACTAAAAAACACCCACACACAAGCCAGGAAATGCTTCTACTTCCATCAACAAAGGCATTTCTGTGTGTTATTAACCACTTACCTACTGGATGCTTTTACTCCTTCCTGCCCAGGCCAGCTTTCAGCACTGCCACTCTTTTGAATGACAATTGTCATACTAAGCTGTACCCAAATTAAGTTTTTACCATATTTTTCACACACATAGAGCTTTACTTTGGTGGTATTTAATCATCGCTGGGGTTTTTAATTTTTGCTGAACAAAGGAAAAAAAAAAAAATTATTCATAGTTTGTGGTAAAATTTTGCAAACAGATAATTTATCTCCTTCATTGATGTGCGCTGATGAGCACTGATAGGTGGCAATGATAGGTGACACTGGTAATGGCAATGATGAGCACTGGTAGGCAGCACTAATATATGGGCCATCAATCCCAGGAGTCAATGGGCATCTGCCACTTGTAGCATCACAATGAGTGCAGCTCACTTTGTACTATATGCGCATACACGAGATCGGAAGGTCCATGCTGGGTAGCGAGCAGTGCTGTATCTCGGGAAGAAGAACAAGTCGGCTTCAGATGCCCACACTAAAGATGGAAGCTAGCTCATTGGGGGCTATAAAGCGAGCTTATTTGAAAAGAACATGGATTTAGAATACCTACATTTAATACACATTCCATAATGAAAAGCATTAGGTGAGAATATCATAGGGGTTATAAAAACACAGCACACACACAAGCTGGAACTCCGCTTTAACCACTTGCCGACCGCTTAACTGGGAATTTGCATCATTATTTTGATGTTAAATACCAGGGTTAAGGCTGAAGTTAGATGCCATAATCCCGGTATTTTCTTTTCCCTCAGGCGGGTAGCTTTCAGATAAAAGTGGTCGGCACGGCAGATTCGCTGTGGCATCACTTTTAGAAGCAGCAGGAGAGGTGCCCTCCCCCCCCCCCCTCCCCGTTGGTTCCCAGGCTTACGTTACCGATCGGTGAGCACAGGAACCATACGGCGTTGAGAAGAGTTTTCCCATAGACATGAGCAATGACAAGCTGGCCACCACTCATCTCTATGCCCTTGAAGGACCGGAGTGACATCATAATGAAACTTCCAGCTATCGGGCCATGTAAACTGACGTCTCTGCAAGTGAAATCTGGGTGGTTTTCCCATCAGTTTTCATGCACATATGGTGCAAAAGAACCCAAAGCTTGTAGGTGGAGTTTTCATTCTCCTCTGATTGTTCTTTAAGGCTGCAGGACCCCTGACCCTCTGTCTGGACAGTGCTGATCACATGCACCCTCCCAAGAAAGAAAAAAAAAAGTTTTTGGAATACACAAACTGAGCATGTGCAGAGTGCCCTCAAGGCTGTCTTATCAGGAGATGGTTTGGGGACAGCAAAAGAAGGAGAGGATCAGAGAAGACAAGATCAAACGTCCTTTTTGCACAAGGCAGAGGATTAACCCCTTAGGTTACACAGGGAGTATTACAAGCATGCTTTACTGCACATACAGACTGATTTTACTGTTGTGGGTTTAGTAACACTGTACACACTGATTGCATCTAGCACAGCTACAATAACACTATGGTCATGGCACCAAGAAGGCACAACTGGCTGCACATCCCCTACCTCACTACCATCCCTCATATTATAACAATCCCTGGGCAGTATGATGACTAAGAGCAGCCACAGCCTGAGCATGGCTCCCCCTGACACCGTACTGCTGGCTGTCTGAGGAGAGGACGCCGTCTGAGGAATAAGGATGAGCTCTGGCGCGTTCGCACACTCCACGTGCAGAGCCGCCAGGAAGTCGGCACAGCGCTGCGCTAATCACAGGCAGTGAGACATTTTCCTGATGTGCGGCTGCAGAGATCAGGAAATGTCCCACTGCCTGTGATTAGCGCAGCGCTGTGCCGACTTCCTGGCGGCTCTGCACGTGGAGTGTGCGAACGCGCCAGAGCTCATCCTTACTGAAGAGAGGGAGAGGGCACCCGTCTGAGGGAGAGGGCACCCGTCTGAGGGAGTGGGCACCCGTCTGAGGGAGTGGGCACCCGTCTGAGGGAGTGGGCACCCGTCTGAGGGAGTGGGCACCCGTCTGAGGGAGTGGGCACCCGTCTGAGGGAGTGGGCACCCGTCTGAGGGAGAGGGCACCCGTCTGAGGGAGAGGGCACCCGTCTGAGGGAGAGGGCACCCGTCTGAGGGAGAGGGCACCCGTCTGAGGGAGAGGGCACCCGTCTGAGGGAGAGGGCACCCGTCTGAGGGAGAGGGCACCCGTCTGAGGGAGAGGGCACCCGTCTGAGGGAGAGGGCACCCGTCTGAGGGAGAGGGCACCCGTCTGAGGGAGAGGGCACCCGTCTGAGGGAGAGGGCACCCGTCTGAGGGAGTGGGCACCCGTCTGAGGGAGTGGGCACCCGTCTGAGGGAGTGGGCACCCGTCTGAGGGAGAGGGCACCCGTCTGAGGGAGAGGGCACCCGTCTGAGGGAGAGGGCACCCGTCTGAGGGTGAAGGCACCCGTCTGAGGGAGAAGGCACCCGTCTGAGGGAGAAGGCACCGGTCTGAGAGGCCTCCAGCTGCGGCATGCATGGCCCTCTGCCTGCTTGTTTATGTTGTGTCAGCAGAATGATGCTGCCTCTGGAGCCCCGCCCCCTCCCCTCGCAGGCCTCAACACTGTCCTCCAGCCCCCTCGTCCACACACATTCAGCGAAGACACCAGTCCGCCTCCCCCTCCCTTATACTGTCCTGTCAGACCTCCAGTGCCCGGCTATCCTGTACCTGCCGCTGTGTATTCCGCTACAGCTCGGAGCCTCCACCACCTCCGAGTCCAGCAGCTCCGTCACCCGCAATGCACGTCACCGTACAGTCTGCGTCATCCTCCGTCACCAATGAATTCACCGAGCATGTCCGGAAATAGCCAATAGGTGAGTGGCAGAGGCGAGGGGGACGGGCCTGCGTGCAGGTAAAGGGAGGATGCAGGCCAATGGGAGGCGCTGACCTGTGTGCTGGGAGTCAGATGGAGTCAGGTGCTGGTCTCCAGGCAAACACAAGAGAACAGTTCATGTTGTAGTCAGGACACAGAGCCATAGACACAGAGGGGCGTCCCTTCACCTATTCCACAAGCCAGGAAATGCTTCTACTCCCATCAATAAAGACGTTTCTGGGTGTTAGTAACCACTTACCTACTGGATGCTTTTACTCCTTCCTACCCAGGCCAGCTTTCAGCACTGTCACTCTTTTGAATGACAATTGTCATGCTACGTTGTACCCAAATTAAGTTTTCACCATATTTTTTACACACATAGAGCTTTACTTTGGTGGTGTTTAATCACAGCTGGGTTTTTTATTTTTTGCTGAACAAACGAAAAAAAAACCTGAACAGTTTGAAAAAAACTTTTTCATGGTTTGTTATAAAATTTTGCAAAAGAGGTAATTTCTCTGCTTCATTGATGTGTGCTGAGGCTGCACTGATGGGCACTGATAGGCAGAACTGGTGAGGTGGCACTGGTGGGCACTGATAGGTGGCACTGATAGGATGGCAATGATGGGCACTGGTAGGTAGCACTCATAGGTGACACTGATGAGGAGGCGCTGATAGGTGGCAATGATGGGCACTGGTAGGCAGCACTCATAGGTGACACTGATGAGGAGGTACTGATAGGTGGCAATGATGGGCACTGGTAGGCAGCACTGATAGGTGACACTGATGAGGAGGTACTGATAGGTGGCAATGATGGGCACTGGTAGGCAGCACTCATAGGTGACACTGATGAGGAGGTACTGATAGGTGGCAATGATGGGCACTGGTAGGCAGCACTGATAGGTGACACTGATGAGGAGGCGCTGATAGGTGGCAGTGATGGGCACTGGTAGGCAGCACTGATATGTGGCAATAAAGGGTACTGATAGGTGGCAATGATGGGCACTGGTAGGCAGCACTGATAGGTGGCAAGGGTGGACACTGGTAGGCAGCACTGATAGGTGACACTGATAAGGAGGCACTGATAGGTGGCAATGGTGGGCACTGGTAGGCAGCATTGATAGGTGACACTGATGAGGAGGCACTGATAGGTGGCAATGGTGGGCACTGGTAGGCAGCACTGATAGGTGGCACTAATGGGCACTGATAGGTGGCAATGATGGGCACTGATGGGTGGCACTGGTGGGCACTGATAGGTGGCAATGAAAGGTGCGACTGATAAGGCGACACTGATGGGCACTGGTAGGTGGCACTGATGGGCACTTGTAGGTGGCACTAATGAGGAGGTACTAATAGGTGGCAATGATGGGCACTAGTAGGCAGTACTGATAGGTGATGCTGATGAGGAGGCACTGATAGGTGGCAATGATGGGCACTGGTAGGCAACACTGATAGGTGGCACTAATGGGCACTGATAGGTGCCAATGATGGGCACTGGTAGGCAGCACTTATAGGTGACACTGATGAGGAGGCACTGATAGGCGGCAATGATGGGCACTGGTAGGCAGCACTGATAGGTGGCAATGATGGGCACTGATAGGTGACACTGATGAGGAGGCACTGAGAGGGGGCAATGATGGGCACTGATAGGCGGCACTGATGGGTGGCACCGGTGGGCACTGATAAGTGGCAATTATAGGTGCCACTGATAAGGTGGAACTGATGGGCACTGGTAGGTGGCACTGATGGGCACTGGTAGGCGGCACCGATGAGGAGGCACTGATAGGTGGCAATGATGGGCACTGGTAGGCAGCACTGATAGGTGACACTGACGAGGAGGCGCTGATAGGTGGCAATGATGGGCACTGGTAGGCAGCACTGATAGGTGGCAATGATGGGCACTGGTAGGTGGCACTGATGAGGAGGCACTAATGGGCAATGATAGGTGGCCATGATGGGCACTGATAGGCGGCACTGATGGGTGGCACTGGTGGTCACTGATAGGTGGCAATGATGAGCACTGATGGGCACTGGTAGACGACACTGATGAGGCACTGATTGGCAGCACAGATGGGCAGCACTGGTGTGCAAAGTTTGGCAGCACTGGTGGAACTGCACCGATAATGAGGACACTAATAATCAGTGTCCTGATTATGAGTGTACATGTCTCTTTTAGAGAAGCAATTTATCGTCTCTCTTCTCCTCTTCTCCTGATGTCAGCAGGAAGAAAGGAGTGCCGATAACCGGAATCTGTTTAACTTCGTGATCAGCTATGATTGGACACAGCTGATCATGTGGTAAATAGCCGCTGATTGTCTCTTTACCTCAATCTGTGATCCTGTGATCAGCAGTGTGCGATCACAGAGCACGCCAGTTCATCGAGATCTCCAATCACGTCACTTCCAGTAACTGTGAACCGTCAGTAATTGGAGATTTAGATAAATTGCTGTTTTTACACAACACAGGCAAGCGTGTACACTCCGGTACACGCTATTATGAGCGGACATTGTTAGTCTGCTCTGATACAAACCAACAAAATGGCCGCCTCCGAGGTGGCGACAAGTTTTCTCTCCTCCCCCGCTGTTCTGTCAAAAATGGTAAATCTTCGTGTACTGGAGTGTACACGGTTGCCGGTATTGTGTAAAAATAGCAATTCATCTAAATCTCCAATCACTGGTGGTTTACAGTAACCAGAAGTGACGTGATTGAAGATCTCGATTAGTTGGCTATTTTGATAGAACACAGATGCAGAGGGAGCAGGTCCTGTTGCCAAGGTAACCCGGTGCCAAGTCTCGGGTTATCTAGACAACGAGACATGCTGTCAGGGACTAACCCGCAGGAGAACTAACATCTATGGCCAGCAGAATCCTCCATTCTCCAGCGCTAATGCGAGCACGTGTGCACCAAAGCACACGCACCACGTGAGAGACTCCAGGCACCAAGCATACTATTTAAAGCATGTTGCAGCAGTCACCAACTGTTGCATGATCTTCAGCTTCCTGTGTATTCCTGAGTTCCTGTTCCTGTTGTCTTGGATTATCTGCTAACGACCCGGCTTGTCTTGACCTATCTGATCTGTACTTACCCCGGCTTGACCCTTGGCTCGTTCCTGTTACTCCGCTCTGATCTGCTGCACCGTGTATGACCCCTGGCTTGTTTTATGGACTTTGCTACTGCCTAGCAGTCTACCCTGCTCGTCAGCTGCCCACCAGTGGACTTCTCTTCTTCATCTCAGCTTGCTGCAGCCAGCAACCCCTGCCGCTTTGAGTATAGCTCCCCCTGTACCATCTCCAGGGGGCGCTCTGCACTTAGTCGCAAGGGAAGCCCTCCCAGCACTTCAGCCTCCGATCAGGTTTGTGATACGTGCCCCACTCCAATAAATGCCAAAGCAGGGCTCGGGCACCAGAGTTCCCCCTCCTATTGCTGCGGCCAGACCCCTTCAGCCCCAGGACCTGTGGACCGTGGAAGACCCCTTCCTGGTCTGCTTCTGCTACTAGTCCCTAGCTCTCTCTGCCCCAGGCTCTCCACTGCTGGCTGGCGAGTTCCTTAACTCTCAGGCTGCCAGAGTTCTGCCATCCCTGCTGTGTGCTCTGTCCTGTGCTGGACGTAACCCTGGCCTGCCTAGATCTCTGCCCTGTGAGCTGGACTTAACCCTGGCCTGCCTGGATCTCTGCCCTGTGAGCTGGACTTAACCCTGGCCTGCCTAGATCTCTGCCCTATGAGCTGGACTTAACCCTGGCCTGCCTAGATCTCTGCCCTGTGAGCTGGACTTAACCCTGGCCTGCCTAGATCTCTGAGAGAAGTGGAATAACGTCCTTACATGATGTATCCAACTTATAAGCCAACCTCAATATATTGTTTAATTGAGCAACTGTGTGGCAAATGTGGTTTAATGTTGATAAATGTAAAGTTTTGCACTTGGGGACTAAGAATATGCATGCTAGGGGGAGTAAAACTGGGGGAGTCAATGGTGGAGAACGATCTTCAGGTTTTGGTAGATCATAAGCTTAATAATAGCATGCAATGCCAAGCTGCGGTTTCCAAAGGGAGCAAAATCGTTTCTTGTATTAAGAGAGGTATAGACTCCAGAGAGAGAGATATCATTTTACCCCTGTACAAATCATTAATAAGACCTAATCTGGAATACGCAGTTCAGTTTTGGACACCAGTTCACAAAAGGATATCAGGGAACTGGAGAAAGTGCAGCGAAGGCAACCAAACTGATAAGAGGCATGGAGGAGCTCAGCTATGAGGATAGTTTAGAGGAACTGAATTTATTCTCTCTTGAGAAGAGGAGATTAAGGGGGGATATTGTCAACATGTATAAATACATAAGTGGTCCATAAAGTGAACTTGGTTGAGTTATTCACTTTAAGGTCATCACAGAGGACAAGGGGGCACTCTTTACCTTTAGAGAAAAAGGGATTTAATCTCCAAATGCAGAAAGGTTTCTTCACAGTAAGAGCTATGAAAATGTGGAATAGACTCACTCAAGAGCTGGTTCTGTCCAGCTAAGTAGATTGCTTTAAAAAAGACCTTGATTCTTTTCTAAATGTACGTAATATAACTGTGTACTAACAATTATAGGTAAAGTTGATCCAGGAAATATCCAGTTGCTTCTCAGGGGGTAAGGAAGGATTTTTTTCCCCTGCTGGAGCAAATTGGATCATGCTTTGCTGGGTTTTTTGCCTTCCTCTGTATCAACTGTGGGTATAGGATTGGGTATAAGGGATTGTATGATATATATTTTTTCCCTTTTATTGGTTGAACTAGATGGTCTTTTTTCAACCTGACTAACTATGTAACTATATATTTCTCCACAGCGGCCTTAGCCTTGTCCCAGGGCATTGTGTGTGTATGTGTGTGTATTGGACTGTCAGATACTTTCTAATGTGTATAAATCCATTGTAATGGTGTATGAGCTTTGTTGTCTTCTAATGGAATATTTTTTCATTATACCTTATATACAATATACACAATATTCATGTTCATTTTGCACCATGTGTTTCCTTTGCTATTGCCTTACATTCAATTTTTATTTGGTTTTGTCAGATTGCATGACATTTTTGTTCTATCATGGTACTTGTCTATGGTTTGTAAAAGATACATATAGATCTGCATTTTGCTATAAGCTCCATACAGTATACTATTGTATGTGCACATATACTTTAAATATTCACCGTTGACCTGTGATAGATATTATTATTATACAGGATTTATATAGCGCCAACAGTTTGCTTATGGCTTTACAACATGAGGGCAGACAGTACAGTTACAATACAATTCAATACAACAGGAATCAGGGGTCCCTGCTTGTTAGAGCTTACCAATGGCAATTAAATAATCATCAGACCAAATTGCTGACTGATGCTTGTTTTGCAGTGGTTTTTGCCAGAGACTTCATGTGAGTATTGAAGACTCTTGATGGAGCTTTATGGCCAGCTAAACTGCAGGTACAACTGTGAAGCTTTTAAGCAGTAGTGTGCTCTCAATGCATAGTTTTGTTCAATATAAACAGTGTGAAGTAACATATTGTCCCATGTCCTTTATACCTTCAGCACTCCAGCCATACAAAAGAGGTTTCTTCTTGTGCAATTATTATTTTATCCACAGCATGATCAGTGTGCCGTCAGTCCTATCGTCATGAGCATGTTTGGCCAACTTCCTGAAGCCTTGCTAAATCAGGCATGTGACGAAGGGGCCCTGTGCAACTCAGAAACGTTGCACTTATTTCTGTGATGTGATCTCTCTCAATAAAAGAAATCAAAGAAATCCTTGTACGGAAGTGTTGATCCATGGTGTGCTGGCGAATATGTTCACTAGGTTGGTTAGGGTGACACCCTTCAAGTCATTCTGGGAAGAAGTGTGGTGTTTAAGATAGCTTATTCGTTTTATATTAGATCGAGGATGCCTCACTCACCATATATGCTGGTTGTATTATATTGGGAAGGGGTCACGGGTTGAATAGTTTCTACCGGCCGCTGCTGTGACAGATGTCAGCTGGTGAAGTCCTAGTATTCCAAACTTTCTATTAGTGAGAGAAAGCCACATATCTGAGTTGGAATCCTACTGACTAGAGATTGATCACCTCTATATACCTCACTAGATGATGTTGTGAGAGAGGGTACCTGAACTTAGATAAACAGGTAACAGATGAAATAAACTTAGGGAAAGAATAGGTAAAGTTATATAATTCTTGCATTTATTTGGTGTCTGTCTTGTGTTTCATACTGAGAGATAGAAGCAGTAGGCTGGCTGTGGTAGAGACCTTGCTTATCGTCCTTGAAGGAGTAATATCTTGAATCAGTAACGATTAGATATTTTTTTTTCCTCATTAATGTACACACAGCACCCCATAGTGACAGAAAAATACAGAATTGTTGACATTTTTGCGGATTTATTAAAAAAGAAAAACTGAAATATCACATGGTCCTAAGTATTCAGACCCTTTGCTGTGACACTCATATATTTAACTCAGGTGCTGTCCATTTCTTCTGATCATCCTTGAGATGGTTCTACACCTTCATTTGAGTCCAGCTGTGTTTGATTATACTGATTGGACTTGATTAGGAAAGCCACACACCTGTCTATATAAGACCTTACAGCTCACAGTGCATGTCAGAGCAAATGAGAATCATGCGGTTAAAGGAACTGCCTGAAGAGCTCAGAGACAGAATTGTGACAAAGCACAGATCTGGCCAAGGTTACAAAAAAATTCTGTACTTAAGGTTCCTAAGAGCACAGTGGCCTCCATAATCCTTAAATGGAAGACGTTTGGGATGACCAGAACCCTTCCTAGAGCTGTCCATCCGGCCAAACTGAGCTATCGGGGGAGAAGAGCCTTGGTGAGAGAGGTAAAGAAGAACCCAAAGATCACTGTGGCTGAGCTCCAAAGTCAACCTTTACTGCAGCCCTCCACCAGTCGGGGCTTTATGGCAGAGTTGGCCCGACGGAAGCCTCTCCTCAGTGCAAGACACATGAAAGCCCACAAGGAGTTTGCTAAAAAAACACCTGAAGGACTCCAAGATGGTGAGAAATAAGATTCTCGGGTCTGATGAGACCAAGATAGAACTTTTTGCCCTTAATTCTAAGCGGTATGTATGGAGAAAACTATTTATCACCTGTCCAATACAGTCCCAACAGTGAAGCATGGTGGTGGCAGCATCATGCTGTGGGGTGTTTTTCAGCTGCAGGGACAGGACGACTGGTTGCAATCGAGGGAAAGATGAATGAAGCCAAGTACAGGGATATCCTGGACGAAAACCTTCTCCAGAGTGCTCAGGACCTCAGACTGGGCCAAAGGTTTACCTTCCAACAAGACAATGACCCTAAGCACACAGCTAAAATAATGAAGGAGTAGCTTCACAACAACTCTGTGACTGTTCTTGAATGGCCCAGCCAGAGCCCTGACTTAAACCCAATTGAGCATCTCTGGGGAGACCTAAAAATGGCTGTCCACCAACGTTTATCATCCAACCTGACAGAACTGGAGAGGATCTGCAAGGAGGAATGGCAGAGGATCCTTAAATTCAGGTGTGAAAAACTTGTTGCATCTTTCCCAAAAAGACTCATGGCTGTATTAGATCAAAAGGGTGCTTCTACTAAATACTGAGCAAAGGGTCTGAATACTTAGGACCATGTCATATTTAAGTTTTTCTTTTTTAATAAATTGCAAAAATGTCAACAATTCTGTGTTTTTCTGTCAATATGGGGGGGGCTGTGTGTACGTTAATGAGGAAAAAAATGAACTTAAATGATTTTAGCAAATGGCTGCTATATAACAAAGAGTGAAAAATTTAAGGGGGTCTGAATACTTTCCATCCCCACTGTATATAGAAGCGAGCAGAAATTGTTGCAGGCACAGAAAGTGTTAAAACTCCATCCTTATTCCAGACACTTTATCTCCCTGACTGAGACAGTTTTCTGTCTCCTTACAATGAACCTGCATAGGATCAGACTGGCTATGGTAGATCTGAGGAGTGACAAAGAGGGAAAAGAGACATAGGATCCCTCTTCCTGCAGAGGGCTTTGAAAATCACCCTGTTGGTGATCTGATTGAAGCAAGGGAAATGGAAAGAAGACATAGGAGAGGAATAGGATGTCATAGGTGAGAGTCATGTCTAAGGAAACTTTCCCAAGTGAATTGCAGAGGAAGATATATCAGGTTTTGGCATTAGAAAAAAATGGTCTGAAATTCAAGCACACATAGTTCACTACAATGGGCAGTTGAAGGAATCAGAAAAGGATACGCTGAAAAAGAGGGAAAAGAACAGGTTGACTGCAACAGTTTTTTTTTCACAAGGCAGCCCCAGAGCAACTTCAAATACATTAGGCCCCCAAAATATGTTTATTAGCTGGTGTTTATGAAAAAGGGGAATGAAAAAGCTAGGGAAGAACTCCCTAAAGTGGGGTTCTTTTAAAGAACCTTCATCCTTGTAATGCTGGAATTATGGGAGAATAGGACACTTCGCTAGAAGTTGTAGAAACCAGTTCAAACGGAGCGCTCAATCCCCAAGCCCCACTTTTTCCAAGCAAACTTTCAGGTTCACAATCACTATCACGGAGCGCTCAATCCTCAAGCCCCACTTTTCTCGAGCAAATTTTCAGGTTCACAATTACAAACATTTCACTAGGATCACAATCTAGAGTAACTAAACCACAGTATTGATGGGGCCCCAGAGGTGAAGGTCAATTAATGTGTTTCTTGATAGATATTAGAGCCACTTTCTCTTCCATGCCCTGTCATCACCTGCATGGAGAGCAGTGGCAGCTCGTCCATAAGGGGTGCAGGGGCGCGGCCCCCCTAATTCATGCAGGGCGCCAGACGCATGGATTTCAGTGGTGTTTTTTTTTAAGCACATGATTAGAGGCTCTAATTGGCTTAAAAAAAGGGTGGGCTCTGTGCCCCGAGCCCACTAAGTTGTGTGACAATAGCCAAATTAATATTCGCTATTGTGTTCCTGATTCTCCTCTCGGCCAATCATGTCCGAGAGGAGAAGCGATGTATTGGCCGCCGAGGAGGAGAAGATGCAGGGTGAAGCCGCCGTGAAGCCGATGAGAAAGAGGAGATGCAGAGTGAAGCCGCAGAGGAGGAGGAGAAGCTGCCCGCAACCTAGATGGGGTAAGTGCGGCACTGGTGGGCGGTCGAGCGAGCAACTTGGGGGGGTTTGACTAATCAACAACCAAACGGGAGATGGTTTGTTTGCCTCCCCCCCAAAAAATGGAACACCAGCCGCCACTGATAGAGAGTGAGGTACCTGTAGTCCCTAATTCAGGGAAGAGTTATGAAGACTATATGCTTCTTTGGGGAGATACAACACCTATTACTCAGTCAGTCCAAATTAAAATGGAGAATGCTCTTACTGTAGTCTTTAGTTTTTGCCCCTCATACTCTCAGCAGTCCACTGTGTAGGGACCTGCATATCAAATTAACCTTATAAATGTAATCTCCCCCTCAAGGTTTAATTTTTAAAAAACCCAAAGGAGCAGGACAAGGGGAAACCAAGCTCATGGGAGTGGTAAGGGGGCCAGTGCCCAAGAAGGTAATGAGCAGAGAAAAATGTCTTGTCCCCAGGGTAGGATATTAGCTTTCCTCATAAAGAAAACTCTGATTTTGATCCATTACACTGCAGAATGGCTTAGGAAGTGTTTGGAATCAACACTAGTAAGGTAATTGATGCACAATACATTTACATTTCTTTTTTCCCCTTGAACTTTAACTAAGTGGTAGAGATGCGCTATGTTATGTCTACAAGACTCCTGTGTCTCCAATACTAAAGCAGCTAAACAAGCCTCATATATGGTAACACCATTGCATTTTCAGATGATGGTGATACAAAAGGTAAAAGCTGTAAGGGGTGAGCTGATGGAGAAAGAAAAGTTCAGATTTTAGGTAGAGACAGGATAGCTTGCCAAGAGAGATGGGTTTCTAAGATAGCAAGAATGTTGATGGAGTAGGAGATGGCTGGGCAGATTTTAGAGACTTCCAGAGGATGGGAGAAGCTCCAGAGAAGTTCTGAAGCATATAGTAGGAGGCATTAATGAGGGGGAAAGAGGCAAAAGGTCTTGAGAGAAGCGAAGAAGATGGTGTAGGTATATTTTGAGATGGGGATGCAAAAGACAGTAGCTAAATGTTTATTGAGTGAAGACTTTCCTAGATTTGAAGTGTGTAATTTGCTAAGATTAGATAATAGACTTTATTTTACTGCTTAACTGGGGATGGAAATTTGTTAGATTTTGGGAATGAAATCTAGTAACTAGTAACACCCCCCCGAATGGATTAGTAGAAATTATCAGGGAAACCAAGTACATGTTCATGCATGAATATTTGCGTATACACACAGAACATTCTGAGGACTCGTGCATGGGATTAGGGCCATGCGTGCACACATTCACGTTCGTATTAGCATGCACGTTGGAATTGACTTTGAAGCTCAATGACCTATTTAAAGCAATTGCAAAACTCACGTTCATTTCTGAGTGGTCTTCAGCTCCTTTGACCCATGGCCAGACCCTGCTTGGTTCTGTATTCTAACCAGTTTGCCTTCTGACTTTCTTGATCTTGATCCCTCCATCCCTAGTCAGTTACCAGACTCTGCATCCTGTTTATCGTTTTGGCACCGTCCCCTGCTTGTTTGACACTGACACCAACTTGGCTTTTGTTTATGCTCTTCATCTCCTAAATCCGTATCTCTGCTGCTTAATCGTTGCTCACTCCTGTTCTCCTGACCACGGTTTTGTATTCTGCATTTCCAAGTCCTGTGATGACATCCAGCACATGTTCCCGCTCTCCAGGCTGCATAATCTAGTTCCTCTGTTGGTCAGGACATACCACAGGCATCCGTGCCACTCAGTGTCCTGTCATACCCTGTCATCAACCTGGGAGGGAAACAGGACAAGAGGTGTAAGAAAAAGCCCTCTTATCTGCTCAACTTATACCAGATACATGACAGAGATGATAAATAGTAGTAGTAGTTGTAAACCTCTGATGTGAAAAATGAATAAAGTACTGTATATTCCTCTATAGTGTGTACTTGTCTCAATCCAAAACACTGAGTGTCATTTCTCTCTGCCTACTAGTTTATCTGCTTTGTGCATGACTCACTGCTGAAAGGTTTTCCTGCATCCAAGAGATGGGGGGAATAGGGGAGGGGCCTCCAGCACACAGTCTGTGATTAACATACTCAGCTGTGCATGTTTATCTGTGTGCTGTGTAAAGGGGGTGTGTCCCTTCCCTCCACTTAGCTCTCAGATTGCACTGAGCTCTCCTCTATGAGCTGTACAGTGTATGACATCAGATCCTGGCCCCCTGCCTCTGGAAGCTCAAACATGTAGTGTAATATCTGGACTTCGAACTGAAGTAGAAAAGGGAGTACCGTAGATAAACAGGTACAACTTATATAGGAGTATTTTTTTAATTTCTTTGTATCACCTGAGGCTAGTCACTTCACTGGGTATATGTAAGGATTTACAAACACTTTGAAGAACAAACTGGTTATGTCACACCAGAAACACGTATTGGGAATACTGCCCCTGAAGAATTTGAGGAGGGGGGACCACCAATGAACCCCTTATGAAATTAATGGGAGGGCTATGGGAACTCCACAGATGTTCAAAGTACAAAGTTTATGGAAATGAAAGGGTTTGCAGATTACTTTCTGGAGAGAAAATGTATATAAACAACAGTGATTTGTCTGATGTATCAAAGGATGATAAACAGATTTCTATCTTTTTCTTTTAGGAATAGAAGTAATGGTCTCTATGGGAATGTTGATTTGGACCAATATCAATTTACATCAAGTCATCAACAAATAATAATAATAATAACTGTACTAACCACAAGCATAAAAGAACTAATTCACTTACATTCTTACAAGAAAAAGATATGTATAGTAATTTTGTTGATAATATGTGGTATGAACACATGACAGATGTAATCAGTTTATTTAGTAATGAAGCATGTTATGTATGTATTCTTATTCCTCATGCCACAAGCACAGAGCTATTGATGCGTACTAGCGACATTGAAAGCAATAATGTATGCCGTATAAAACATATGTTTCCATGAGATAAGAGTGGAGGTCCAACATTATCAGCAGAGGAAACTAGACATATAATTCTATTAATTCAATCAAATTTGTTCAGATAATGAAGGAAATGTACAGTCAGGTCCATAAATATTGGGACATCGACACAATTCTAATCTTTTTGGCTCTATACACCACCACAATGGATTTGAAATGAAACGAACTTTAACTGCAGATTTTCAGCTTTAATTTGAGGGTATTTACATCCAAATCTGGTGAACGGTGTAGGAATTACAACAGTTTGTATATGTGCCTCCCACTTTTTAAGGGACAAAATATAATGGGACGGATTAACAATCATCCATCAAACTTTCACTTTTTAATACTTGGTTGCAAATCCTTTGCAGTCAATTACAGCCTGAAGTCTGGAAGGCATAGACATCACCAGACGATGGGTTTCATCCTTGGTGATGCTCTGCCAGGCCTTTACTGCTACTGTCTTCAGTTCCTGCTTGTTCTTGGGGCATTTTCCCTTCAGTTTTGTCTTCAGCAAGTGAAATGCATGCTCAATCGGACTCAGGTCAGGTGATTGACTTGGCCATTGCATAACATTCCACTTCTTTCCCTTAAAAAACTCTTTGGTTGCTTTCGCAGTATGCTTCGGGTCATTGTCCATCTGCACTGTGAAGCGCCGTCCAATGAGTTCTGAAGAATTTTGCTGAATATGAGCAGATAATATTGCCTGAAACACTTCAGAATTCATCCTGCTGTTTTTGTCAGCAGTCACATCATCAATAAATACAAGAGAACCAGTTCCATTGGCAGCCATACATGCCCACGCCATGACACTAACACCACCATGCTTCACTGATGAGGTGGTGTGCTTTGGATCATGAGCAGTTCCTTTCCTTCTCCATACTCTTCTCTTCCCATCACTCTGGTACAAGTTGATCCTTGTTCTCATCTGTCCATAGGATGTTGTTCCAGAACTGTGAAGGCTTTTTTAGATGTTGTTTGGCAAACTCTAATCTGGCCTTCCTGTTTTTGAGGCTCACCAATGGTTTACATCTTGTGGTGAACCCTCTGTATGCACTCTGGTAAAGTCTTCTCTTGATTGTTGACTTTGACACACATACACCTACCTCCTGGAGAGTGTTCTTGATCTGGCCAACTGTTGCGAAGGGTGTTTTCTTCACCAGGGAAAGAATTCTTCGGTCATCCACCACAGTTGTTTTCTGTGGTCTTATGGGTCTTTTGGAGTTGCTGAGCTCACCGGTGCATTCTTTCTTTTTAAGGATGTTCCAAACAGTTGATTTGGCCACACCTAATGTTTGCTATATTTCTGATGTGTTTGTTTTGTTTTTTCAGCCTAATGATGGCTTGCTTCACTGATAGTGACAGCTCTTTGGATCTCATATTGAGAGTTGACAGCAAAAGATTCCAAATGCAAATAGCACACTTGAAATGAACTCTGGACCTTTTTTGTCCTCCTTGTAAATGGGATAATGAGGGAATAACACACACCTGGCCATGGAACAGCTGAGCAGCCAATTGTCCCATTACATTTGGTCCCTTAAAAAGTGGGAGGCACATATACAAACTGTTGTAATTCCTACACCGTTCACCTGATTTGGATGTAAATACCCTCAAATTAAAGCTGAAAGTCTGCAGTTAAAGGACATCTTGTTTCATTTTAAATCCATTGTGGTGGTGTATGGAGCCAAAAAGATTAGAATTGTGTCGCTGTCCCAATATTTATGGACCTGACTGTATGTTACATATTCCAAGGAGTGATCTGATGTGTTAAGAGAGGCCTATAACGTTGGTTCGAGGATTAGTTCCACGTGAGGGAAGCTGGAAACAGCTTAAATATGGACTGCCATATATTGGTAAGATATGGGGCAATGTTACAGAATGGAGAAGTAAAAAAGTTTTGGGACTGTACTTGGATGTGAAAGAGACAGCATTTTAAAGAAGGAATACAACTAGGATCAAATAATGAATGTTCTATAATTTTTGAAAAATATTATTAGGGAGTACTTCTGTGGGGCACCCGGAGTTCCATGCTGATGCCTGTTGTGTTTTAGTTTTTTATAAGTAGTGCCTAGCCAGCGCAAATTTACCTCATCATACAGTACTTCACTATTGGTTCTCTCTTTGTTTCCCACATGGTTCTGATCGAGCACTTTTGAACACTTATGGAAGTCAGCACAGTCAGAGGCTCTAGAAAAAAAGTTTTGTCTTCCAACTGATCCTATTGGATACAAGCTTTTTTGACCCCAGACTGCAAAGCTGTGGGTTCTAGCCATTTGGTGAGTAGGGTCACAACAGGGTAGTGTGGCACACGGCACCATTCTAATTGTGGAGCACCAGCAATAATATTAGAGCACTTATGCACTTTTTGTGCACTTTTGGAGCACGTAGCACTTTATTTATAGAGTCATTCATGCAAACTTTGTATATTATGGTTTATTAATTGTATTGATTCACCTATTCGCAATCATTGTTTATATTGTTTTCTCCACATGGATATTTATGGGCTGTGTGGTAATGTGGTCTATCCCAACCTCCCTTGACACTGGACAGGTGAATACTCTATAGCCCAATTTATTCACTCCTTGCTGATCATTCCTAAGAGTGACTTGTGTTCTAGGTAAACAAGGTTTAAAAGAACCGTTTTGCTGCTTTGGATGTTCCTGATAAATTCAGACTTGCAGAAGCCTTATTTGCAACTGGCTAACCCATGGTATACATACTGTATTGTAGCTACTTCAAAGTGCATACAGAATATTAGGTATGAACTATTACATTTTATCAATATTACAGATGAAGCTTTCAATGCCATCAAGGAGGAACGGTCTCACGGCATTGCAGAACAGGTATGCCTTGGATATGACCTTACCTGCAAAAAGTGGGGTTTGTGTTTTGGTTGGACACGTTTGTTGTGCTCTTATTACAACCAATAATGATGAGCACAATGGATGTGTTACAGCTTTGGGACATCTCTATGCCCAGAAGAAACACATGGTTGATGAAGGAAGTATAACTGAAGATTGGTTTTCAGGTTGGTGTACATATTCGCCAGCACACCAAGAATACGCACGCATACAAAGAATATGTACCCTTGCTTGATCGTTACAACACCTACTATTGATGAGCCTTATTTTCCAGAAAGTGTGCAATAGGAATATAGACAAGACTGGTTTTCAGGTTGGTCACTGGGAATGCCAACCACAAGACTGGTTTTCAGGTTGGTCACTGGGAATGCCAACCTGTGTGTTATCCTTATCAAAGACCCTGATCATTGAATTTTTGCCTCTCAATTTATATTGTTTTGGAATTCCCCTTGCGTCCTTGTGTAAGAGACTGGTAATAATTGTATGCAAACACATGTCCGCTTTTAGGTTACAGAAGAGCATGGAATATACAGAAGTTTCACAGCTGTACAATGACGGGGAGTCATTCTTCAAAATGTAACACTACAATACAAATATTTGAGTGTGTCTTGACCCAATAAAAGTATAGTGGAGAGACTGCAACAAACTGTGATCTGGGGGAAGGAAGAAATTAGTGTATATTAGAGACATATAGACCAGTAAAGCCACATGCCTCCCAAGGAATAGGTAAGTTCAAAGAGGATGTACATTACTGATATGTATAGTTATCACTATGGGCAGTTTAAGGTGGGGTCTGGCAAGGTCACTGTAATTGCAGATGAACATGTATCTCAGCAGCTTTCAAAACTGCAAAGGGCATCGTGACCAAATCACAAACAAACAAAAGCCAGCCTGCAAGATAACCAAATTGAACCTAACAATTTCCATTAAAAACAGAGGGTTTTTTTTGTACACATTCTATCCACTGCTATATGTGCTCCTACTTAGGAGACTGAAAATTATAGAGTTAGGATCGCAGTTTACAGAGGAGCCTTGACGTGGGCACTGCAGCTTATGCACATATTTGCAAATGTGTGCAAACAAAACCTGCTGTTTTTAGTGGAAATTGTTAGACAGGGTCAATTTGGTTGTTTTGCAGGCTGGCTCTTAAGTGTGCTGGGAAATATTGTGATGTGCTTTGCCCTTCCATGTGCACCTTACTGCAAAGGATAGTTATATGTTTGGGTGACTGCCACATTTTTTTACAATTGTGACCAAATATTGTCCCACATAAGAGGAAGACATTATAACTCATAAATAGCTGGTAGTGATGAGGTCAGCAGGCAGCTCACAGTCCAACACCCACAAACATTTAATTGACAAGCACAGGTCTGTGGGAGTTAGAGTGGAGCGGAGAGCCCTGGTCAGTGTGGGATTGTATTCCTCTTAGGGGAAAAAGCCATGGAGCATGCACATTTGCATGCTTCACCTCTTGCAGGCAAATGGTTAGAACAAAGTCGTTGCTCATGCAACTTAGTATGGAAAGAGAAGAAAACTTGTCCCATTGCCCACTGGCCTCAGTTTGGGTTGCTGTGGTAATGGTTACATATTTACTGATGTGGTTATTTATTATGTTTAATACTGCATGAAAACATTAAAAAATATATATAGCAATAATATTTTGTGTTGCTTTTTATTACTACATTTTCTACAGTAGAGAATTCATCTTAGCTTTCTGACTGACTTTAACTGCAATGCTCGTAAGCAATAGGGTACAGTAACACTAACGTGCAAAAACAAATGAAAAAATGTTCCTGAGTCACTGGTTTCATTACCAGATGTAATATCTATGCAAATGAAGACACATAATCCTTATTATGCCTAGTGTTTGTGCATTCACATATGCTTTTAAGAATTCATAATGCTGACTTTGTATTTGTTATAAATAAAATTAACACATAGCCCTGATTCCTAGGTTTTTAAAAATATAAACCTCAGACTTTTGTTTTAATGTTATTAATTAATGATAGATCTGTACTAGGAAGTAAGTGAAGACCTATATACTACAACTGTTTTTTAAGACAAGTATTGATTATGTAGTGAATAATACTAAAACCTAACATTTTATATAATTTAAATAAAAGGGGAAAAAAACGAATAATACCACCAACATAAATTGTAACACACATGGCCTTAATCAGTAAAAAATTCCTAACCCTTAAGAGCTAATTTATAAGTGCAGTCACCCATAATATCCAATCAGAATCTTTTACTGGTTTGACTTCAGTAAAGTGAATTCTAATGGGTTGTGCACTTAGGAATTAAGAACTTTGATTAAAAAAGGCCAAGAGTCTCTTTTTCTATAATATATTCTAGATCCTTTAAATTGTAGAAATTTAGTAGAGAATTTTAACTCATGTGTGTATATACATGCATTTAATATATTATGTAGCGTTGCTGCCTGGCTGTAGTTTTTCCTCATCTATTAAAGCTGAACACCAGGGAAAATCCAAAGCAATCCTTGCAGTGCAAGGGTTAAATGATTATTTTTGTCTTAAAGTGGATGTAAACACCATTTATGAAATTTGAGCTGGGTTCATATATCTGCAGTTTTCTTATCGCTCTTCAAAGCCCTAAGTCCCTGGCTTTCTCCTGCTCCATTCTTCTGTTATCAGCATGATAACTTCTGATAAGTTCTCTGACAGCGGTGATAAAACCAGGCTGAATTTTATGTCAGGGTGGGTGCTATAAATAGATGAGCAGAGAGCTGGTCTATTCACAACACAGCTCTGCAAGTCTCTGCCTATGTGGAGGGGGGTGTGTGCCTTTCCTCCAATCAGCTGTCTCACAGTGTATGGCAAGAATCCACACCCACAGGTGATTCAGGAAGAGAAAAACAGGACGTGCACTTTCTAAACAGCATATAAAGCTGAAGACAGCAGAAATACATGTAAAACTTATGTAGGGAGATTTGTTTCATCTCTGTGTATCATCTGAGGCTGTTCACTTCACTGGGTATATATGAGGATTTACATTTACTTTATGTAAGAAGAGAAGATTTCGCGCAATATTAAATAAGAATAAAGTGAATAGGCAAAAATATATATTAAATGTGTATCATAAATGTGCAAGTCGTATAGTAAAGTGAATAGTGACAATGGTAATGTTGATAATAAGCTAGTGGCTGCTAGGGATGCAAAATCTCAATAGCTTGGCGTCTAGCTGAGAACATTATCCATAGATGATAGGTGTAACATACATGTGCAAATCGCATAAAAAGTGAGCAGTGACAATAGTGCTACTAGTAGCAAGCTATTTACTGCCAGGGATGTTGATCTCTAAATATCTGACGTCTAGCTAGGTAAATTAAATAATCCAGTGGGGAAAAAAATCACATGAAGGTCATAAATGAAAATAAACATAAAAATATATAAGATATAAAATAACATGTGCAATTCTAAAATGTTGGTGCAGGTGTGTTTAAAATATCACACTTAGGACATCACTCAGTGTTCATAAAACGTATAAAATGGGTATCAGCCAATCCCTACGCGTTACGACACCGTCACGTGTCTTCATCTGGGGACCCAGATGAAGACACGTGACGGTGTCGTAACGCGTAGGGATTGGCTGAGCGGTACAACATATTTTGAAGCACAAGTGAGAGGGCGCTCAGGACGCCACAGCTTTTATTACAATTACTCTGCCTGTTACAAGTTTTTTAAATGTAAGAGCATTACCTTTGAATAAATACCCCTGTTTTTAAAAAAGCCTTAATACACTAGTGGAGCCTCCATTCTCTCCCCCTCCCCTATCTCTGTTTTATCTCCCCCATTTCTGAGTAAACCATTCTGGAGATACAAGGGAGAGATGGATTAAAGATTTAACACAGAGAAAGCAGAGACTTCGGTGACAGCTGCCAGAACCACCCATACAGCACTGCTGAATGCCGTTTTACTACACTATGAAGGTGAGGGTCCTAAGAGACCATTAGAGGATTGAACAACATTAGGATTTTACTCCATCTACCTCATACACCTTTAATTGAACAGGAAAACGACATCCATTCATAGACTTTTCCAATTAACCCATCATCTCCCAGCAGCATTACTCATGCCCTATAGAGTGCTTATGACCTGATACCCATTTTATACGTTTTATGAACACTGAGTGATGTCCTAAGTGTGATATTTTAAACACACCTGCACCAACATTTTAGAATTGCACATGTTATTTTATATCTTATATATTTTTATGTTTATTTTCATTTATGACCTTCATGTGATTTTTTTCCCCACTGGATTATTTAATTTACCTAGCTAGACGTCAGATATTTAGAGATCAACATCCCTGGCAGTAAATAGCTTGCTACTAGTAGCACTATTGTCACTGCTCACTTTTTATGCGATTTGCACATGTATGTTACACCTATCATCTATGGATAATGTTCTCAGCTAGACGCCACGCTATTGAGATTTTGCATCCCTAGCAGCCACTAGCTTATTATCAACATTACAATTGTCACTATTCACTTTACTATACGACTTGCACATTTATGATACACATTTAATATATATTTTTGCCTATTCACTTTATTCTTATTTAATATTGCGCGAAATCTTCTCTTCTTACATTCCTAACAAGTGTTGTGTGAAAACACCTTAATTTTGCTGCAACATTATTGGTCACTTTTATGCGTTTATTTGAGACACTTTGTCACTTATCTTATTTATTTCCACATCTGACCAGCGCAAGGGACACTATTACACTTAATTTACATTTACTTTAACCACTTGCTTACTGGGCACTTAAACTCCCCTCCTGCCCAGACCAATTTTTAGCTTTCAGCGCTGTCACACTTTGAATGACAATTGCGCGGTCATGCAACACTGTACTCAAATGAAATTCTTATCATTTTTTTCACACAAATGGGGCTTTCTTTTGGTGGTATTTAATCACCACTTGGGTTTTTTTTTTTTTGCTAAACAAACAAAAAAAGACAAATTTTTTTAAAAAAAAACATGTTTCATAATTTGTTACAAAATTTTGCAAACGGGTAATTTTTCTCCTTCTTTGATATTCGCTGATGAGGCTGCACTGATGGGCTGCACTGATGGGCACAGATAAGGCAACACTGATAGACACAGATAAGGCGACATTGATATGCACTGATAAGACAGCACTGATAAAACGGCACTGATGGGTGGCACTGATAGGTGGCACTGATTAGTGGCACTGATGGGTGGCACTGATGGGCACTGATAGATATCACTGATGGGCACTGATAGGTGGCACTGATGGGCACTGGTAGGTGGCACTGATGGACACTGGCAGGTGGCACTGATTGGCACTGGTAGGTGGTATTGATAGGCAGCACTGGTGATAGGCACTGATTGGTGACATTTATAGGTGGCACTGTGGGCACTGATAGGTGACACTATGGGCACTGATGGGTGGTACTATGGGCACTGGTAGGTGGCGCTGGTGGGCACTGGTAGGCGGCACTGTTGTGCACTGGTTATGCACTGGTAGCCTCCGCAGAGGCTCTCCATGATCAGGACTCACAGCCGCTGGTAATCGGCTTTTTTTTCCCCCTCACACTAGCAGCGTGAGGAGAACAAATAGCCGATTACCGTCTCTGTTTACATCACATGATCAGCTGTCATTGGCTGAAGCTGATCATGTGGTAAGGGGTCGGGATCGACCCCTTACTCCGATCTGTGAGTCGCTGATCACAAAGTGTGCCGCGCAGGCAGCTAGAGCATGGGAGGATGTCTATGGATGCCCTCCCGGCAAAGTAGGTCCGCACTGTAGCCGTCTTTCGGCTATAGCGCGGACAGGAAGAGGTTAATGAGTTAGTTCACCTTTACCAAAAACTACCAAAAAAACACTCCAGCTCTAGATCCAAGTATTTTCACTTTCATAGTGGTTCAGTGTGCAATGCCTCTTTGGGGTGCAGCCCTACTCAGACTGGGAATCTTTCAATACTCTACAAAAATTACACAGGAGGGTGCAAACACCTTGTGCATTACCATTACCAAGTTTATTACATCTACCAAGACAAATGGATGCTCACAAGCGGATAAAAGCAATATGCTTAAATCTCAAATACTCTAAAGTGAGAAAGATGTATTTATGTGAGAGATGTACAAATGTGAGAGAGATGTACAGTACATATGTTATAGAATGCCTCTTTATATTTAAACACAGTTAAGTGCTACTGGAGTCACCCATGTGAACATTTTTTTGTTTTTGGTGTTTTGTGTCTTGATTATCTTGTGGTTGCTGGGTTACGCAGACTAATTTTCCGACTCTACTTTTTTAACCTGGGTTTCTCAACCAGGTTGAGATTTAATTTGAGATGCTGCCTAAGTCATTTCCCAGGGACAGAAGCAAAGTAGGTTTCATGATTTCTTTGTTTTCTGAGAGAGCCTTGGCCTGGGCAAACCCTCTATGGGAGACGCAAAAACCTGTTGTCTTGAGTTACCCTGACTTTGTGGCCTCCTTTAAAAGGGTATTAGACGTTCCCGCACGCTCCGCTTCTGCTGCCAAGTGCCTCATGTCCATCAAACAGAGTATGAGAACTGTTGCCGACTACGCCATTGAATTCCGTACTCTGGCAGCAGAGGTTGCTTGGAACAATGAGGCCCTCGTGGCTGCTTTTTCTCATGGTCTCTCAAGGATGAGATAGCAGCCCGAGATATACCCACTCAGCTGGAGAGGTTGATCACATTTGCCATCCTCATTGACTCCAGACTCAGAGAAAGACTCTCTTTTCAGGAGCGCTTGCGGAAGCCTCCTGTACGTTTGCCTCCAAGCTTTGCAGTCCCACCCGTGCCTCCCTCACCTCCCATGCCTCCTGGTACCAAGTCGGTCAGTGAAGATGAACCCATGCACTTGGGATTCATGCATCTCTCTGCAGATGAGAGAGCCTTTAGGAGGATGGAGAGATTGTGTCTTTATTGTGGCCCGGCAGGTTACTTTTTGAAGTCTTGTCCCACCCGTCCAGGGAATGCCCGAACCTTGAGGTCCTGTCATGGACAGACCTTAGGTGGCGTTGTTTCATCCCCAGTTATCCATAAGGATAAGACCCTGGTTTCGGTCACCCTTTCTTGGGCTGAGTTGTCCATCATGATATAGGCTCTAATCAACTCTGGGGCTGCAGGCCTGTTGATGCTGCCTTTGTATCGCAGCACTCGCTTCCGCTGCAGCTGCGTGACACTCCACTTGCCATTGAGGCTCTTGACAGGAGACCTCTACAGCCTGCACATGTGACTCATGAGATGGTTCCGTTGTCCATGGCCGTAGGGGCTCTTCACCATGAGATAATCCAATTCTAAGTTATTTCCTCACCTAGGTTTCCGCTGGTTATCCTTGGTTACAGAGGCACAAACCCTCCTTTGATTATCTCCGTGCTGAGGTTCTCTCCTGGTCACCACAATGCAGTGAGACATGCTTCCAGAAGGTAGCCAAGGTTCTGTGCACCTCTTCACTCTCCTCCCTGCCGGAGGAGTACCGCGATTTTAGCGATGTCTTTGACAAAGGTCAAGCCGGTAGTTAGCCTCCACACCGGCCTTATGATTGTGCAATTGACCTTCAACCTGGTGCCATACCCCCTCGTGGCCGGGTTTACCCTCTGTCGGTCTTGGAGGATAAGGCCATGGAGGAGTATGTTGCAGACGCACTTTCTCAAGGTTTCATCCACAAATCCTCGTTTCCTGCTGGTGCTGGTTTCTTCTTTGTGAAGAAGAAGAGCGGTGAACTGAGACCTTGTATTGATTATAAGGGTCTCAATTGTTTCACGGTTAAGAATGCCTACCCGATTCCGTTGATTACAGAGTTATTTGACCGCCTCAAGGCAGCAACGGTTTTCACGAAGCTTGATTTGAGAGGGACATACAATCTCGTGCGGATTAAGGAGGGCAACGAGTGGAAAACTGTGTTTAATACCAGAACAGGCCATTATGCATACCTCGTAATGCCTTTTGGCCTTTGTAATGCCCGGAAGTTTTCCAGGAATTTATTAACGATGTCCTCCGAAATTTGTTGCAGTTATATGTGGTGGTTTATCTCGATGATATCCTCATATTTTCCAAGTCCCTGGAGAGCCACCACACAGATGTCTGTCATGTGCTTCAGAAACTAAAAGAAAACAATCTCTGTTGTAAACTGGAGAAGTGCGAGTTCCATCGTGAACAGATTAAATTCCTGGGCTATGGCATTTCCACTGCTGGTTTTTCGATGGACCCAGAGAAACTTTCGGCAGTCCTACAGTGGCCCCGACCTGTGGGTTTACGTCCTCTGCAGCATTTCCTGGGCTTTGCCAACTATTATCGGAAGTTTATTTGTAACTTTTCGTCTCTGGTCAAGCCCCTGACTGATATGACCAGAGAGGACGGTAACGCACAGAGTGGGTCTCCGGAGTCCATTAAGGCCTTTGAGAGTCTCAAGGCTGCCTTTGTTTCTGCTCCTGTGTTGGCACATCCTGATCCTACGTTGCCTTTTATCCTAGAAGTTGATGCTTCTGAGACTGGAGTTGGCACCCTTCTGTCTCAACGTCCTAAATCTGAGAGCGCTATGCATCCGTGTGGCTACTTTTCCAACAAATTGTCACCTGCAGAGTGCAATTACTAGATTGGTGACAGAGAGCTGTTGGCGATCATTTTGGCCCTGAAAGAATGGAGACATCCCCTTAAAGGTACCACTGTGCCGGTTCTCATTCTTACTGACCATAAGAATCTCACATTCTTGTCTGAGGCTAAGCTCCTCTCTCCCAGAAGGGCGCGATAGGCTCTTTTCTTGTCGAATTTTAATTATATTGTCTCATTCTTACCCGGCACTAAGAATGTAAGGACTGACGCCTTGTCACGACAATTTTCCTCCACTTCCAAGTTGGAGTCGGTTGCGGTTCCTGTGATTCCTCCTGATGGTATCCTGGCTATGGTTCGCACCAGTCTTACTTCTCTTTTGGGTGACAAAATTCTTGCTGCTCAGGTCCATGCTCCTCCTGAGAAACCTTGTGACCGCTGCTTTGCCCCAGAGAGTCTCCGTACTGCCGTGCTCCAGATTTACCATTCTCCCAAGGCAGCTGGCCACTCTGGGGAGAATCAACTCTTTTGGGCCATTTCCCAACAATTCTGGTGGCCTAGTCTATGGGCTGATGTAACTGTGTTTGTAGCTGCCTGTTCCGTGTGTGCTCAGAGTAAGACTCTTTGATACCTTCCTGTGGGCCTCCTACAACCCATACCCAATGGAGAGAGGCCTTGGACCCACCCGTCTATGGATTTCATTGTGGAGTTACCCAACTCCCAAGGCAACACTGTAATCCTTATGGTGGTTGACCAGTTTGCAAAGATGTGTCTTTGTATTCCACTTAAGAAGCTGACCACTTCTAAGGAACTGGCTTCCATTTTTGCTCGGGAGATCTTTCACTTCCATGGATTACCCAAGGTGATTGTCTCGGACATGGGTAGGCAGTTTGTCTCCCGGTCCTGGCGAGCCTTTTGTGCACAGTTGGGAATTCAGCTTGCTTTCTCCTCTGTGTATCACCTGCAGTCTAATGGGGCTGCAGAACGAGCCAATCAGTCCTTGGAGCAATTCACATGTTGCTATATTTCTGACCATCATAACAACTGGTCAGACCTATTACCGTGGGCAGAGTTTGCTCACAACAGAGCATTGAATTCTGCTTCCCGATTGTCCCCGTTTATGGCGAATTATGGCTTCCAACCTTCCATGTTGCCTGACTCGTTTGTTCCGCAGAATATTCCTGCGTTAGAGGAGCATCTCCGTGGTCTTCGTTCCACTTGGGCACAAGTTCAGGAGGCTTTGCAACATGCTAACGATAGGTACAGACTCCATGCTGACCGCAGATGTCTGCCTGCATCTTCCTACCAGGTTGGGGACAGAGTCTGGCTGTCTTCTTGCAAACTCCGACTTTGTGTTCCTTCTTTGAAGTTCGCACCTCGTTTTACTGGGCCTTTCCGTATCCTTCGCAGGATTAACCAAGTGGCTTACGCCTTGGACCTTCCTCCTAGTATGCACATCTCAAATGTGTTTCATGTCTCCTTATTGAAACCTTTGATCTGCAATCGCTTTACCACCTCGGTGCCACGTCCTCACACTATACAGGTTGAGAACCATGAGGAGTATGAAGTACAATTCATTGATGACTCCCGTAGGTTTCATGGGCGCATACAGTACCTGGTGCATTGGAAGGGGTACAGTCCGGAGGAACGCTCATGGGGCTCATCCTCGGTCGTACATGCCCCTGTCCTTCTCTGGTGGTCCTCTGAGGGGGAGGAGTCATTGAGGAGGGGGTACTGTCAGGGCTGGCTCAGTCCTTCTCTGAGCTGGCCGCTCAGCTGTCGGCTAATTGCCAGCTCCCATCTCTCTCCATAGTTACCCAGCTGTTGTTGATTCTGCTTGTCAGTCCTGCCTACTTAAAGTCGTCCAGCTCACTTGATCTCTGCCTTCGCCTTTGTCAACATCACAGAAACTTTCTGCGTTCCTGTTGAAGACTTGCTCGGCTCACATTCCTTCTGGCTCCTGATCCTGCTTGCTGTACTACTATGTTTATCTCTGGCTCTCTGACATTTGCTTGGCTGACTACCCGATCCGGTTACTGAACTCTGGCTTGTTTTGACTACGCTTTCTTTGTTTACCTTATTATTATTATTATTATTATTATATAAGTGTGATTTAACTTTACTTCTGTCTCAGGCTGATTCATAGTTCCTGATACTTGATAGATGTAATAAATTTGGAAATGGTAATGCACAAGGTGTTTGCATCCCCCTGTGTTTTTGCAGTTTATAAAAAAACTGCCTATGCAGGTAACAGGCCCTTGCAGATAAAAACAAACTGTACAGCTTTGTCTAAAGTTAAATAATGCCCTGGCTGTAGGTGTAGACCATTTATGTATCTCCTGAGGCCTAGTTGAAATACTCCCAGAGATAGCATCATCCTGTCCTACCTTGTTGCTAGGACATTGCTAAGATGCTCCCAGGTGTTACTGCTAGCCCCCATCATCAGAGGAGTGAGTTCTGAAACCCCTAAACATGCGTGGTTCACTATCTCCTCTGTTGCTACATTGCTGAGTGTTGGAAGGCAACATGTTAGTTCATAAATACAAGAGGTGTTTGAAATATGAACTATGGATATATCAAGCCTTCGCCTTCTTGGGGGCTATCTGGAATGTAACAAGTTGCACATCAAAGCTTTGTAGCATATCAGATTTTTCATCTGAGAGAAGCAAGGCTGAACAAAAGTTTGGCTCTGGACCATCTGATGTGATAACGCTATGCAAGCAAGCTTCAAAGAGGGCCATGGTGGCCAGGATGATTGATGAAGGTGGGTTACAAAGATCAAAGGATCAAAGGACTCGAAGATTGACCCAGGATACATAGAAATAATACATGGACAATGCTGCCCCTAGAGGTCAATACAGAAGTACGGACAGTAATATAATATATTGAGGAGGACTGCCCCATAAATACTTTGATTCCTCAAAGGTCTAGATGGGCCGGCAAAGGGGTTAAATCTGAATGGTGCATGATTGAAGTATAAAAAGGTCTGCCAGAGATAGAGAGCTCTCTATGTTACCATCTCGAGCCCAGCTGATTATATATGATGTAATATCTTTCTTTAGTATTTTCCTATGTTCTTGGGAAATAAATAAGACGTTGTTACTAAGCAGTGTGTTTGTTTTCATAGCTAACCTTGTATTATTGTGCTATCAACAGTAACTATCATAGTTTTAATAGACTAGCAAACTATAGGAATAGACAAATGAATACATATATGGAATAAATAGATGGTATCCGTAATCACCTTCGGATAAAATTTAGTTTAAAAGTTATTTCAATCTCAGATTTTATTTCAATTGGCACCCCAGAAGGCGTGTGGAATTTATTTCTTCACAGAATCCAAACCCTAACGTAAGCTAAGGAATCAACTACACCTAGAACTGAAAACCTTCTCTACTGTGGACAAGATTTGTGCTGGTTCGTGAACTCTGAAGCCCTGCTTAAGTGGTCCTGAAAGTTCTATGAAATATTTAATCAGTGAGCGGACACGCAAAACCTTGTGAGATTTTTGGCTGGTATATGTGTATGTGTTAATGTTTATTGTATTACTAGTGCAAACTGTTTTAGGCCTGTGTAGCTGGTCCAGAGTGCCGGTGAGTGAGGGGCTGATGTAGCCTGCAGATTAACAGGTAAACCACACATCTTTGAGGAGAAAGTGGGAGAAATATAGATTTTTATTTTTTTAATTTTTATTTTGTATTATTATTTTTTTTTATTAGTTTATTTTTATTCCCACATGAGAGTGAAATAGCTCTCTGTTCCAATAGAAGTTCAATGTGGCCTGCATTCTGAGATACTGTAATAGGGCTAATGTGTGTAATAGAGCATTGATAAAGAGTGTGCTCTGTAGCTTTTAAACAGCTTTTATCTGTGTGTTTTGTCTGCATTGTGTAAGCAACTGGTATATAGACTGGTTGAGCAACTTCAGTGTAGACTAATTAACATATCAATGGAGGTCATTGAAGATTTTCTTAAAAAACATGCCTGTGTTAAATTCAACATTATGCCAGAAAACACTTTAACACATCAATTTAATGATCTGTTAAAACAATGTAATATTCATAATGATGAGACAAAACATAAAAAGTCATCAAAAAAAGGCATGAAAGCCAGAATGGCCAATGTTGTATGCATGTTGTTGAAAATGAAAGACGTCGCTGGAAAATAAATAAATAGAGGGTAGCCGTAATCACCTTCGGATGATATTTGGTTTAAAAGTTTTTCAATCTCAGATCTTATTTCAATTCCAGTTTTATTTCACTGAGCTCAGAGATAGTGTGATATTGCATAGAGTGTGAGAGTGAATAGAGTGAGCAGTAACAGCTGGAAATGTCTTAGCAATGTCCTAAAAAAAAGGCAAGATGGGGGATGCCATTTCTGGGAATTTTTCAGGCTGGCTTTGAAAGGTAGGTAAATGACCTACACCTATAGCAAGGGCATTATCCAACGTTAGTCAAAGCTACACAGTTTGTTTTCATCTGCAGGTGCCCTTTTCCTGCATAAACACTTATTTGGTAAAATTGAATAAATCTTTTGACCCTTGCTTCCCCGGCAACTAGAGTTCTATTTTTCCCTCTGATGCTCTTGGATGTGGGCAGGCACCTAGTGTCCACACTTAGGCCCCTTTCACACACGGGCACCTCCTTTTGCAGGACTGCGCTTGCTCAGCGGGGGATTGCTATGCTGATCCCTGCTGAGCAGGCAGATGACAGGACCGTCTCCACTTACTGAGCAGAGCGGAGATGGACCCAGTCCCATTCTCCTCTACAGGGAGATTGGATGAAAATGGACAACCATTAGTCTTGATTTTGCAGACAGGATCGGACAATGGAGAATGTCAGTGGACTGTCTGCTGACATCCGCAACTCCATAGGGGTGAATGGAGGGTCCAATCAGGTCCGCCTGAAAAACTGACAGGCGGACCTGATCGGACAGTCTGTGTGAAAGGGCCCTTACAATGCAGGACTACTGGAAAGGAGCCTGGGTGGGCAGTCAGACTGTGAATTATTCTCTTCTGTTTGGCACAGGGAGAAAATAACAGGCAGCTTATTTTAGTGGTCAGCAGCAGCCAAATTTAAAGTGGTCAGCAGCAGCCAGACTGTACCTGGTTGGTGCTGAGCCAGTCAGATGACTGAAAAAAACTGTTTCAGAAGAGAAATTCAGATTAGATTATAAATATCAAATAACTGTTTTACAGCTTCTAATAAATTTTATTGAACATCAAATCAAATGTGTATTTTTTGTTCAATAATATGCTGTAGGCAAGGCCAGAGATGATTGATACTAGCTTTCATTTTGTTCAGATGACATCTGCATCCAAGGCTCTTTTTTACTTCAGGTATTAGCAATTATATTAGATATAGTTAACCACTTCAGCCCCGGAAGATTAGGCTGCTCAATGACCAGAGCACTTTTTACAACTTGGCACTGTGCTGCTTTAACTGGTAATTGCGCGGTCATGCAATGTTGTACCCAAACGAAATTTGCGTCCTTTTTTTCCCACAAATAGAGCTGTCTTTTGATGGTATTTGATTGCCTCTGTGATTTTTATTTTTTGTGATACAAATGGAAAAAGACCAAAAATTTTGAAAAAAAATATATTTTCTAAATTTTGTTATAAGAAAAATCCAATAAACATAATTTTAGTCATATATTTAGGCCAAATTGTATTCAGCCACATGTCTTTGGTAAAAAAAAAGTCAATAAGCATATATTTATTGGTTTGCGCAAAAGTTATAGCGTCTACAAACTATGGTACATTTTCTGGAATTTACGCAGCTTTTAGTTTATGACTGCCTATCTCATTTCTTGAGGTGCTAAAATGGCAGGGCAGTACAACCCCCCCTAAATGCCCCTATTTTGGAAAGTAGACACCCCAAGAAAATTGCTGAGATGCTTGTTGAGCCCATTGAATATTTTATTTTTTGTCACAAGTGATTTAAAAATGACAAAAAAAAAGTTACACAAAGTTGTCCTGAAATGATATATTACTCACACATGCCATGGTTATATGTGGAATTACACCCCAAAATACATTTTGCTGCATTTCCTGAGTATGGGGTTACCACATGTGTGAGACTTTTTGGGAGCCTAGCCACGTACAGGACCCTGAAAACCAAGCACTGCCTGCAGGATCTCTAATGCCATGTACAAATGACCGGACTTTTTGTCGGACTGAACTCCGAAGGACTTTTCAGCGGAGTTCCGAAGGAGTTCCAACGAAACGGAATTGCCTACACACGATCACACCAAAGTCCAATAGTTTCGAAGGTGATGACGTACGACCGGACTAGAATAAGGAAGTTCATATCCAGTAGCCAATAGCTGCCCTTGCGTCCTTTTTTGTCTGTCGGACTAGCATACAGACGAACGGATTTTTCAATCGGACTCGAGTCTGTCGGAAAGAGTTGAATCATGTTCTATTTCTAAAATCCGACAGATTTTTCGACAGAAAAGGTCTAATGAAGCCCGCACACAATCGAATTGTCCGACGGATTCGTTCCGTCGGACCAGTTCGGTCAAAAAGTCTGGTCGTGTGTACACGGCATAAGGGTGTAAATTTTTTATTTCACTCTTCACTACCTATCACAGTTTCGAAAGCCATACAATGCCCAGATAGCACAACCCTCTCCCCCAAATTACCCCATTTTGGAAAGTAGACACCCCAAGCTATTTGCTGAGAGGCATGTTGAGTCCGCAGAATATTTTATATTTTGCCACAAGTTGCAGGAAAATTACAAACTTTTTTTTTTTTGCATAAAGTTGTCACTAAATGATATATTGCTCAAACATTCCATGGGCATATGTGGAATTACACCCCAAAATACATTCTGCCACTTCTCCTGAGTACAGGGTTACCACATATGTGAGACTTTTTGGGATCCTAGCCATGAACAGGACCCCGAAAACCAATCACCGCTTTCAGGCTTTCTAAGGGCATACATTTTTGATTTCACTCCTCACTACCTATCACAGTTTTGAAGGCCAAAAAAAATGCCAAGATAGCACAAACCCCCCCCGCAAATGACCCAATTTTGGAAAGTAGACCCCCCACGTTATTTGCTGAGAGGCATGTTGAGTCCATGGAATATTTTATATTTCGCCATCAGTTTGTGGGAAAATGACAATTTTTTTTTGCACAAAGTTGTCACTAAATGATATATTATAGAATAGAAGGAATAAGAAACAGCGCCAGAATAAAATAAACAGTAATAAAATAGAGCGATACTGCACCAAAAAATTAGTGAACCTAATATAGCAAAAAATATTGAAAAATTGGGCACAAAACCATATACAGTATACATATGAATGTCAACTGAACCTACATAGGTGTGACAAAATAATCAGCACATATACCATAAATTACAAAACCGGTCCAATATAAAAAAAAATTGTGAAATAAATCTGAATGAGTGTATTTCTTCTGTGTAGGTGAAATCTCCAACACTGTGCCTTCATAAAGTGCAATATGCTAGTTCCTTGTGAAAAAAAATTTCACCCGAAGTGACAAATAAATCTGCTCACCAGATATCTCTGGCCACAAAGCGACCAACAGGCATAAAGTATGGAAAACTTCCTCGGCAAACCAGGATCCTTCAAGCCAATTTGAACTTCAATCGAGCATCTCCAATATTGATCAAACCTCATACAATCACACATGGTGAATGGTAATCCTCTGATAATTACACTTACAGTGCAAATCCCAAACGCTCCTTATCCTTATCCTAAATCTGTAAAGATTGGCTCTCCCAAGAACGAGCCAAAAAGCGGCAATATAGTGTAATACTGTCTTTATTGTGAAAGCACTTACATGCCTTAAAACGTACAGCAGATAGCAGCTCTGCTGTAGGATGAGGCAGGGGCAGGTCCATCACTGGAATGTGAAACAGGGAAGCGCGGCATGCGTCTCAGCTAAGGGTGGTAGAGATAGCTCCTGTGTCAAGCATCTACAGCCTCATTTTCAATGCATTTCATGCCCAGGCGCATGTCATCAGGACCGCAACTTGTGGCAAAATATAAAATATTCCATGGACTCAACATGCCTATCAGCAAATAGCTTGTGATGTCTACTTTCCAAAAAGGCGTGATTTGGGAGGGTTTTGAACTGTCCTGGCATTTTATGCACAACATTTAGAAGCTTTAGTCACACATCACCCACTCTTCTAACCACTTGAAGACAAAGCCCTTTCTGACACTTTTTGTTTACATTAAAAAAAAAAAAATTTTTGCAAGAAAATTACTTTGAACCCCCAAACATTATATATATTTTTTAAAGCAAAAGCAAAGACCCTGCAGATTAAAATGGTGGGTGTTGCAATTTTTTTTCACACAGTATTTGTGCAGCGATTTTTCAAACGCAATTTTTTTAAAAAAATTATTTTTTTTTAAAAAAAATTATTTTTTTAATTTGAAGGCACTAAAACAGACTATATTGGCCAAATGTTTGATGAAATAAAAAAAGATGATCTTATGCCGAGTACATGGATACAAACCACGACATGCTTTAAAATTGCGCACAAACGTGCAGCAGCGATGAACTACATACATTTTTAAAAGCCTTTACAGGTTACCACTTTAGATTTACAGAGGAGGTCTACTGCTAAAATTACTGCCCTCGATCTGACCTTTGCGGTGATACCTCACATGCATGGTGCAATTGCTGATTACATATGATACCAGACCGATGCTTGCGTTCACCTTTCAGCGTAAGCACGGGGGGACAGGGGTGCTTTTTTTTTTTTAATTATTTGCTTTTTTATTTTATTTTTAAACTGTTCCTTTCATTTTTGTTTTTAATCATTTTTATTGTTATCTCAGGGAATGTAAATATACACTTTGATAGCAATAGTTAGTGACAGGTACTCTTTTTAAAAAAAAAAATTGGGGTCTATTAGACCCTAGATCTCTCCTCTGCCCTCAAAGCATCTGACCACACCAGGATTGGTGTGATAAAATGCTTTCCCAATTTCCCAATGGCGCTGTTTATAGCTGGTGAAAGTCATGAAATGCTTGTAGCTTCCGGTTTCTTAGGCCATAGAGATGATTGGAGCTGTTCTGGTCTCTGATCAGCTCTATGGTCAGCTGGCGGAACCACCAGCTGCATTCTCGGGTTCCCTGTTGGCACAGGAGAGCCCGAGAAAACCATGGAAGACGGTGGGGGGGACACCTTCCCACTGTTTGTAAAAGCAGTCTAGAGGCTAATTAGCCGCTAGGATTGCTTTTACATGAAAGCCGACCACTGACTGAAAAGATTGATACCAAGATCTTTAAACCTGCAGGCATCATTCTGGTATAATCAAGTCCAGCAATCCAGTCCAGTACCAATACGTCGCTGGTCCTTGTTGGGCATGCATTGTAATGTTCTTTTTTTTCATGCAGCCTGTGGGCTGAACGAAAAAAAGAGATTGATCAGTGGGTATACCCACCATTAGAATACCACCCTTCATCCACCCACTTCTAATGATGGGCATACATTTTTTTTTTAACTGTGGTGGTGAAATCACCTCCTACAGTGCTGGAGTCGCTGATTTACGTATCGTGGGAGCAAACGTTGTTGCTGTCAAGATAAATAAATCAGTGCTGCAGCTGAATGGCGTACCTGCTAAACAAATGATGGATAACAATAAAACAAAGTAACATTACAGTATAACAGTAAGACTTACCATACCTGTAAAGCAAATACAATGAAACATAGTAAAAATAAAACATTACAGTTTTAAAAACAGTAACAACAGAGAGAGAACAATAGATATAGAACAATAGTGAGCGAACAATAGAGCACACAGTGGAGAGCGAACATAAGAGAGAGAATAGAGAGAGAGAAAAAAAAATAAAACCACAACTATTTTTGGCTTTTTTATTTTATATTTGTTTTGTGTTTTGGTGTGTTTTTTTTCACTTTTATAAAAACTGTAAACTGTGAACGTTACATATTAGGGTCTCTCAAAATGTGATGGCCATCTCATCTTTTGAAACCCTGTGTTAGTGTGCCCTAGGACTGTGTAGTGCTGTACCCTACTCTAATACTCCACCAGTGTGTGGTAGTCACCGATGCAGAGACCAGGTAGGTCAGGACAGGAGGGACAATAAAAGCGTGTTTCATGCCTCATTTTCTGCAGACAAGACATCTTCTTTGTGGTGTTCTTTGGGTAGGGGTACAGGGAGGACATATGGAAAATGCCTCTCATGCAGCCAGCTCACTGCATTTGCGTTGGGAAGGTGGGCCATAGCACCGTCTGGAAACAGAAGGGATGTGACGATCTCTTACTGGAATTTTAGGAAGGATGCAGTTTGTCCTGAAGCTTTGTATAGCACAAAAGCGTTCAGCAGAGCCAATTGAAATATGTATACAGACACTTTTCTTGTACCAGCGTCTGGCCTTATGGGCAATTAGGTACGGCGCCAACAACTGGTCATTGAGATCCACCCCTCCCATGTCAAGGTTGTATTCATGGACACAGAGGGGTTTCTCCACAACAACAATTGCCGTAGGAATTTGGACTGTCATACCTGCGTGAAGGGAGGACAGAACGAAAACATTCCGTGAATCTCTCCACTTTACTGCTAACAAATGATTACACTTCAAGCAGGCTCTCTCTCCCCCGTCTAAGTCGTGATTCTACAAGCTGTTGGGGGAAGCCCCTGCGATTAGATCGCACGGTGCCACATGTGCCAATTCCATTATCTTAAAGGTGACTAAAAAGTGGCACGCTCGTGTAATAATTGTCCACGTACAAGTGGTACCCCTTTCCGAATAAGGGTGACACCAAATCCCACACAATTTTACCAGCATTCCCTATATAGTCTGGGCAGTTCTCCGGCTCTACGTGACTATCTTTTCCATCGTAAACCATAAAACTATATGTATAACCTGTTGCCCTGTCACAGAGCTTATACATCTTGACCCCATATCTGGCACACTTGCTGGGAAGATACTGTTTGAAAGACAAGCGGCCAGAAAACTTAATCAGGGACTTATGAACGCAGACAACTTGATTGGGAGTAAGCAAGGCTGCAAACTGTTGGTTGAAGTGGTTTACGAGGGGCCGAATTTTGTAGAGCCGATCAAATCCAGGGTCACCCCGAGGACGACAAAGTTCATTATCATTGAAGTGCATGAACCACAAGATCTGCTCGTATCGTGTCCTGGTCATGGAGGCAGAGAACACGGGCATATGGTGAATTGGGTCAGTGGACCAATATGACCACAACTCACTCTTTTTATTCATGCCCATGAGGAGGGATAGGCCCAGAAAGGTCTTAAATTCGGAGACCATAATAGGTCTCCAATCTCTGGCAAGAGTCAACTGGGGATTAGCAGCGATGAATTGACCAGCATACAAATTGCTTTGGTACACAATAGATCTATAGAGCTCTTCCTTGAAAAACGGCGAATAAAAATCAAGTGACATAAAATCAACTGTTTCCACATCAATTCCGGGTTGGCCAGTGAATGGGGGAAGTACAGGTGCTGCAGAAGTGGTGGGCTCCAAATTAGGATTGGCAAATGCAGCAGGAAGGGCACTATGGGCTTGACGGGCCTGTGTTTGTCTTCTTCTTGGTGGCTGTGGGACACTACTTTTGTTAGCCACCTCACCAGCTTGAACTGCATTTATGGG
This sequence comes from Lithobates clamitans, assembly GCA_037952925.1. NCBI lineage: Eukaryota > Metazoa > Chordata > Amphibia > Anura > Ranidae > Lithobates > Lithobates clamitans. The sequence continues at coordinate 1,488,850 of JBBGZY010001068.1, read as the reverse complement.
ACTCGCCACGTCACCAAGTGTTACTGCAGTGCTGGATGTACGACCAGGATGTACTAGGCTGCTGGTGCTTGCCAGTTCACTGAAGGATAAGCGGCACTAGTACTGGCTCTCTGCTCCATACAAGAGCCCTGTGGTTCTTGCACCTCAACGACAGCAGCAGAACAGGGTCGGGTACGCCTGACCTTGGCAGGGACCATTACTCCATCATCAGAGCTATCTGTCAGGGTGCCGCTGCTGTCTACCGGTTTGTATTCTGAGCCTGAATCTGACAGATGGGTGACTTCCTCTTCACTAGGGATGAGCTTCGTGTTCGAGTCGAACCCATGTTCGACTCGAACATTGGCTGTTCGACCGTCCGTCGAATTGCGAACGATATGGGCCGTTCGCGCCAAATTCGTGTGGCGCGTCACGGCCCATAATTCACTGCGGCATCGCAGTGCATTGCTGGCTGATGATTGGCCAAGCATGCACTATGACCCGCATGCTTGGCCAATCACAGCGCCGTCAGTAGAGAGAGCTGTAATTGGCCAAAGCCAGGGTGGCTTTGGCCAATTATGGCTCAGGGGATTTAGTACACACCCCACACTATATAAGGCCGCCTGCACGGCGGCCCTGTGTAGTGTGTGTTCCGGTGTGCTGAGCGATAGAGAGAGAGAGAGACAGTGTCATTTGATTTGAGTTAGATAGATTAGGCAGAACAGTCAGTCAGTTAGCTGCACTTACAGTGTATTGTGTATATATATGCATCCCAGGTGTTGCATATATATATATACACTGTATTCAGTTTAGCTAGATCCGTTCCTGTTATCTTCTATCTAGACTATTTACATTCAGTGCAGTGTGTCCTGCTCACAGTGTTCAGCTAGATCCGTTCCTGCTATTTACATTCAGTACAGTGCTTCCTGCTCACAGTGTTCAGCTAGATCCGTTCCTGCTATTTACATTCAGTGCAGTGCGTGCTGCTCACAGTGTTCAGCTAGATCCGTTCCTGCTATTTACATTCAGTGCAGTGCATCCTGCTCACAGTGTTCAGCTAGATCCGTTCCTGCTATTTACATTCAGTGCAGTGCGTCCTGCTCACAGTGTTCAGCTAGATCCGTTCCTGGTATTTACATTTAGTGCAGTGCGTCCTGCTCACAGTGTTCAGCTAGATCCGTTCCTGCTATTTACATTCAGTGCAGTGCGTCCTGCTCACAGTGTTCAGCTAGATCCGTTCCTGCTATTTACATTCAGTGCAGTGCGTGCTGCTCACAGTGTTCAGCTAGATCCGTTCCTGCTATTTACATTCAGTGCAGTGCGTCCTGCTCACAGTGTTCAGCTAGATCCGTTCCTGTTATCTTCCTACTGACAGGCAGGCTTGTCTGGTTACAGTATATAAAGCTACCTGAAGAAAATTACAGGTGTTCTTTTTGATCCTATTAGTACCACGGTCAGGCAGCTAGACTATTTACATTTAGTACAGTGTGTCCTGCTCACAGTGTTCAGCTAGATCCGTTCCTGTTATTTACATTCAGTGCAGTGCGTCCTGCTCACAGTGTTCAGCTAGATCCGTTCCTGCTATTTACATTCAGTGCAGTGCGTCCTGCTCACAGTGTTCAGCTAGATCCGTTCCTGCTATTTACATTCAGTGCAGTGCGTCCTGCTCACAGTGTTCAGCTAGATCCGTTCCTGCTATTTACATTCAGTGCAGTGCGTCCTGCTCACAGTGTTTAGCTACATCCGTTCCTGCTGTTTACATTCAGTGCAGTGCGTCCTGCTCACAGTGTTCAGCTAGATCCGTTCCTGCTATTTACATTCAGTGCAGTGCGTGCTGCTCACAGTGTTCAGCTAGATCCGTTCCTGCTATTTACATTCAGTGCAGTGCGTCCTGCTCACAGTGTTCAGCTAGATCCGTTCCTGCTATTTACATTCAGTGCAGTGCGTCCTGCTCACAGTGTTTAGCTACATCCGTTCCTGCTGTTTACATTCAGTGCAGTGCGTCCTGCTCACAGTGTTCAGCTAGATCCGTTCCTGCTATTTACATTCAGTGCAGTGCGTCCTGCTCACAGTGTTCAGCTAGATCCGTTCCTGCTATTTACATTCAGTGCAGTGCGTGCTGCTCACAGTGTTCAGCTAGATCCGTTCCTGCTATTTACATTCAGTGCAGTGCGTCCTGCTCACAGTGTTCAGCTAGATCCGTTCCTGCTATTTACATTCAGTGCAGTGCGTCCTGCTCACAGTGTTCAGCTAGATCCGTTCCTGCTATTTACATTCAGTGCAGTGCGTCCTGCTCACAGTGTTCAGCTAGATCCGTTCCTGCTATTTACATTCAGTGCAGTGCGTCCTGCTCACAGTGTTTAGCTACATCCGTTCCTGCTGTTTACATTCAGTGCAGTGCGTCCTGCTCACAGTGTTCAGCTAGATCCGTTCCTGCTATTTACATTCAGTGCAGTGCGTCCTGCTCACAGTGTTCAGCTAGATCCGTTCCTGCTATTTACATTCAGTGCAGTGCGTGCTGCTCACAGTGTTCAGCTAGATCCGTTCCTGCTATTTACATTCAGTGCAGTGCGTCCTGCTCACAGTGTTCAGCTAGATCCGTTCCTGCTATTTACATTCAGTGCAGTGCGTCCTGCTCACAGTGTTCAGCTAGATCCGTTCCTGCTATTTACATTCAGTGCAGTGCGTCCTGCTCACAGTGTTTAGCTACATCCGTTCCTGCTGTTTACATTCAGTGCAGTGCGTCCTGCTCACAGTGTTCAGCTAGATCCGTTCCTGCTATTTACATTCAGTGCAGTGCGTCCTGCTCACAGTGTTCAGCTAGATCCGTTCCTGCTATTTACATTCAGTGCAGTGCGTGCTGCTCACAGTGTTCAGCTAGATCCGTTCCTGCTATTTACATTCAGTGCAGTGCGTCCTGCTCACAGTGTTCAGCTAGATCCGTTCCTGCTATTTACATTCAGTGCAGTGCGTCCTGCTCACAGTGTTCAGCTAGATCCGTTCCTGCTATATACATTTAGTGCAGTACGTCCTGCTCACAGTGTTCAGCTAGATCCGTTCCTGTTATCTTCCTACTGACAGGCAGGCTTGTCTGGTTACAGTATATAAAGCTACCTGAAGAAAATTACAGGTGTTCTATCCCAGCTTAGTGCAGCTACAGGCCATTAGTATGTCTGGAAGGCCAAGAAGGAGAGGCAGACAGTCACAAGCCAATAAGAGAGGGCAAGCAGGCTCTGTGTCTAGTGCTGGTCGTGGAGACGGTGCATCCTCATCAGCACGTGGCCATGGGACACGCTTGGCCTTTTTTTCGGCAGCTGGCCGTGTTGAGCCGCAACATGCGGAAGACTTGGTCGAGTGGATGACCAAGCCGTCCTCATCCTCCTCATCCTCTCTCACCCATGCCCAGGGTGCTTTGTCTGGCAAAGCAGCGGCCTCTTCCCTCAGCTCAATGTCATCAGTGACTCCTTCCCTAGCTCCACCATGTCCTCATGAGGATTCCCTCGAACTGTTTGACCACAGTGTTGGGTACATGCTCCAGGAGGATGCCCAGCGTTTGGAAGGCTCTGATGATGATACTGAGCTCAATGAAGGCAGTAACATGAGCACGGACAGAGGGGGTGCCCAAGAAGGACAGCAATCTGGCAGTCATGCTCCCCCTGCTGCAGCATACTGCCAGGTTTGCTCCAGTGATGAGGAGGGAGGGGATGATGAGGTCACTGACTCAACGTGGGTGCCTGATAGGAGAGAGGAGGAGGAGGAGGAGGAGGAGGAGGAGGAGGTGGCACATCACCAACTAGGCAGGATGCCCTCCAGGGGCCAGCCTAAGGGCAGCACATTGACTGCATCACACCCCAAAGCTCCACATGTGCAGGGCGCTGCAGTCTCTGCGCGTTATTCAAAAAGTTCTTTGGTGTGGGCCTTTTTTGAGACGAGTGCATCAGATCGCACCGCTGCTATTTGCAATATATGTCTCAAGCGTATCTCGCGTGGCCAAAACATCTCCCGCTTGGGTACCACATGCTTGACCAGACATATGTTGACCTGCCATGCAGTTCGTTGGCAAGCGTATCTAAAAGACCCACACCAAAGAACAAAGACGATCTCTCCTTGCTCCTCATCAGCTGAGATTTCCAACCCCACTAGACCTTCAGTCTTCTCTGCGACCTGCAGTGAGAGGAATGAAGGTGTAGAATTAGGTGTGTCACAGCCAAGTACTTATGGGCAATCTGCTTTTGGTACACCGACGTCAGATTGTACCAGGCAAATTTCCCTGCCCCAGCTGCTGCACCGCCGAAAGAAGTTTGCTCCCAGCCATCCACATGCCCAGCGGTTGAATGCTAGCTTGGCAAAATTGCTAGCACTTCAACTGCTGCCTTTTCAGTTGGTAGACTCTGCCCCCTTCCGTGAGTTTGTGGAATGTGCAGTTCCTCAGTGGCAGGTACCCAAACGCCACTTTTTCTCACGGAAGGCGATTCCGGCTCTCTACCGGCATGTGGAAGGCAATGTCCATGCCTCGCTGGACAGGGCGGTCAGCGGTAAGGTGCATATTACCGCTGACTCATGGTCCAGCAGGCATGGACAGGGACGTTACTTAAGTTTCACGGCGCATTGGGTGACTCTGCTGGCAGCTGGGAAGGATGCAGGACAAGGTGCAGTAGTGTTGGAGGTTGTTCCGCCACCACGCCTCCAAAATGCTGATTGTGACACACCTCTCTCCTCCACCCCCTCCTCTTCTTCTTCCTCCATGGCCTCTTCCTCGGAACCAGCGGTGCTCCGTAGGCGTTCAAGGGGCTACGCAAGTACGCAGGCCAAAAGATGCCATGCGGTGCTTGAGCTGGTGTGCTTGGGGGACAGGAGCCACACTGGGGCAGAGGTTCTGTCAGCTCTGCAGGGGCAGGTTCAGAGGTGGTTGACGCCACGCCAACTTAAGGCAGGAATGGTGGTTTGCGACAATGGCACCAACCTCCTCTCTGCCCTCCGACAGGGACAACTGACCCATGTGCCCTGTTTGGCTCACGTCCTTAACTTGGTGGTGCAGCGGTTCTTGGGCAGGTACCCGGGCTTACAGGATGTCCTGAGGCAGGCCAGGAAAGTCTGTGTGCATTTCCGCCGGTCATATAATGCCAGTGCTCGGCTGACGGACCTCCAAAAGGAGTTTAACCTGCCCAAGAACCGCCTAATCTGTGACATGCCCACCAGGTGGAACTCGACGTTGGCCATGCTGCAGCGGCTGCACACGCAGCAGAGGGCCATCAATGAGTACCTGTGCGACTATGGCACCAGGACAGGGTCAGGGGACCTTGGTTTTTTTTCCCCACGCCAGTGGGCCATGATCAGGGATGCATGCACTGTCCTGTCACCATTCGAGGAGGCCACGAGGATGGTGAGCACTGACAGTGCATGCATCAGTGACACTGTCCCCCTTGTCCACCTGTTGGAGCACACGCTGCGTGGAATAATGGACAGGGCACTTGAGGCAGAACAGAGGCAGGAAGAGGAGGACTTCCTTAGCTCTCAAGGCCCCCTTTATCCAGACAGTGTTCCTGCGTGCCCGCCGATCACACAGGAAGAGGACGAGGAGGAGGAGGAGGAGGAGGAGGAAGATTGTGTCAGTATGGAGGTGGAGCCTGGCACTCAGCATCAGCAGTCTTTAAGGGATCAGTCCCAAGGAACACATGGACTTGTACGTGGCTGGGAGGAGGTGGCTGCGGACGTTGTTGTCCTTAGTGACCCAGAGGACTCCGGACCGAATGCCTCAGCAAACCTACGCTGCATGGCCTCCCTGATCCTGCAAAGCCTGCGTAAGGATCCTCGTATTCGTGGTATCAAGGAGAAGGACCAATACTGGCTGGCAACCCTCCTTGATCCACGTTACAAGGGTAAGGTTGCGGACCTTATCTTGCCATCGCAGAGGGAGCAGAGGATGAAACATCTTCGGGAGGCCTTGCAGAAAGGTCTGTGCAACGCGTTCCCAGAGACTGGGAGGTTACAAACTCCTGTTTCTGGACAACGTGTTGCTGAGGCTTCGGTCAGTCAAAGAAGGAGCGGTGGAGAAGGTGGCCGTCTGACCGATGCGTTCAGACAATTTTTTGGTCCGCAGCCCCAAGGTATGATCGGTTCCAGCAACCATCGCCAGCGTCTGTTTTACATGGTGCAGGAATACCTAGGGGCAAGATCAGACTTGGACACCTTTCCCACCGAAAATCCTCTGGGTTACTGGGTCTTGAGGATGGATCACTGGCCAGAGCTTGCACAGTATGCAATTGAGCTACTGGCCTGTCCTGCATCCAGCGTTCTTTCGGAACGCACATTCAGTGCTGCTGGAGGCGTGGTAACCGATCACAGGGTGCGTCTGTCCACCGACTCGGTCGATCGGCTGACCTTCATAAAAATGAATCAGTCTTGGATCACCACCAGCTACCAAGCACCTGATGCAGATGTAACCGAATAATTTTTTTTGAAATCTCAGATCCCTTCAAAGACTGCCTATGCTGATGCTGAGTGACTATCCCTGAGTAATTATCCTCTTCCTCCTCAATCATCACGCTGATAGCTTGTAAGAACATTTTTGGTTCTGGGCGCCACCAACAGTGCCTAAGGCACAATTTTTCAGCCCCTGTTTAACAGGGGCGTGTAATTACAATTTTTGATGTAATACTTTGCAGCAGGGCTCGTTCCTGCATTCCAACTAGAGTGTCTGTGAGGGGTTGCAGTGTTGTGGCACCAGCACCAGTGCCTAAGACCCAATTTTTCAGCCCCTGTCTAACAGGGGCGTGTAATTACAATTTTTGATGCAATACTTTGCAGCAGGGCTTGTTCCTGCGTTTCAACTAGAGTGTCTGTGAGGGGTTGCAGTGTTGTGGCACCAGCACCAGTGCCTAAGACCCAATTTTTCTGCCCCTGTCTAACAGGGGCGTGTAATTACAATTTTTGATGCAATACTTTGCAGCAGGGCTCGTTCCTGCGTTCCAACTAGAGTGTCTGTGAGGGGTTGCAGTGTTGTGGCACCAGCACCAGTGCCTAAGGCCTAATTTTTCAGCTCCTGTTCAACAGGGGCATGTAATTACAATTCTTGATCTAATATTTCACAGCAGGGCCCTGTGAGGGCTTACAGTGTTTTGGCCACAGCAACACCTAAGGCCCAAATTTCTGCTGAGTATATAGGGCAGGACCCTACTTTCAAACATCTAACTTACAAACGACTCCTACTTGCAAACGGAAGGAGACAACAGGAAGTGAGATGAAATCTACCCCTAAGGAAGGGAAATTCTCTCCTGTAAGAGTTAATATGGGAAAACAATTTTTCCTTTCCACTGATGCTTTCCAATCCTTGTTCCACAAAAAAACACAAATTTTCAAAAAACATTTTTCATTGGGACAAAAAAGTGAGGTGAAATCTTCTGAAGAGGAGGAAAGACGCAAAACAAATGTCACAGGGGTGATAACCCTTCCCTATGTTTTCCAAAAAGCTTAGAAAAGATTTTTTGGCTGGAGCTAAACACATTAAAAATGTTCAAAATTACAAACAGATTCTACTTAACAACAAACCTACAGTCCCTGTCTTGTTTGCACCGCCTGTATACTGCTGTTCAGAGTATATAGGGACCTTTCCTTATTTTAATTTGGGTGCGGGGTTCCCCTTAATATCCATACAAGACCCAAAGGGCCTGGTAATGGACTGGGGGGTACCCATGCCGTTTGTCTCACTGATTTTCATCCATATTGCCATGACCCGACATGACATTAAACCCGCAAGCAGTTTTAAATGAGATTTTTTCCTTTAAAAATGACATTTGGTGCAGGGACTGTTCTAAACATGGGAAACACGCGTCACTTTACAGGCATACTATAGACACCCCCCAGGTACGATATTTAAAGGAATATTTCACTTTTTTTTTTTTACTTTAAGCATCATTAAAATCACTGCTCCCGAAAAAACGGCCGTTTTTAAAAGTTTTTTTTGCATTGATACATGTCCCCTGGGGTAGGACCCGGGTCCCCAAACCCTTTTTAGGACAATACCATGCAAATTAGCCTTTAAAATGAGCACTTTTGATTTCGAACGTTCGAGTCCCATAGACGTCAATGGGGTTCTAACGTTCGTGCGAACTTGCGGTCCGTTCGCGGGTTCTGGTGCGAACCGAACCGGGGGGTGTTCGGCTCATCCCTACTCTTCACTATCTGTCATGCTCAAAAACGTGTAGGCCTCTTCACTACTGTAGCTTCAGCATAGAAAAGAGTGCAGTGCTATATAAGCAACAAATGAAATAATCTTTGCAATATGATATGTGAAAAAGAAAATTAAGGCAAAGTCCCAAAAAATGATGTCACAAATTATTAGAGTAAAATTAACTTAATTCTGTGGGTATGATAAGCGCAAAAAGATTTTTTCAAATTAACACTAGAAAAAAAGTCCAAGTGAAAAACCAATCCATAAAACAGAAATAACAATCCATATGTGATGACGGTGACAAATTGTGCAGAATCTTCAAATAAATGTGCATCCAGCTCCACACCCAAGTGAAAAAGGTAGCCTGCTTACCAGATATCCATGACTTTTAAAAAACAGTCTCACCTATAGCGCAGGGAAATCGGTTTCCCCCAAAACCCTTAAAGTTGTATGGGACTGCTGCTGGAACAATGTCACTCAGAAAACAAAAAAAAGTGCTTCCATAGTGCAATATGTATAAAAAAGTAGCAATTTAATGAAAAATAAGTGGGTTACACTCACAAGATCTAAGGTGTATAAAAGCAATTCAAGCCAAATAACTCATCCATAAGGTCCGTGGCGTCTCTTATGGCTTCCGTTCACTTCCTTCTCCCATTGCCCATCAATTAGGAAGGGCTGGAATTAGGACCAAAACACACAATTCAGTCTCCACTAATATCCATTGGCTGCTATGTCTCAAGAGGCCCTGCCAAAGGGTGCCGCTGCTGTTTACCGGTTCGTTTTCTGAGCCTGAATCTAACAGATGGGTGACTTCCTCTTCACTATCTGTCATGCTCAGAAATGTGTAGGCATCTTCACTACTGTACCTTCGATTTGACATTTTGGTCTCTAAATTTACTGGTACAGTAGTGAGATTCACCAGAAAAAGAGCTCCTGTCAGCGACTGCTTCAAACGCTACAAAAAAACTGTTATGCCCTGTACACACGGTCGGATTTTCCGACGGAAAATGTGCGATCGGAGCTTGTTGTCGGAAAGTCCGACCGTGTGTGGGCTCCATCTGACTTTTTCCATCAGATTTTCCGACACACAAAGTTTGAGAGCAGGCTATAAAATTTTCCGACAACAAAATCCGATCGCGTCAATTCCGACCGCGTGTGGACAATTCCGACGCACAAAGTGCCACGCATGCTCAGAAGAAATTCCGAGACGGAACTGCTCGGTCTAGTAAAATTAGCGTTCGGAATGGATATAGCACTTTCATCACGCTGCAATATTTTAAATAGTTTAATGCAGCGCACTCTGTTCTTCTTTATAATGCTAGAAGAATTAAGTAGTTTTACAGCTCATATTCACACAGACTTCTCACAAACTTCTTTCTTCATTATTTATCGTGATTTCATCAATATATTTTGATTTGTCACATCTGACTAAAAAATTTTGGGTATGTTTTGTGTGTCAAGTTACCACAACACCATTATTATCTTGTATTATTTAATCTCAAGGAGATTGTTTGGTGTTGGTGTCTCTTGTTAATTTCACATTCTATTTTTGAAATGTACCTACCTCCTCACAAACAAACTGCCCATTTTGAAGGAAAACACACATAGGCGAGTATAATTAAAACAAAAAAACCTTTATTAAGGGGTCATAACCAAACAAAGAAAGAGGCAACGCTGGATAAACAGCAGAAATTGGCAAAGCATTTGGCCCCCAGGGCAAACATCAATTATTTTACTGCAAAATTGGTGGCCTGACTAGTCCATATATAAGGGAGAGCAATCTGGTCCAGAAGTCCAAGAGATCATGAAAGCAGCAATGACATGTATGTCCCCAGGCTGTGGTCATACAAAAGCCAGCATCTTTTGTCAGACCAGACTGAACCCAGGCCATCACTCTCTGGTCTTCCTTACACGCTTCCTTCCCGGCTGTGGCTCTGGTGTTGGAGGTGTGGCAGGAGGAGGAGTAGGACCTGGAGGAAGACCTGGAGGAGGAGGACCATGGGTGAGGTGACAAATGTGGCTTTCGCATGTGAGTTGGCCCCTCAACCCCTTATGTAGAGCTTCTAAAATGACAAACTCACATAAGAGTCGTTGGCCCTCCTCCATTTGCAGCAGTTTGCATGCTGTTAGGTCAGCAAAATCCTCTTCCACACTGTGGGGTGTTCTGAGGGCCTCAGTAGCCTTCCAAAATAGGCCTATTGCAGCCTCCTCCAGGTTACTCCTCTTCCTGCCACTTTTCACCAGATCACCGGCTTCACAAATTGCAGCAATTTATCCAGCGCTGCCTTCCTCTTTGTTTGGTTCTTATAATCAGGGTGGTTCACTTGCCACAAACAGGTCAGCTCCCTGAACATATCTATGAATATGCTGATAAACTCCTGATCCTTCAAGATATCCATTTTCTCTGCAAGACACAACACAAGACAAACCCTAATGTCAGGCTAAAGTCTCCTAATCTTGTCACAATACAGGCCTCAATCTAGAAGCAATATAGGCCCAATTTTAAATCTTACCTTCGTTATCACGATCAGCGCCTTTGATACTCCTTCCTCCACTCACAGATCGTACGTACTATGCATGCGTGTTACGCTTTATATACACTGCGCATGCGTGAAACTCCGCTAGCCCCTGATGTTCTTTCTAGTCTATTCCCCGTCCCTTCTCGTTCGGCGCAGTGGGGAAGAGCACATGGCGGAGACACAGCAGGTGCGTGCTAATTACAGCAACGAGGAGGAGGAGGAAAGCCCAGAGCCAGAAACATCCCGATCCCGGATTAGAAGATTTAAGGCATCAAATATGTCCTTTGGGGAGATGTTGGAGATGGTGGACATCCTGAAGAAGGCCGACTATGATGGGAAGTATGGACCTTACCCCAACCCCAATGTCAGAAAGGCCAAGATCATGGCGAAAGTTGTCAAGAATCTGCAGAAGAATTTTGGTGTATGACGATCCAAGGATCAACTCAGAAAGCGGTGGTTGGACCTCAAATTAAGGGAGCACGAGCAGTACAGAAGGATCAGGAGAGTGCTGCAAAAAAAGTAAGTAGTTGTCCTGTGTTCCTATTCTTTATTTTTCTAACATTCATGCTGCTCCATGTGCTTTTCTTAAGTGTTGTACAGTTTAAAATGGCAACTTTCATGTTCATGGGCACATTATTTGTTCGTATGAAACATTGTTCGTTCGGCATAGAAAACACCATGTTTTGGATATATGCATTTGAATACATTTTTGCTAGCCTACTTCTCTTAAAATAATTTTGGTGTCTAGATGGGTTGGTAACTAGAATGAAATGCAAACTAGATTCTGTGTAAGGAAAGGACACTCAGCAGCTGTTTACACATCTGGACGCTGGAGCACTAGTGTGGGACACCAGAACACCCTTTTTATTAGGGGGTCCCACACAGGTGATCCAGTGTATACTATAGGGGTGTCTCCATCTGTGAAGCTTGTACCAAACAGGTAAGTATTCAAGCTTGACAAAGGACAAAAATATTTCTTCATCTTGTAACTCTGCCAAAGCAGACAATTGTACCCCACTTCCAAACAATGTTTCAAATTCCTATTTCTGCCATCAAATATCTGTGTGCTAAGTATACCTATTTTTTTTTCATAGGGGCTAAAAGACTCGGAGGACACCACATATCCGAGGAGACCACAGACTCCCCACCTCAGGAAGAAGGGGAAATCCCCAAAAGCCAACAGAAGGAGGAGGGAGACGTGGTGGAAATTGTCACCGCAACAGGTGAGTGTCTGCGACCACAGGCTCAGGTAAGACATGGATGCCAGCATATTTATAATACATGGTGTGCTTTTTTTATATATTTTTAGGTGATCGTGATGTTGTGGATGAAGGTCATTTCATCAGTGAAAGTGCCCAGACCCTGATTTGGCTTTTCCAGGGGTGACTTCACCCCATCTGAGCGCAATATCAAACACAGTTTATAAATACTCATGTCTGATATTGCCTTCAATTTCTACCAAAGTTGAACTTTGTAAGTTCCAGATTTGTGTATTTCTTGTTGGTTTTAAACATGCCTGTTTTACCTTAAATGGACATTTCTACTTTTATTAATGTGACACAAAAAACTTTATACAACAAACATGTTGGTTTGTTTTAAAAACCTTTTATAAATGCACATGTGATTGTGCTTGTATTAAAAAGATTTAGAATCAACAATGTGTGGCTTCTTCTTTCAATGCTCCTAAACTTTTTTGTGGTAAAATTTGTGGTTTCTGTGACAATGGGGGTTATTTTCTAAGGGCAAATCCACTTTGCACTACACGTGCAGTTTCAGTGCAGTCTCAAGTGCACTTGTAGTGCAAAGTGTTTTTTCCTTTAGTAAATAACACCCAATGGTGCTTTCTAATGTTACACAATAACGCCATTTTCAGGACTCCCCAAATTTATGTCAGGGTCAGCTAAAAGAAAGACAAGCAGTAAATGTCAGCAAATATTTTAGTATTTAAAATTTGATGGCCCCCCTACCCACAAAGTATTCCATGTATCTTAGACGGACCTCGGGGGGGGGGGGGGGGTGCAAGCCAGGACGGCCGATTTCAAGCGCCGTCAGGGTTGGTTCATTTACATGAATTCCGGATTCAGGCCCAACTGAGCCAGCAAAATTTCTCCTTAAAAAGTTGTGGAGAACACAGCAAGCCAGGATGATGTGATTGAGTTTATACTCCGGCATGTGTATGGGTGTAAGAAATAGGCGGAACCGGCTGGCCGTTATTCCAAACGTGTTCTCCACCACTCTTCTGGCTCTGGCCAGCCAGTAATTAAAAACCCTCTGGTCTGGGGTGAGGGTCCTCATAGGGAATGGCCGCATAAGATGGTCCCCCAGCGAGTCCTTCCGCATTGTCTTCTGGAGGTGGCAAGTCCAAGCTGCCATTCTGGAGACACCTGTAGAACTCCGTCTGGGCGATGACTCCACCATCTGACATCCGGCCAAACTTCCCCACGTCCACATACAGGAACTTGTAAGTAGCCGACACCACCGCCAACATCACAATACTATTGAACCCCTTGTAGTTGTAGTATGACCCCGAGTTGGGTGGTGGGACAATGTGGATGTGTTTCCCATCAATTGCCCCTCTGCAGTTAGGAAACTCCCACCTCTTGGCAAAGTGGGAGGCCACAGTCTGCCATTCCTGTGGGCTGGAAGGAAACTGTGGAGCCAAACAAGAAAATAAAATTAATCATTTTGCACATAAACATAGAAAGCAGATTAGACACAAATACTCTTTGCCAACATCAGTATAACATTTATTTTAGGGACTATTTAAAGACAAAGGTATAAGGTCCACCTATCAGATTCCTCCCCCTCCCCTCTCATGGGCCATTTGTAAAATTTCTATACAATAAAATGTGATGTAAAAGTATAAAAATCTTACCTTCATATACTCCTTCTGCAGGACCTGAATGATGGCAGAACAAGTCTCTGGGATAATGATCCTGTCAGGGAAATGGCCGTAGGAGAACTGGCAATGGTGCCAGTTGTCAAGGAACCAACAGCAAGAGAAGGGCTCTAGGACCCAGCATCTCTACCAGCACTTATGGCAGGAGAAGGACTTTAGGACTCAGCATCCCTGGCAGGAGAAGGACTTTAGGACCCAGTATCTCTACCAGCAGGTCACATGGGCCTATGTAAGGAAGTCTGCTAGTGTCTGCAGTTGCTGGTTTGTAAGTCTTCCTGTGTTCCTGAGACTCTGTGCAATTACTATTTGGATTCCTGTTGTGACCCGGCTTGTTCCTGACCTGTCTGATCTGCTCTCCTGGTTTTACCCCCGGCTTGATTTACCGACTTGTTGTCCTCTCCAGTACTTGATCCCGGCTTGTATTATGGACTTTGCTACAGTACCTGTTCCTGCCTGCTTCCTGATACCAGACCTTTGGCTTGTCCCTGTTTCTGCAACCTGCCTCTTCCTCTTGCCGATCTACTGTGTTTGACCCCTGGCCTGGCTTCCATTACTGTTCCTTGTGCACACCTTGCCAAGTATTACCGAGGATTCTTATAGACTTTAGCCCAGCTGTGTTTCCTGTATTACCCGGTGTCCTTTTGGTGCCCACCAGCTCTTCTCTCTGGAATCCATCTGGCAACCTGTGCTTCTCTGGGCACTACACCCTCTGTACCCAACTTCAAGGGTGTACTGCACTCAGCCGCAAGGGGAGCCCTCTTGGCATTTCGGCCTCCAACCAGGTATGTGACAGATCCCCAGAGCCTGGGGGGAGATGCCTGTCGAGAATTTGAGGTCCTGCAGGCTTCTCCTCATTGCCAATCACCGCAGGGTGGCGACCAGCCTCTGCCCCGGAGTGATTGCATGCATCATGCAGGTATCCTGCCTGCTGATATAGGGGGTCAGCAAAGCCAACAAAAGGTGAAATACGGGGTCCGTCATCCGGAGAAAGTTCCTGAAATCATCAGGATTATTCTCACAGATCTCACAGAGCAAAGGCATGTGACAGAACTGGTCACGCTGGAGCAACCAATTCTTGGTCCATGAACTCCTCCCCACCCTGTTCATGGACTGGGCTTGTGTCAAGGTAAGGACCCCAACACCAAGCCCCCGCACAGCACGAACTCTATGAGGAGTACATATACGCAACATGGCTAGAAAACGGTCGGCTGCTCAGAACACAGTAACAGAACGCACTGAAGAACAGCAAGGCCTGTGAAGAGCGACCCGAAAAATAGTAACGAACGAACAAGAACACAATGACAGAGTCAAGGGTAACTCGCTGCAGGCACTGAAGACCAGATACAAACCCACAAGCACAAACTGAACAGCAGAAATACGATCTGAAAACCACGAGTTTGAAAAAGCGCGAATCATCTCTCACCAAACTTTTACTAACACGAGATTAGCAAAAGGAGCCCAAAGGGTGCCGCGCTTGATTCTGAACTGCCCTTTTATAGTCTCGTCGTACGTGGTGTACGTGACCGCGTTCTTGGCGATCGGAAATTCTGACAACTTTGTGCGACCGTGTGTAGACAAAACAAGTTTGAGCCAACATCCGTCGGAAAAAATCCATGGATTTTGTTGTCGGAATGTCCGATCAATCTCCGATCGTGTGTACGGGGCATTAGCGTTTGCAGGGTGTTTTGTAAGTGACAGTGATTGATTGAAGACCTGAACAAATTAATGGGGTGGGCGACTACATGGCAAATGAGGTTCAATGTAGAAAAATGTAAAATAATGCATTTGGGTGTCAAAAATATGAATGCAATCTATACACTGGGGGGAGAACCTCTGGGGGAATCTAGGATGGAAAAGGACTTGGGGGTCCTAGTGGATGATAGGCTCAGCAACGGCATGCAATGCCAAGCTGCTGCTAATAAAGCAAACAGAATATTGGCATGCATTAAAAGGGGGATCAACTGCAGAGATGAAACGATAATTCTCCCGCTCTACAAGACTCTGGTCCGCCCGCACCTGGAGTATGCTGTCCAGTTCTGGGCACCAGTCCTCAGGAGGGACGTACTGGAAATGGAGCGAGTACAAAGAAGGGCAACAAAGCTAATAAAGGGTCTGGAGGATCTTAGTTATGAGGAAAGGTTGCGAGCACTGAACTTATTCTCTCTGGAGAAGAGACGCTTGAGAGGGGATATGATTTCAATTTACAAATACTGTACTGGTGACCCCACAATAGGGATAAAACTTTTTCGCAGAAGAGAGTTTAATAAGACTCGTGGCCACTCATTACAATTAGAAGAAAAGAGGTTTAACCTTAAACTACGTAGAGGGTTCTTTACTGTAAGAGCGGCAAGGATGTGGAATTCCCTTCCACAGGCGGTGGTCTCAGCGGGGAGCATTGATAGCTTCAAGAAACTATTAGATAATCACCTGAATGACCGCAATATACAGGGATATGTAATGTAATACTGACACATAATCACACACATAGGTTGGACTTGATGGACTTGTGTCTTTTTTCAACCTCACCTACTATGTAACTATATGTAACTATGTAACTATGATACTGCACTTGGGAGGGCTGGGCTGGGATGGGCGGAGGGGCTAAACGCAGGTGCTAGCAGGTATCTGGGCTGATCCTGCTACCACTGCATGTTTGGGAACCCTAAACTGCTGGTGATGCTAGTATAGATTTAATCAGATCAGATATTGATCCATTCAGACACTATACTACTAAGGGAGGTGTATGGTGCGTGGGTGTTAGCACTACTGACATTAATCTGGTGCTGCCTGGAGCGACGCAGATCCTATTTGACACTAAAACCTAACTGATATCACCCACCGGATTATCACAGGGTTAAACCTTTATTTAGATAATATACGGCGGGTGCCCTGGCGCTATAATAAAAAAAAACTAGGTAACCAGCATCACCTGTGACACTAATACAGGGATCACTGGTGACAGGGGGTGATCAAGGGGTTAAACCTTTATTAGGGGGGTTGGGGGGCTCCCTAGACCTATCTGGGCCTACACTAAGTACCCTAACACTAATTTTTGTCACTAATGGCACCAGTACAGTGATCAAAAAAAATATGAACACTGCACTGGGTGACACAGTGACAGGGGGTGAAGGGGTTAACAGGGGGGGGGGGCGATCGAGGGTGATCGGGGGTTAACAACTGTTACTGTTCCTTGTGCACACCTTGCCAAGTATTACCGAGGATTCTTATAGACTTTAGCCCAGCTGTGTTTCCTGTATTACCCGGTGTCCTTTTGGTGCCCACCAGCTCTTCTCTCTGGAATCCATCTGGCAACCTGTGCTTCTCTGGGCACTACACCCTCTGTACCCAACTTCAAGGGTGTACTGCACTCAGCCGCAAGGGGAGCCCTCTTGGCATTTCGGCCTCCAACCAGGTATGTGACAGATCCCCAGAGCCTGGGGGGAGATGCCTGTCGAGAATTTGAGGTCCTGCAGGCTTCTCCTCATTGCCAATCACCGCAGGGTGGCGACCAGCCTCTGCCCCGGAGTGATTGCATGCATCATGCAGGTATCCTGCCTGCTGATATAGGGGGTCAGCAAAGCCAACAAAAGGTGAAATACGGGGTCCGTCATCCGGAGAAAGTTCCTGAAATCATCAGGATTATTCTCACAGATCTCACAGAGCAAAGGCATGTGACAGAACTGGTCACGCTGGAGCAACCAATTCTTGGTCCATGAACTCCTCCCCACCCTGTTCATGGACTGGGCTTGTGTCAAGGTAAGGACCCCAACACCAAGCCCCCGCACAGCACGAACTCTATGAGGAGTACATATACGCAACATGGCTAGAAAACGGTCGGCTGCTCAGAACACAGTAACAGAACGCACTGAAGAACAGCAAGGCCTGTGAAGAGCGACCCGAAAAATAGTAACGAACGAACAAGAACACAATGACAGAGTCAAGGGTAACTCGCTGCAGGCACTGAAGACCAGATACAAACCCACAAGCACAAACTGAACAGCAGAAATACGATCTGAAAACCACGAGTTTGAAAAAGCGCGAATCATCTCTCACCAAACTTTTACTAACACGAGATTAGCAAAAGGAGCCCAAAGGGTGCCGCGCTTGATTCTGAACTGCCCTTTTATAGTCTCGTCGTACGTGGTGTACGTGACCGCGTTCTTGGCGATCGGAAATTCTGACAACTTTGTGCGACCGTGTGTAGACAAAACAAGTTTGAGCCAACATCCGTCGGAAAAAATCCATGGATTTTGTTGTCGGAATGTCCGATCAATCTCCGATCGTGTGTACGGGGCATTAGCGTTTGCAGGGTGTTTTGTAAGTGACAGTGATTGATTGAAGACCTGAACAAATTAATGGGGTGGGCGACTACATGGCAAATGAGGTTCAATGTAGAAAAATGTAAAATAATGCATTTGGGTGTCAAAAATATGAATGCAATCTATACACTGGGGGGAGAACCTCTGGGGGAATCTAGGATGGAAAAGGACTTGGGGGTCCTAGTGGATGATAGGCTCAGCAACGGCATGCAATGCCAAGCTGCTGCTAATAAAGCAAACAGAATATTGGCATGCATTAAAAGGGGGATCAACTGCAGAGATGAAACGATAATTCTCCCGCTCTACAAGACTCTGGTCCGCCCGCACCTGGAGTATGCTGTCCAGTTCTGGGCACCAGTCCTCAGGAGGGACGTACTGGAAATGGAGCGAGTACAAAGAAGGGCAACAAAGCTAATAAAGGGTCTGGAGGATCTTAGTTATGAGGAAAGGTTGCGAGCACTGAACTTATTCTCTCTGGAGAAGAGACGCTTGAGAGGGGATATGATTTCAATTTACAAATACTGTACTGGTGACCCCACAATAGGGATAAAACTTTTTCGCAGAAGAGAGTTTAATAAGACTCGTGGCCACTCATTACAATTAGAAGAAAAGAGGTTTAACCTTAAACTACGTAGAGGGTTCTTTACTGTAAGAGCGGCAAGGATGTGGAATTCCCTTCCACAGGCGGTGGTCTCAGCGGGGAGCATTGATAGCTTCAAGAAACTATTAGATAATCACCTGAATGACCGCAATATACAGGGATATGTAATGTAATACTGACACATAATCACACACATAGGTTGGACTTGATGGACTTGTGTCTTTTTTCAACCTCACCTACTATGTAACTATATGTAACTATGTAACTATGATACTGCACTTGGGAGGGCTGGGCTGGGATGGGCGGAGGGGCTAAACGCAGGTGCTAGCAGGTATCTGGGCTGATCCTGCTACCACTGCATGTTTGGGAACCCTAAACTGCTGGTGATGCTAGTATAGATTTAATCAGATCAGATATTGATCCATTCAGACACTATACTACTAAGGGAGGTGTATGGTGCGTGGGTGTTAGCACTACTGACATTAATCTGGTGCTGCCTGGAGCGACGCAGATCCTATTTGACACTAAAACCTAACTGATATCACCCACCGGATTATCACAGGGTTAAACCTTTATTTAGATAATATACGGCGGGTGCCCTGGCGCTATAATAAAAAAAAACTAGGTAACCAGCATCACCTGTGACACTAATACAGGGATCACTGGTGACAGGGGGTGATCAAGGGGTTAAACCTTTATTAGGGGGGTTGGGGGGCTCCCTAGACCTATCTGGGCCTACACTAAGTACCCTAACACTAATTTTTGTCACTAATGGCACCAGTACAGTGATCAAAAAAAATATGAACACTGCACTGGGTGACACAGTGACAGGGGGTGAAGGGGTTAACAGGGGGGGGGGGCGATCGAGGGTGATCGGGGGTTAACAACTGGTGTCAGTGTAGTGTTGGTGCACTTACTCTGAGATGTCTTCTCTCCTCTCTCTGGAACGAAAAGACTTCCACGATGAGAGATAACATCACTTCCCCTGCTGTGTTTACACTTACACATGCAGGGGAAGGACTTCATTCACCAGGACCGTTCACCAGGTCCAGGCCAGAAACCATTGGCATGGGCCTGGAGATTGATTGTTCTGATGCTAATCCAATTGGCGTGGCTGCCTAGGGGGTGTTATCGCTCTAACTCTCTCATACTGGTCACTGGAAGTTCAATATGGCACCTCATGGCAAAGAACTCTCTGAGAATCTGGAAAAAAAGAATTGTTGCTCTACATAAAGATGGCCTAGGCTAGCGGTTCTCAACTCCTGTCCTCAGGACCCACTAACAGGCCAGATTTTAAGTATTACCTTGGGGTAATGCAGACTATAATACTGCAATCACTGAGCAGCAAATTATATCACCTGTGATGTATTTCAGTTATCTTGCAAACCTGGCCTGTTAGTGGGTCCTGAGGACAGGAGTTGAGAACCACTGGTCTAGGCTATAAGAAGATTGCCAAGACCCTGACACTGAGCTTCAGCACGGTGGACAAGACCATACAGCAGTTTAACAGGACAGGTTCCACTCAGAACCAGCCTCACCATAGTGGAACAAAAAAGTTCACATGCTCAGCGTCATATCCAGAGGTTGTCTTTGGGAAATAGATGTATGAGTGCTGCCAGCATTGTAGAGGTTAATTGGGTGGGGGGTCAGCCTGTCAGTACTCAAACCACACACTGCATCAAATTGGTCTGCATGGCTGTCGTCCCAGAAGGAAGCCTCTTCTAAAAATGATGCACAAGAAAGCCAGCAGTTTGCTGAAGATAAGCAGACTAAGGACATGGATTATTGGAACCATGTCCTGTGGTCTGATGAGACCAAGATAAACTTATTTGGTTCAGATGGTGTCAAGCGTGTGTGGCGGCAACCAGGTGAGGAGTACAAAGACAAGTGTGTCTTGCCTACAGTCAAGCATGTTGATGGGAGTGTCATGGTCTGGAGCTGCATGAGTGCTGCCAGCACCGAGGAGCTACAGTTCATTGAGGGAACCATGCATGCCAACATGTATACTGAAGCAGAGCATGATCCCCTCCTTTCAGAGACTGGGCCGCAGAGCAGTATTCCAACATGATAATGACCCCAAACACACCTCCAAGAAGACCACTGCCTTGCTAAAGAATCTGAGGGTAAAGGTGATGGACTGGTCAAGCATGTCTCCAGACATAAACCCTGAGCATCTGTGGGGCATCCTCAAATGGAAGGTGGAGGAGCGCAAGGTCTCTAACATTGACCAGCTCAGTGATGTCGTCATGGAGGGGTGAAAGAGGACTCCAGTAGCAACCTGTGAAGCTCTGGTGAACTCCATGCCCAAGAGGGTAAAGGCAGTACTGAAAAATAATGGTGGGCACACAAAATATTGACACTTTGGGCCCAATTTTGACATTGTCACTTAGGGGTGTACTCACTTTTGTTGCCAGCAGTTTAGACATTAATGGCTGTGTGTTGAATTGAGTTATTTTGAGGGGACAGAAAATTGACACTGTTATACAAACTGTACACTAACTACTTTACATTGTAGCAAAGTGTAATTTCTTCAGTGTTGTCACATAAAAACATATAATAAAATATTTACAAAAATGTGAGGGGTGTACTCACTTTTGTGAGATACTGTATATGTTTGAGTACTCTTTAGAGTCACATCATTCACTAAGTTAGGTGAAAATTCATTTTGCAAAGTGAACATACACTATTCATTAGGTGATACCTTTTGACTCTTTACTTTTTTTCTTTCCCTATATGCCTTTTTTGGAAGGAAAAACACTGAATATTTCATATTCAAATTCCCTAATGACAAATATGCTATAGCTAATGTATATAGAGTGTTTTGTGAAGAGGGAGATGTTAACACTATATTCTTTATAGTGTAGGTGTTTTCCTTTTTCATGGCGTTAGCAACTTTATGTGCAGAAATATCTGTGTATTCATAGTTCAGCATTAAGGATGAGTGAACCTGACCAGAATAAGTTTGTTTACCAAGGTAAGAAAAATTACAAGTTTCAAGTGGATTATGCTGCAATTTTATAAAAAAAATAAACTAGACTACAAAATATGATGTTTGTTCATATTATTATAAGAACTGTTTATTTA
Organism: Lithobates clamitans; assembly: GCA_037952925.1. Classification (NCBI taxonomy): domain Eukaryota; kingdom Metazoa; phylum Chordata; class Amphibia; order Anura; family Ranidae; genus Lithobates; species Lithobates clamitans. The sequence continues at coordinate 1,467,282 of JBBGZY010001068.1, read as the reverse complement.
GACCGATTAGTATATTTATTGTAGGTGACCAAATCTAATTATAAAATAACACTCCTGAATCTCACTTCCCATTGGGTATTGAAAATGAATAATAATCAAAATGTTCTTGACCTGATTGGGAATTTATCCAGCCCTACAGTTGATATGAGTTGTTAAATATTAATTTCTGTTTAGAGTGATGTGATTATCTGTTGGTACAGCATTTTTTTTGCTAACCTGATAAAAATGGTATGCTACCAAGGATGCATAGGGGTTAATGGCTATAAATTGTGGCCATAAGGCACCCTTCCTCTTAAAAATTGCAAAACAGAAAGATATTTACTGTTTGATTTAAAGACAGCCATTTGATCCTAATAAACAATAAGCCTCTATTGAAGTTATGAAATAAGTAGCTAAGGAAATGTTAAGAAAAGAGAAATGGCAGCACTTTCAGCATGTAAAATGAATCCTTTATTGTAAATCCATTAAAAACAGAGACACATGATCTACATACAGCTCCCGAGAAATCAGCAAATGCGTTTCAGACTGCTATGCTTAATCATTGACTGATACTCCAGGATTGTGCATTTCCTTATATATCCAAGGCTGCAGGTGAGACCAATAATATCACCTCGCGGTCTCGCAGCCAAGGGAGTGCACGTTATATACAAATAAATCAATACCACATGTGAAAAAGAAACAAAGTAAAAATATATAAATGAAAACAATAACAAAAGAAGAGAGGGGGTGTATATAAAAAAGTAACACCTTGCATTATTAAAATCATAATAGCATTCCAAATGAAGACAATAATCCCAATGTCAAAGAAGAAAGACAAAAATAATTTTTTTTTTCTAATAGGATCAAACATAGTATAATATTCCCAACTGATCCATGGAGGAAACGCCTGGAAGAGGAGGGGTGCAAAAAAGCCACCCTCTCTCCGGCAGTCCAACATGGAGGCTGCTTGGGAGTGCAATCAAATTGGACAGAACACATAGTGTATGGAATATAATGATATTCTGAATATACATAGATCAGAAGGTGTGAAATAAAACAGTATCAACATCCACACACTATGGAACAATTGTAAAGATGAGCCAATATGTCAAAAGAAGATAATCATGCACACATGCAGGAAAACATGAGAATAAAAAACTGAAGAATTAAAAAATGAAATCACACATGTTCTAAAACATGAGCATAAACTATATTGTAGACCAATTATATTCCCACAGTGTTATGACATATAACCCATATGATCAGGGGTCAGCGCTACCTATAGACGAGGTAGAGCGCACATTAATCGGGGGGGGGCACCAGGGCCGAAACTAGGGGGGGGGCAGGCATTGGCAGAACTGCCAGGGTTGCCGCAGCAGTTGCCCTTCCATTCTGCCACTGTGGGGGGCCCGCCCATCCGTTCCGCTACTGTGGAATGGGGAGGGTGGCCACCACCCGCTCACCACTGAGGAGAGGCTGAGCACTGTCACTGTGGACTGCCCCACCTATCCTCTCCAGAGAGAAGCCATGTAGGGAGGAGGAAACTGAAGGGCAAAGTCAGTTGTTTAGCTGATGATCAATAGAGTTAAGGGGGAGGAGCTCTGCAAGGAGTCCCCATGTCAGCAGAGCCATCACCAGAGGCACGTGAAGAGACATACTGTGGGGGAATTCATCGACTGATAACGTGAGTAATTGCCAGTGCAACTGATCCCATCCTCCACCACCGCTGCCTCTTACTGATCCCATCCCCCCACCACCAACAGAGGTCTCATACCTATCCCCCATCACCACTGCCACTGATCCCACCCCCCTCACCAATACTGCTGCCTTTTAATGATCCCACCCCCCCACCACCACAGGTCTTATCCCTATCTCCCCATCAACACTGCCACTGATCCCACCCCCCTCACCACCACCGCTGCCACTCATCCCATCCCATCCCACCACCATTGACACTCATCCCATCCCACTAGAGCTGCCACTCATCGCATCCCACCACCACTGCCACTCATCCCACCCCACCACAGCTGCCACTCATCCCATCCCACTACAGCTGCCACTCATCCCATCCCACCACCACTGCCACTCATCCCATCCCACCACCACTACTGCCACTCATCCTGTACCATCCTATCCCACCACCACCACTAATCTCATAACCCCTCCCCCACCACTGCTGCCACTCATCCCATTCTATCCCACCACAGCTGCCACTCATTCCATCCCACCACCACTGCCACCCATCCTATCCCACCAGCACTGCTGCCACTCATCCTATCCCACCACCGCTGCCATTCATCCTATCCCACCACCACCACTGATCCCATTCACCCTTCTCCACCACTGATGCCACTCATCCCATCCAATCCCCCCACCACTGCTGCCACTGATCCCATCACCCCCACCACCGCTGCCACTCATCCCATCCTATCTCATTCCCGCTGCCACTCATCCCATCCCCCCACCGCCGCCATTCATCCCATCTCATCACTGCTACTCATCTCATCCCATCCTATCACCATTGCCACTCATCCCATCGCACCAGAGCTGCCACTCATCCCATCCCATCCACCACCGCTGCCACTGATCCCATCCCACCACAGCTGCCACTGATCCCATCCTACCACAGCTGCCACTGATCCCATAACCCCACCATCGCTGACACTCATCCCATCCCACCACAATCGCAACTGATCCCTTCCCCCACCACCCCTGCCACTCATCCACCCACCACTGATGCACTAATCACATCATCCCACCACAGCTGCCACTGATCCTATCCCACCACCGCTGTCACCCATCCCATCCCACCACCACCGCTGCCACTCAGCCAAGGATAGGGGGGCGGCAAAATTAGGTTTCGGTGTCAAAAATCCTTGCGCCAGCACTGCATATGATGCATATACAGTATCTCACAAAAGTGAGTACACCCCTCACATTTTTGTAAATATTTTATTATATATTTTCATGTGACAACACTGAAGAAATGACACTTTTCTACAATGTAAAGTAGTGAGTGTACATCTTGTATAACAGTGTAAATTTGCTGTCCCCTCAAAATAACTAAACACACAACCATTAATGATTAAACCACTGGCAACAAAAGTGAGTACACCCCTAAGTGAAAATGTCCAAATTGGGCCAAATTGGCCATTTTCCCTCCCCGGTGTCATGTGACTCGTTAGTGTTACAAGGTCTCAGGTGTGAATGGGGAGCAGGTTTGTTCAATTTGGTGTTATCGCTCTCACTGTCTCATACTGGTCACTGGAAGTTCAACATGGCACCTCATGGAAAAGAACTCTCTGAGGATCTGAAAAAAGAATTGGTTCTCTACATAAAGATGGCCTAGGCTATAAGAAGATTGCGGAGACTGTGAAACTGAGCTGCAGCACGGTGGCCAAGACCATACAGCAGTTTAAAAGGACAGGTTCCACTCAGAACAGGCATAGCCATGGTCGACCAAAGGAGTTGAGTGCATGTACTCAGCATCATATCCAGAGGTTGTCTTTGGAAAATAGACGTATGGGTGCTGCCAGCATTGCTGCAGAGGTTGAAGGGGTGGAGGGTCAGCCTGTCAGTGCTCAGACCATACGCTGCACACTGCATCAAATTGGTCTGCATGGCTGTTGTCCCAGAAGGAAGCCTCTTCTAAAAATGATGCACAAGAAAGCCAGCAAACAGTTTGCTGAAGGCAAGCAGAGAAAGGACATGGATTACTGGAACCATGTCCTGTGGTCTGATGAGACCAAGATAAACTTATTTGGTTCAGATGGTGTCAAGCATATGTGGCGGCAACCAGGTGAGGTGTACAAAGACAAGTGAGTCTTGCCTAGAGTCAAGCATGGTGGTGGGATTGTCATGGTCTGGTGCTGCATGAGTGCTGCCGACACTGGGGAGCTACAGTTCATTGAGGGAACCATGAATGCCAACATGTACTGTGGCATACTGAGGCAGAGCATGATCCCCTTCAGAGACTGGGCCGCAGTGCAGTATTCCAACTTGATAACGAACCCAAACTCACCTCCAAGACGACCGCTAAAGAAATTGAAGGTAAATGTGATGGGCTAGCCAAGCATGTCTCCAGACCTAAACCCTATTGAGCATCTGTGGGGCATCCTCAAATGGAAGGTGGAGGAGCGCAAGGTCTCTAACACCTACCAGCTCTGTGATGTTGTCATGGAGCAGTGTAGGAGAACTCTAGTGGCAACCTGTGAAGCTCTGGTGAACTCCATGCCCAAGTGGGTTAAAGCAGTGCTGGAAAATAATGGTGGCCACAAAAAATATTGACACTTTGGGCCCAATTTGGACATTTTCACTTAGGGGTGTACTCCTTTTTGTTGCCAGCGGTTTAGACATTAATTGCTGTGTGTTGAGTTATTTTGAGGGGACAGCAAATTTACACTGTTATACAAGCTGTACACTCACTACTTTCTTTAGTGTTTTCACATGAAAAGATATAATAAAATATTTACAAAATTATTGGCCTGAATAGGTTACCACCCCTTGCAGGGAGTTTCACCCTCTCAACACCCTGTACTGATACTAGGTCAGCATTACCACCATGATGTCTATTGTAGTGTGTAGCTACATTGGTGGATTTCTCCAATCTGATATCATTAGGGTGTTCCAGAAATCCATCACTTAGACGCCTGGTGGTAGGTCCCACATATTGCATGTGATAACATAAATAACGTACCTGGTATTGTAATTAACCACTTGCCGACTGCTGCACGACGATTTACATCGACAGAATGGCACGGGCAGGCATATGGGCATACCTGTATGTCCCTGCCTCCCAGCGGGTGGGGGGCCCAGTCGGGCGGTGGTCGACTTCGTTCCAGGAGCGATCTGTGCTGAGGGGGAGGCCATCGTTTCATGGCCACCCCCTCGCGATCACTCCTGATGAATGGGCTTCTTCCTCTGCCTGTGAACTGTAAACACAGGTCAGAGGAAGTGATGTCATCTCTCCTCCACTTCCTTTTTCGTTTGGGAGCCGTGGAGAAAGGATGAGAAAAGTGAGTTGCACCAACAACACACTAACACCAGTACACATAGGCACACAAATCACCCCCTAATCACCCCCCGATCACCCCCAGTCACAGTGTCACTGATTGCAGTGTTCATTTTTTACTGCTCACTGCATTTGGTGTCATTTGTGACTGTAAAAAGTGTTAGGGTAGTTAGTGGTAGGCCCTTTAGGTCTAGGGTACCCCCCTAATAAAGGTTTAACCCCTTGATCGCCCCAGTTAACCCTTTCACCCCCTGTCACCAGTGTCACTAAGCAATCTTTTTTCTGATCGCCGTATTAGTGTCACGGGTGATGCTAGGTAGCCAGTTATTTAGGTTCACCGTCAGCTTTTTATAGCATCAGGTACCCCCATATACTACCTAATAAAGGTTTTAACCCCCTAATTGCCCCTATTTAACCCTTTCACCCCCTGTCACCAGTGATCACCGTATAAGTGTTATGGGTGACGCTGGTTAGTTTGTTCCATAGCGTCAGGGCACCCACCATTTATTACCCAATAAAGGTTTAACCTCCTGATTGCTCGGCGGGTGATATCAGTTAGGTTTTAGGGTCAGTCAGGGTCTGCGTTGCCCCAGGCAGCATCAGATTAGTGCCAGTAGCGCTAACATCCATGCACGCAGTATACGCCTCCCTTAGTAGTATAGTATCTGAACGGATCAATATCTGATCTGATCAGATCTATACTAGGGTCCCCAGCAGTTTAGGGTTCCCAAAAACGCAGTGTTAGCGGGATCAGCCCAGATACCTGCTAGCACCTGCATTTTGCCCCTCCGCCCAGCCCACCCAAGTGCAGTATCGATAGATCACTGTCACTTACAAAACACTAAACACATAACTGCAGCATTCGCTGAGTCAGGCCTGATCCCTGCGATCGCTAACAGTTTTTTTGGTAGCGTTTGATACAGTTGCTGACAGCCTAGGAGCTTTTTTTCCCGTGAGTCTCACTAGTGTACCAGTAAATTTAGAGCCCAAAATGGAAAATCGAAGGTACACTAGTGAAGAGGCCTACACGTTTCTGAGCATGACAGATAGTGAAGAGGAAGTCACTCATCTGTCAGATTCAGGCTCAGAATACGATCCTGTAGACGACAGTGGCTCCATGACAGATAGCTCTGACGACAGAGTTGTGGTCCCTGCCAAGGTCAGGCATACCAGACCCCGATCTTCTTCTGCTGTTGTTGAGGTGTAAGAACCGCAGGGCTCTCGTATGGAACAGAGAAGTACTAGTGCCGCTCATCCTTCTGGTGAACTGGCAAGCACCAGCGGCCTAGTACACCCTGGTCGTATATCCAGCACTGCAGTATCACGTGGTGATGTGGCGAGTCCCATAAGTGCAGTTCAAGCTGGCGAGGTGGCAAGCACAAGTAGTGTCCCACTGCCACCAAGAAGACAAAGACAGGCCCATAGTGCCCATCATGTCCTTCCTGCAGAATTTGCCAATCCTAATTGGGAACCCACCACTTCTGCAGCACCCGAACTTCCCCCATTCACTGGCCAACCCGGAATTCAGATGGAAACAGTTGATTTTACGTCACTTGATTATTATTCGCCATTTTTCAATGAAGATCTCTATAGATCAGTTGTGGACCAAAGCAATCTATATGCTGGTCAATTCATCACCGCTAATCCCCAGTTGTCCCTTGCCAGAAATTGGAAACCAATTACGGTTTCCGAATTTAAGACCTTTCTGGGCCTATCCCTCAACATGGGCATAGTTAAAATGAGTACATTGCGGTCATATTGATCCACTGACCCAATTTACCATATGCCCCTGTTCTCTGCCTCCATGGCCAGGGCACGATACGAGCAGATCTTGCGGTTCATGCGCTTCAACGACAATGAACTCTGTCGTCCTCTTAGAGACCTTGGATACGATTGGCTCTACAAAATTCGGCCCCTCGTAAACCACTTCAACAAACGTTTTGCAGCCTTGTTTACTCCCCATCAAGTTGTCTGCGTTGATGAGTCCCTGATTAAATTTTCTGGCCGCTTGTCTTTCAAACAGTATCTTCCCAGCAAGCGTGCCAGATACGGCGTCAAGATGTATAAGCTCTGTGGCAGGGCCACAGGCTATACATATAGTTTTAATGGTTGGTGAGGGAAGAGATAGTCACATAGAGCCGGAGAACTGCCCAGATTACATAGGGAGCGCTGGCAAGATTGTGCGGGACTTGGTGTCACCCTTATTCGGAAAGGGGTACCATTTGTATGTGGGCAGTTATTACACGAGCGTGCCACTTTTTAGTCACTTGTTTGATCATCAGATTGGCGCATTTGGCACAGTGCGACCTAATCACCGGGGCTAACCGCAGAGGCTTGCAGATTCCCCTCTTAGGCGGGGGGAGAGAGCCTGCTTCAAGTGTAATAATTTGCTCGCTGTGAAGTGGAGGGATAATAATAATGTTTTCGTTCTGTCCTCCCTTCACGCAGACACGACGGTCCAAATTCCTACGGTGACTGGTGTTGTGGAGAAGCCCCTCTGTGTCCACGAATATAACCAAAATATGGGAGGGGTGGACCTCAACGACCAGTTCTTGGCGCCGAACCTAATTGCCGGTAAGGCCAGACGCTGGTACAAAAAAGTGTCTGTATACTTATTTCAATTGGCTTTGCTGAACGCTCGTGCTATACAGAACTTCAGGACGGACTGGATCCTTCCTTCAATTCCAGGAAGAGATCGTCAGAGCCCTTCTGTTTCCAGACGGTGCTCCACCTTACCTTCCCAATCCAAATGCAGTAAGCATGAAAGGCATTTTCCGTATGTTCTCCCTAGTACCGCTACCCAACAAGCCCCCCAAAGAAAATGTTGTGTCTGTAGAAAGCGCGGATATAGACGTGACACACGCTATTTTTGTCCCTCCTGTCCTGACAAACTTGGCCTTTGCATTGGTGAATGTTTTAAACGCTACTATATCCTTGTGGAGTTTTAGCGTAGGGTACAGCACTGCACAGACTAGGACACACTTTCACAGGATCTCCCAAGATGCCATCGCATTTTGAGAGACCCAAACCTGGAACCGAACAGTTACAGTTACAGTTACAAAAAAAAGTGTAAAAAAAAAATAAAAAATAAAAAAAAACACAAAAAATATATATATAAAAAAAAAATAGTTGCCATTTAATTGTTCTCTCTCTCTCTATTCTCTCTCTATTGTTCTGCTCTTTTTTACTGTATTCTATTCTGCAATGTTTTATTGTGTTTTATTGTTAACCATTTTTTTGTTTTCAGGTACCCCATTCATGTGCAGCCTAGATTTATTTATCTTGACAGCAACAGCGTTTGCTCCCACGATACATAAAGCCGTGACTTCAGCACTGTAGGAGGTGATTTCACCACCGCAGTTAAAAAAATAGCATATATGCCGAAGCATAGGGGCAGCAGGGGTAGAGGAGCAATTTGCTCCTAACTTTTGGGGCGGATGCCCCCATGCTTTGGCATATACAGTGGGGCAAAAAAGTATTTAGTCAGCCACCAATTCTGCAAGTTCTCCCACTTAAAAAGATGAGAGAGGCCTGTAATTGTCATCATAGGTATACCTCAACTATAAGGGACAAAATGTGGAAACAAATCCAGAAAATCACATTGTCTGATTTTTGAAAGAATTTATTTGCAAATTATGATGGAAAATAAGTATTTGGTCACCTACAAACAAGCAAGATTTCTGGCTCTCACAGACCTGTATCTTCTTCTTTAAGAGGCTCCTCTGTCCTCCACTCATTACATGTATTAATGGCACCTGTTTGAACTTGTTATCAGTATAAAAGACACCTGTCCACAACCTCAAACAGTCACACTCCAAACTCCACTAGAGACATACAAGACCACTGATAATCTCCCTCGATCTGGGGCTCCACACAAGATCTCACCCCGTGGGGTCAAAATGATCACAAGAACGGTGAGCAAAAATGCCAGAACCACACGGGGGGACCTAGTGAATGACCTGCAGAGAGCTGGGATCAACCTAACAAAGGCTGCCATCAGTAACACACTATGCTGCCAGGGACTCAGATTCTGCAGTGCCAGACATGTCCCCCTGCTTAAGCCAGTACATGTCCAGGCCCATCTGAGGTTTGCTAGAGAGCATTTGGATGATCCAGAAGAGGATTGGGAGAATGTCATATGGTCAGATGAAACCAAAGTAGAACTGTTTGGTAGAAACACAACTCGTCATGTTTGGAGGAAAGAGAATGCTGAATTGCAACCAAAGAACACCATACCTACTGTGAAGCATGGGGGTGGCAACATCATGCTTTGGGGCTGTTTCTCTACAAAGGGAACAGGACGACTGATCTGTGTACATGAAAGAATGAATGGGGCCATGTATCATGAGATTTTGAGTGCAAACCTCCTCCCATCAGCAAGGACATTGAAGATGAAATGTGGCTGGGTCTTTCAGCATGACAATGATCCCAAACACACCGCCGAAGGAGTGGCTTCGTAAGAAGCATTTCAAGGTCCTGGAGTGGCCTAGCCAGTCTCCATATCTCAACCCCATAGAAAACCTTTGGAGGGAGTTGAAAGTCCATGTTGCCCAGTGGCAGCCCCAAAACATCACTGCTCTAGAGAAGATCTGAATGTAGGAATGTACCAACATACCAACAACAGTGTGTGACAACCTTGTAAAGACTTACAGAAAATGTTTGACCTCTGTTATTGCCAACAAAGGATATACAACAAAGTATTGAGATGAACTTTTCATATTGACACAATACTTATTTTCCACTATAATTTGCAAATAAATTCTTTCAAAAATCAGACAATGTGATTGTCTGGATTTGTTTCCACATTTTGTCTCTCTTAGTTGAGGTATACCTATGATGACAATTACAGGCCTCTATCATCTTTTTAAGTGGGAGAACTTGCACAATTGGTGGCTGACTAAATACTTTTTTGTCCCACTTTATATATTTTAAGCACAGGTTGTGTTAAAAAATGTTTTATTTTTTACTATGTTTTTATTGTATTTTCTTTGCAGGTATAGTATGTCTTACTGTTATACTGTAATGTTACTTTGTTTTATTGTTAACGATCATTTGCTTAGCAAGTACGCCATTCAGATGCAGCACGGATTTATTTATCTTGACAGTAGGGATGAGCTTCGGTCGTTCGCCGAACTGCGAATGATATGGGCCGTTCGCGCCAAATTCGAGTGACGCGTTATGGCCCATAATTCACTGCGGCATCGCAGTGCATTTCTGGCTAATGATTGGCCAAGCATGCACTATGACCCGCATGCTTGGCCAATCACAGCGCCGTCTGTACAGAGAGCTCTAATTGGCCAAAGCCAGGGTGGCTTTGGCCAATTATGGCTCAGGGGGTTTAGTACACGCCCCACGCTATATAAGGCCACCTGCACATCGGCCCTGTGTAGTGTGTTCCAGCATTGAGAAACAGAGACAGTGTCAATTGATTTTAGTTAGATAGTTAGATAGATTAGGCAGGACAGTCAGTCAGTTAGCTGCACTTAAAGTGTATTGTGTATATATATGCATCCCAGGTGTTGTGTATATATATGTATATATATATATATATATATATATATATATATATATATATATATATATACTGTATCCAGTTTAGCTAGATCCGTTCCTGTTATTATCTTCCTTCTGACAGGCAGGCAGGTGTTGTTACAGTATTTACAGCGACCTGAAGAAAATTGCTGGTGGTCTTCTGATCATATTAGTACCAAAGTCAGGCAGCTACAGTATTTACAGTGCACAGTGTTCAGCTAAAGCTACAAGTTAGTGTAGTGCGACCTCTGCACAGTGTTCAGCTAAAGTTACAAGTTAGTGTAGTGCGACCTCTGCACAGTGCTCAGCTAAAGCTACAAGTTTGTGTAGTGCGACCTCTGCACAGTGTTCAGCTAAAGCTACCTTTAGAAGATTGGTAGTGTTTTTATGATCCTATAATTACCGCAGGCAGCTACATTATTTACACATTAGTGTAGTGCAACCTCGGCACAGTGTTTAGCTAAAGCTACAAGTTAGTGTAGTGCGACCTCTGCACAGTGTTCAGCTAAAGCTACCAGTTAGTGTAGTGCGACCTCTGCACAGTGTTCAGCTAAAGCTACCTTTAGAAGATTGGTGATCCTATCAATACCGCAGGCAGCTACATTATTTACACGTTAGTGTAGTGCGACCTCGGCACAGTGTTCAGCTAAAGCTACAAGTTAGTGTAGTGTACCTCTGCACAGTGTTCAGCTAAAGCTACAAGTTAGTGTAGTGCGACCTCTGCACAGTGTTCAGCTGAAGCTACCTGTAGAAGATTAGTGGTGTTTTTCTGATCCTATTACTACAGCAGGCAGCTACATTATTTACACGTTAGTGTAGTGTGACCTCGGCACAGTGTTCAGCTAAAGCTACAAGTTAGTGTAGTGCGACCTCTGCACAGTGCTCAGCTAAAGCTACAAGTTAGTGTAGTGCGACCTCTGCACAGTGTTCAGCTAAAGCTACAAGTTAGTGTAGTGTGACCTCTGCACAGTATTCAGCTAAAGCTACAAGTTAGTGTAGTGCGACCTCTGCACAGTGTTCAGCTAAAGCTACAAGTTAGTGTAGTGCGACCTCTGCACAGTATTCAGCTAAAGCTACAAGTTAGTGTAGTGCGACCTCTGCACAGTGTTCAGCTAAAGCTACCTTTAGAAGATTGGTGGTGTTTTTATGATCCTATCATTACCGCAGGCAGCTACATTATTTACACATTAGTGTAGTGCGACCTCGGCACAGTGTTCAGCTAAAGCTACAAGTTAGTGTAGTGCGACCTCTGCACAGTGTTCAGCTAAAGCTACAAGTTAGTGTAGTGCGACCTCTGCACAGTGTTCAGCTAAAGCTACAAGTTAGTGTAGTGCGACCTCTGCACAGTGCTCAGCTAAAACTACAAGTTAGTGTAGTGTGACCTCTGCACAGTGTTCAGCTAAAGCTACCTGTAGAAGATTGGTGGTGTTTTTCTGATCCTATCACTACAGCAGGCAGCTACATTATTTACACGTTAGTGTAGTGCGACCTCAGCACAGTGTTCAGCTAAAGCTACAAGTTAGTGTAGTGCAACCTCTGCACAGTGCTCAGCTAAAGCTACAAGTTAGTGTAGTGCAACCTCTACACAGTGTTCAGTTAAAGCTACAAGTTAGTGTAGTGTGACCTCTGCACAGTGTTCAGCTAAAGCTACCTGTATAAGATTGGTACTGTTTTTCTGATCCTATCACTACCGCAGGCAGCTACATTATTTACATGTTAGTGTAGTGCGACCTGGGCACAGTGTTCAGCTAAAGCTACAAGTTAGTGTAGTGCGACCTCTGCACAGTGTTCAGCTAAAGCTACAAGTTAGTGTAGTGCGACCTCTGCACAGTGCTCAGCTAAAGCTACAAGTTTGTGTAGTGCAACCTCTATACAGTGCTCAGCTAAAGCTACAAGTTAGTGTACTGCGACCCCTGCACTGTGTTCAGCCTAAAGCTACCTTTAGAAGATTGGTGGTGTTTTTCTGATCCTATCACTACCGCAGGTAGCTACATTATTTACACGTTAGTGTAGTGCGACCTTGGCACAGTGTTCAGCTAAAGCTACACGTTAGTGTAGTGCGACCTCTGCACAGTGCTCAGGTAAAGCTACAAGTTAGTGTAGTGCGACCTCTACACAGTGCTCAGTTAAAGCTACAAGTTAGTGTAGTGCGACCTCTGCACAGTGTTCAGCTAAAGCTACCTGTATAAGATTGGTACTGTTTTTCTGATCCTATCACTACCGCAGGCAGCTACATTATTTACACGTTAGTGTAGTGCGACCTGGGCACAGTGTTCAGCTAAAGCTACAAGTTAGTGTAGTGCGACCTCTGCACAGTGTTCAGCTAAAGCTACAAGTTAGTGAAGTGCGACCTCTGCACAGTGTTCAGCTAAAGCTACAAGTTAGTGTAGCGCGACCTCTGCACAGTGCTCAGCTAAAGCTACACGTTAGTGTACTACGACCCCTGCACAGTGTTCAGCCTAAAGCTACCTGTAGAAGATTGGTGGTGTTTTTTTGATCCTATCACTACTGCAGGCAGCTACATTATTTACACGTTAGTGTAGTGCGACCTCGGCACGGTGTTCAGCTTAAGCTACACGTTAGTGTAGTGGGACCTCTGCACAGTGCTCAGCTAAAGCTACAAATTAGTGTAGTGCGACCTCTGCACAGTGTTCAGCTAAAGCTACACGTTAGTGTAGTGCGACCTCTGCACAGTGCTCAGCTAAAGCTACAAGTTAGTGTAGTGCGACCTCTGCACACTGTTCAGCTAAAGCTACAAGTTAGTGTAGTGCGACCTCTGCACAGTGTTCAGCTAAAGCTACAAGTTAGTGTAGTTCGACCTCTGCACAGTGTTCAGCTAAAGCTACAAGTATGTGTTGTGCGACCTCTGCACAGTGTTCAGCTAAAGCTACAAGTTAGTGTAGTGCGACCTCTGCACAGTGCTCAGCTAAAGCTACAAGTTAGTGTAGTGCGACCTCTGCACAGTGCTCAGCTAAAGCTACAAGTTAGTGTAGTGCGACCTCTGCACAGTGTTCAGCTAAAGCTACAAGTTAGTGTAGTGTGACCTCTGCAGTGTTCAGCTAAAGCTACAAGTTAGTGTAGTGCGACCTCTGCACAGTGTTCAGCTAAAGCTACAAGTTAGTGTAGTGCGACCTCAGCACAGTGCTCAGCTAAAGCTACAAGTTAGTGTACTGCGACCCCTGCACAGTGTTCAGCCTAAAGCTACCTTTAGAAGATTGGTGGTGTTTTTCTGATCCTATCACTACCGCAGTCAGCTACATTATTTACACGTTAGTGTAGTGCGACCTCGGCACAGTGTTCAGCTTAAGCTACATGTTAGTGTAGTGCGACCTCTGCACAGTGCTCAGCTAAAGCTACAAGTTAGTGTAGTGCGACCTCTACACAGTGTTCAGCTAAAGCTACAAGTTAGTGTAGTGCGACCTCTGCACAGTGTTCAGCTAAAGCTACACGTTAGTGTAGTGCGACCTCTGCACAGTGCTCAGCTAAAGCTACAAGTTAGTGTAGTGCGACCTCTGCACACTGTTCAGCTAAAGCTACAAGTTAGTGTAGTGCGACCTCTGCACAGTGTTCATCTAAAGCTACAAGTTAGTGTAGTTCGACCTCTGCACAGTGTTCAGCTAAAGCTACAAGTAAGTGTTGTGCAACCTCTGCACAGTGTTCAGCTAAAGCTACAAGTTAGTGTAGTGCGACCTCTGCACAGTGCTCAGCTAAAGCTACAAGTTAGTGTAGTGCGACCTCTGCACAGTGCTCAGCTAAAGCTACAAGTTAATGTAGTGCGACCTCTGCACAGTGTTCAGCTAAAGCTACAAGTTAGTGTAGTGTGACCTCTGCAGTGTTCAGCTAAAGCTACAAGTTAGTGTAGTGCGACCTCTGCACAGTGTTCAGCTAAAGCTACAAGTTAGTGTAGTGCGACCTCGGCACAGTGTTCAGCTAAAGCTACCTGTAGAAGGTTGGTGGTGTTTTTCTGATCCTATCACTACCGCAGGCAGCTACATTATTTACATGTTAGTGTAGTACGTCCTCTGCACAGTATTCGGCTAAAGCTACAAGTTAGTGTCGTGCGACCTCTGCACAGCGTTTAGCTAAAGCTACAAGTTAGTGTAGTGCGACCTCAGCACAGTGTTTAGCTAAAGCTACCTGTAGAAGATTGGTGGTGTTCTCATACTAATAATACTACAGGCAGGCAATTGATTTTGCAAGCTGCAGTATCAGTATATATATATATATATATCCCAGCTAAGTTCAGCTACATCTAACTTCAGGCCATTAGTATGTCTGGAAGGCCAAGAAGGAGAGGAAGACAGTCACAAGCCAATAAAAGTGGGCAAGCAGGCTCTGTGTCTAGAGGCAACAGTGCTGGTCGTGGACACAGTGCATCCTCATCACCACGTGGCCGTGCGACACGCTTGGCCTTTTTTTCGGCAGCTGGCCGTGTTAAGCCGCAACATGCGGAAGACTTGGTCGAGTGGATGACCAAGCCATCTTCATCCTCCTCATCCTCTCTCACCCATGCTCAGGGTACTTTGTCTGGCAAAGCAGCTGCCAACCTGGCCTCCACCCTCAGCTCAATGGAATCAGTCACTCCTTCCCTAGCCCCACCATGTCCTCCTGAGGAGTCCCCCGAACTGTTTGACCACAGTGTTGGGTACATTCTCCAGGAAGATGCCCAGCGCTTTGAAGGCTTCGATGATGGTACTCAGCTAGAGGAAGGCAGTAACGTGAGCCCAGAAAGTGGGGGTGCCCAAGAAGGACAGCAATCTGGCAGTCATGTTGCCCCTGCTGCAGCATACTGCCAGGTTTGCTCCATTGATGAGGAGGGAGGGGATGATGAGGTCACTGACTCCACGTGGGTACCTGATAGGAGAGAGGAGGAGGAGGAGGCACATCACCCACGAGGCAGGATGCCATCCAGGGGCCAGCTTAAGGGCAGCATACTGACTGCATCACACCGCAAAGCTCCACATGTGCAGGGCGCTGCTGTCACGTTATTCCAAAAGTTCTTTGGTGTGGGCCTTTTTTGAGATGTTTAAATAGAAAATGGTGCACTACCATATATGAGTGTAACAATGAACTTATACCCAGTTCACCACATCCCTATAATACATTGCAACAAATAATGATAAAAAGAAGGAAACCCTGGGATGGTACGGGTGAATGGGAAGGGAGTAAGCAATTGGTAAATCAAGGTAAACAAAAAGAAACATACTAAACATTGTAATTGGTATGAGGAATGCCCAGAAATAGTAAAAGAAAAAAATACTTTATTAGAATATACAAAACATGGTTATAAAAGTAATGACCAATGCATACAAAATACCTAAACCACGCAAATGTGTATACTGGTAAGGGAAAGCATCCACATGCGTGGTATAAAGGAGCCCAACATGTTTCGGATAGGAAAAAAAATTCAGTTCCTTTTTTCGGGGTTTCCTGTAAGGATTTTTTGTATGATCTGGGGGAAGTATATTGATAAAACATACCAGTCATTAGTATATGTACATATATACACATACACATACATATCATGAGTATATCTCATAGGTATAGAGGGTGTAGAGGAGCAGAATTATTGGAGACAAAAAAAAAAAATAATAATAATAATAATTCTGCTCCTCTACACCCTCTATACCTATGAGATATACTCATGATATGTATGTGTATGTGTATATATGTACATATACTAATGACTGGTATGTTTTATCAATATACTTCCCCCAGATCATACAAAAAATCCTTACAGGAAACCCCTGAAGAAGGAACTGAATTTTTATTCCTATCCGAAACATGTTGGGCTCCTTTATACCACGCATGTGGATGCTTTCCCTTACCAGTATACACATTTGCGTGGTTTAGGTATTTTGTATGCATTAGTCATTACTTTTATAACCATGTTTTGTATATTCTAATAAAGTATTTTTTTCTTTTACTATTTCAGCGCATTCCTCATACCAATTACAATGTTTAGTATGTTTCTTTTTCCTTTACCTTTTTTGAGATGAGTGCATCAGATCGCACCGCTGCTATTTGCAACATATGTCTCAAGCGTATCTCGCGTAGCCAAAACATCTCCCGCTTGGGCACCACATGCTTGACCAGACATATGTTGACCTGCAATGCAGTTCGTTGACAAACTTACCTAAAAGACCCACACCAAAGAACAAAGAGGACCTCTCCTTGCTCCTCATCAGCTGAGATCTCCAACCCCACTATACCTTCAGTCCTCTCTGACACCTGCACTGAGAGGAATAAAGGTGTAGAATTAGATGTGTCACAGCCAAGTACTTGTGGGCAATCTGCTTTCGGTACACCGATGTCAGATTGTATCAGGCAAATTTCCCTTCCCCAGCTGCTGCACTGCGGAAAGAAGTACGCTCCCAGCCATCCACATGCCCAGCGGTTGAATGCTAGCTTGGCAAAATTGCTAGCACTTCAACTGCTACCTTTTCAGTTGGTAGACTCTGCCCCCTTTCGTGAGTTTGTGGAATGTGCGATTGCTCAGTGGCAGGTTCCCAAACGCCACTTTTTCTCACGGAAGGCGATTCCGGCTCTCTACCGGCATGTGGAAGGCAATGTCTTGGCCTCGCTGGACAGGGCGGTCAGTGGTAAGGTGCATATTACCGCTGACTCATGGTCCAGCAGGCATGGACAGGGGCGTTACCTAAGTTTCACAGCGCATTGGGTGACTCTGCTGGCAGCTGGGCAGGATGCAGAACAAGGTGCAATAGTGTTCCGCCACCACACCTCCAAAATGCCACTACTGGTGATTGTGACACACCTCTCAAATCCATCCCCTCCTCTTCTTCTTCCTCCATGGCCTCTTCCTGTGCTTATTCCTCGGAACCAGCGGTGCTCCGTAGGCGTTCAAGGGGCTATGCAAGTACACAGGCCAAAAGATGCCATGCGGTGCTTGAGCTGGTGTGCTTGGGGGACAGGAGCAACACTGGGGCAAAGGTTCTGTCAGCTCTGCAGGAGCAGGTTCAGAGGTGGTTGACGCCACGCCAACTTAAGGCAGGAATGATGGTTTGCGACAATGGCACCAACCTCCTCTCCGCCCTCCGACAGGGACAAATGACTCATGTGCCCTGTTTGGCTCACGTCCTTAACTTGGTGATGCAGCGGTTCTTGGGCAGGTACCCAGGTTTACAAGATGTCCTGAGGCAGGCCAGGAAAGTCTGTGTGCATTTCCGCCAGTCATATAATGCCAGTGCTCGGCTGGCTGACCTCCAAAAGGAATTTAACCTGCCCAAGAACCGCCTAATGTGTGACATGCCCACCAGGTGGAACTCAACCTTGGCCATGCTGCAGCGGCTGCACACGCAGCAGAGGGCCATCAATGAGTACCTGTGCGACTATGGCACCAGGACAGGGTCAGGGGAGCTTGTTTTTTTTCCCAACACCAGTGGGCCATGATCAGGGATGCATGCACTGTCCTGTCACCATTTGAGGAGGCCACAAGGATGGTGAGCAGTGAGAGGATGAAACATCTTCGGGAGGCCTTGCAGAAAGGTCTGTGCAATGCGTTCCCAGAGACTGGGAGGTTACTCCTGTTCCTGGACAACGTGTTGCTTAGGCTTCGGTCCAAGCAATAGGGGGAAAAGCGAACTTAGGACTTTAATTGGGACGCAAGGGAAAGTTTGCGCCCCCATCCTTAATATCATGAAAAAGAGGGGGGAGGTTGGGATTTTGAATGAGGTGCGCATGATGCAGCCCAATCACACTCACAGAGGTAAAAACATATGTATGTTTATTAAGGACCAATGATCAAGATGGCATAAAAACGCATTGCAAACATTAGACATAAAATAATCGCATATAGACAATAAATCTATGTATATGCAACCATGGGACATGGGTAGGTACAATTATGCATCTTGATCCCCCAAGCAAGATAAAAGTCATGTGAAGTAAAAAACATCTGAAAATTGGTCAATGTGTGTTTGATGCATCAAAGGTAGGCCCGACGCTGTGTTTCATGGACTTAGATAGATAGCTATGTGGCTTCAAACATCACATGCATTTTTCAAGGTAATCTTCCAGGTGCTTTTTTCAATCACCTTGGTGATATCTGCAGCTTATACCATCTCGTTTTTTGTTACTTTTATCATCATAGATACATTTTATATATTTCCTACATTATAGAAGTCCCCTCCACTGCGAGGTGTTGGTGTGTGCGGTCCGGTGTTCCTCGTTGAGGTCCCCCTCTCAGCTCCCGGGCCAGGCTCCATGGCTCACCCCTGGCTTTGTTTTGTCGCACGGTCCCAGTTTTGGCTATCATGTGAGTAACCTTTTTGGCATGGCCCATTATGCCCAATTTCCCCCTTTTCTGCTGATTTTGCTAGACCCATGAAACTATATTGCTTTTCATGTATTTTTTATAGAATTTAGATGCATCCGGCTCCTGAAGAGTCGATTGAAGTCCATGAAACGCAGCGTCGGGCCTACCTTTGATGCATCAAACACACATTGACCAATTTTCAGATGTTTTTTACTTCACATGACTTTTATCTTGCTTGGGGGATCAAGATGCATAATTGTACCTACCCATGTCCCATGGTTGCATATACATAGATTTATTGTCTATATGCGATTATTTTATGTCTAATGTTTGCAATGCGTTTTTATGCCATGTTGATCATTGGTCCTTAATAAACATACATATGTTTGTACCTCTGTGAGTGTGATTGGGCTGCATCATGCGCACCTCATTCAAAGTCCCAACCTCCCCCCCTCTTTTTCTTAGGCTTCGGTCAGTCAAAGAAGGAGTGGTGGAGAAGGTGGCCATCTGACCGATGCGTTCAGACAATTTTTTAGTCCGCCGCACCAGGGTATGATCGGTTCCAGCAACCATCGCCAACGTCTGTTTTACATGGTGCAGGAATACCTAGGGGCAAGATCTGACTTGGACACCTTTCCCACCGAAAATCCTCTGGGTTACTGGGTCTTGAGGATGGATCACTGGCCAGAGCTTGCAAAGTATGCAATTGAGCTACTGGCCTGTCCTGCATCCAGCATTCTTTTGGAACGCACATTCAGTGCTGCTGGAGGTTTTGTAACCGATCACAGGGTGCGCCTGTCCACCAACTCGGTCGATCTACTGACCTTCATAAAAATGAATCAGTCTTGGATCACCACCAGCTACCAAGCACCTAATGCTGATGTAACCGAATAATTTTTACTGAAATGTCAGATCCCTTCAAGACAGCCTATGCTGATGCTGAGTGACTATCCTGTTATGCTGAGTGACTATCCTCTTCCTCCTCAATGATCATGCTGATAGCTTATAAGAATATTTTTGGTTCTGGGCCCAATTTTTTAGCCCCTGTTTAACAGGGGCGTGTAATAACAACTTTTGATGCAATATTTTGCAAGGAGGGTTCGTTGCTACACTCAACTAGAGTATTTGTGAGGGGTTGCAGTGTTGTGGCACCAGCACCAGTGCCTAACGCCCAATTTTTCAGCCCCTGTTTAACAGGGGCGTGTAGTACAATTTTTGATGCAATACTTTGCAGCAGGGCTTGTTCCTGCGTTCCAACTAGAGTATCTGTGAGGGGTTGCAGTGTTGTGGCACCAGCACCAGTGCCTAATGCCCAATTTTTCTGCCTGTGTTAAACAGGGACGTGTAATTACAATTCTTGATCAAATATCTCACAGCAGGGCCCGTTTCTGCGCCCACCAAGAGTAACTGTGAGGACTTATGCCCCGTACACACGGTCAGACTTTGTTCGGACATTCCGACAACAAAATCCTAGGATTTTTTCTGACGGATGTTGGTTCAAACTTGTTTTGCGTACACACGGTCGCACAAAGTTGTTGGAATTTCTGATCACCAACCACGCGGTCACGTACACCACGTACTACGAGACTAGAAAAGGCCAGTTCAGAACCAAGCGGGGCACCCTTTGGGCTTCTTTTGCTAATCTCGTGTTAGTAAAAGTTTGGTGAGAGACGATTCGCGCTTTTTCAGACTCGTGGCTTTCAGATCGTTTTCTGCGGTTCAGTTTGTGCTTGTGGGTTTGTATCTGCTCTTCAGTGCGTGCAAGCAAGCTACGCGTGACTTGTCATTGTGTTCTTGTTCGTTCGTTACTGTTTTTCAGGTCACTCTTCACAGGCCTTGCTGTTCTTCAGTGCGTTCTGTTACTTCGTTCTGAGCAGCCGACCGTTTTCTAGCCATGTTGCGTATACGTAGTCCTCGTAGAGTTCGTGCTGTGCGGGGGCTTGGTGTTGGGGTCCTGACCTTGACACAAGCCCAGTCCATGAACAGGGTGGGGAGGAGTTCATGGACCAAGAATTGGTTGCTTCAGCGTGACCAGTTCTCTCATATGCCTTTGCTCCGTGAGATCCGTGAGAATAATCCTGATGATTTCAGGAACTTTCTCAGGATGACGGACCCCGTATTTCACCGTTTGTTGGATTCGCTGACCCCCTATATTAGCAGGCAGGATACCTGCATGAGGCAAGCCATCACTCCGGAGCAGAGGCTGGTCGCTACCCTGCGGTACTTGGCGACAGAGAGAAGCCTGCAGGACCTCAAGTTCTCGACAGGCATCTCCCCCCAGGCTTTGGGGATCATTATCCCGGAGACCTGTTCTGCCATCATCCAGGTCCTGCAGAAGGAGTATATGAAGATAAGATTTTTATCCTTTAATATCACATTTTATTGTATTGAATGTTTGCTAATATATTGTATTTCTTTCCTCATTCCCTAATTACCATGATTGTAATATGCTGTGAATGTGCCCTTTGCCCTCATGCATGCTGGATTTTTATGTAATTATTTTTTTAGTCCTTCATACAGATTGGCCTTCAATAACCTCCCCAGCATGCTCTCCTGCCCTATATTCACCTCATGTAGTCACTTAACAATGTATTTGATCAGCTCCATAGTAGTGCTTTACCCCAAACAACCCCTAAAATGTTTAGAAATGTGATTTGTGCTTTAAATTCAGGCAGAGTGGCAGAGGTTTTTTTTTGTGGTGTCCCCAAATCATTTTTAGTAACCCTCCCTCCCCCCAAGTGCTAAGTCAGCTGATCCGAATTCTCTATCTGTCCTCAATCATCTATCTGCTGACTTTGCCAAACCCATACACACTATACCCATCTCTTTAGTGCTCAGATGTATGGATGAATTCCCCCAAAGCATGTAGTGCAAGGGCCTGGTACTGTTTAAAGTTTTTGTATCCTATTATTATCTTGACAGGTAATAGCAGAATGTCCAAATGTCCTCAAATGTGTACAGTGTGTATTTATATCTTTGTATTATGACACTTCTTACCTGTCCAGTGGGCTGCCAATAGTGTAACTAGGGAGGGGCTGTTCCAAGTAATACCCTGTATTTAGGCATTCAGCTCTCAATGAAATGGAGAGGGTTACCTGTCCAAGATCCCCCCCCCCTATAATGTTAGAAATGGCCCATGAGAGGGGGGGAGGGGGAATATGATAGGCGTACCTTATACTTTGGCGTTGTTCAATTCCCCTTACTAAATGCTATCTGGAGGTTGGCCAAGAATGTTTGTGTCTAATCTGCTTGCCATGTTTATGTGCAAAAAAACTAATTTATTTTTGTTTTCCTTAACAGTTTCCTTCCATGCCACAGGAATGGCAGACTGTGGCCTTCCACTTTGCCCAGCAGTGGGACTTTCCTAACTGCGGAGGGGCAATTGATGGGAAACACATCCACATCGTCCCACCACCCAACTCGGGGTCGTACTATTTCAACTATAAGGGGTTCAATAGTATTGTGATGTTGGCGGTGGTGTCGGCTAATTACGACTTCTTGTATGTGGACGTGGGGAAGAATGGCCGGATATCCGATGGTGGAGTCATTGCCCAGATGGAGTTCTACAGGCGTCTCCAGAATGGCAGCTTGGACTTGCCACCTCCAGAGGACAATGTGGAAGGACTCTTATTCGTCTTCGTTGCGGATGAAGCATTTGCGCTGGGGGACCATCTTATGCGGCCATTCCCGATGAGGACCCTCACCCCGGAACAGAGGGTTTTTAATTACCGGCTGGCCAGAGCCAGAAGAGTGGTGGAGAACACATTTGGAATCATGGCCAGCCGGTTCCGCCTATTTCTGACACCCATCCATATGGCGGAGTATAAACTTAATCATATAATCCTGGCGTGCTGTGTTCTACATAACTTTTTATGCCAACATTCTGCCAACTATGTTGGCTCAGTTAGGCCTGAGGCTGGAATTCTACATGACGGCGCTTGAAAGTGGCCATCCTGGCTTGCCCCCCCCTGAGTGCCCATGATGTCTGGTTAAGATACCTTGAGTTCTTTTCGGGTAGGGGGGCCATCAATATTCCAGACAATTTGTGAAGCATTTATCAAATAAAAAAATTAAAAAATCAAGCTAATCTTTGGTGACATTTACTGCTTGTGTTTGTTTTAGCTGACCCTGACAGCAATGTGGGGAGTCCTGAAAATGGCATGATTGTGTAACCTTTTATACAACGCACTGTTGGGTGTTATTTACTAAAGGCGTAGACACTTTGCACTACCAGTGCACTTGAAACTGCACTGAAACTGCACTTGTAGTGCAAAGAGGATTTGCCCTTAGGAAATAACCCCCATTTTCACAGAAAACAGCAATTACATCACCACAAAAGTGTTGTAGCGTTGAGACAATAATCCACACATTCTTGATTAACAAACTTTTTAATACCTGCACAATCACATATGCATTTAGAAAAGGTTTTTAAAACAAACCAACATGCTTGTTGTATAACGATTTTTGGGGTGGCATTATCAAAAATACAAATGTTCATTTACGATAAAACAGGCCTGTGTAAAACCAACAAGAAAGACAAAAAGATTGAACTTACAAAGTTCACATATGGTAAAACTTGAAGGCAATATCAGACATGAGTATTTAGAAACTGTTTGATATTGCGTTCAGATGGGGTGAAGTCACCCCTTGAAAAGCCAAATTTGGAAGATGCACACCAATTTACGAATGTACACATGTGCTAGCTGCCATCACGTCGGATCAAGGGACGTGTTTTGGGGAAGCAACCCCTTCCTCACCGCTACTTTATTATTGAGGAAGGGATTGCACCCCCAAAACACATCCATTGATCTCCCGTGATGGCAGATAGCACATGTTGGCACACTGTGTGCATCCTCCAAATTTGGCTTTTCGAAACATCGCTAAAAAATTTTTAAGATTGTAGCACACAAAAAAAGAAAGTGATTTTGTGGGGTTTTAAATTCGCCCCAAAACATCAATGATGTTATTATTTTTTTGAATAACATCATTGATTTTTTTCTTGAGGTTTTCCAATTCTAGATTACACCCCATGATCTCCCTGATCAGGATCTGGGCACTTTCTGATGTGAAAGGATCTCGATCCACAATATCACGATCACCTAAAAAGAGAGAAACCAAACAAAAACAGGTATCAAAAATCTGCCGGCATCCATCTCTTACCCCAGCCTTTGGTCGCAGACACTCACCTGTTTTGGTGACAATTTCCACCACATCTTCTTCCTCCTCCTGCTCAGCTTGGGTTGGGGGTATTTCCCCTTCTTCCAGAGGTGGGGGGTTACTGGTCTCCTCGGATGAGGGGTGTCCTCAGAGTCTTTTCTCCCCTATGTAAAACAAAAATGGTATAATTAGCACACAGATATTTGATGGCCCGAACTATAAAGATGAAACATTGCTTGGAAGTGGGGTACAATTGTCTATTTGGGCAGAGTTCCAAGATGTAGCATTTTTATTGTCCTTTGTCAAGCTTCAATACTTTACCTGTCTTGTACAAGCTTCACAGATGGAGACACCCCTATAGTATACACTGGAGCACCTGTGTGGGCCCCCTAATAAAAAGGGTGTCCCACACTAGTGCTCCAGCGTCCAGATGTGTAAACAGATGCTGAGTGTACTCTCCTTACACAGAATTTAGTTTGCATTTCATTCTAGTAACAAACCCATCTACACAACCAAATATTTTTCATACAAGTAGGCCCTAAAAAAATGTAGGAAAATGCAGATGGCCTAAACAATGGTGCTTTAGAGGCCGAAAGAAAAATGTTTGATACGAACGAATATTGGACACATGAACATTAAAGTTGCCATTTTAAACTGTACAATAATTCAGAAAAGCATATGGAGCAGCATGAACGTAATAAAGACAAAAATAATAGGAACACAGCACAACTACTTACTTTTTTGCAGCACTCTCCTGATCTTTCAGTACTGCTCGGGCTCTCTTAATTTCAGGTCCGACCACCGCTTCCTGAGCTGATCTTTCGATCGTCGTACCCCGAAATTCCGGTGCAGACTTTTGACCACTTTCGCAATGATCTTGGCCTTTCTGATATTGGGGTTGGGGTAACGTCCATACTTCCCATCATAGTCGGCCTTCTTCAGGATGTCGACCATCTCCAACATCTCCCCAAAGGACATATTTGTGGCCTTAAATCTCCTTCTGGATCGGGACGTGTCCAGATCCGGGCTTTCCTCCTCCTCGTTCCTGTAATTAGCACGCACCTGCTGTGTATCCGCCATGTGCTCTTCCCCCACTGCGCAGAACGAAAAGGGGCGGGGAATAGACTAGAAAGAACGTCAGGGGTGGGCGGAGTTACACGCATGCGCAGTGTGTATAAAGCGTATCACATGTGCATATTACGTACGATCTGTGAGCGGAGGAAGGAGCATTGGAGGCGCCGATCGTAAGAACGAAGGTAAGAGACATACTTGTGCCTATACTGCTTCTACATTGAGGCCTATATTGTAACAAGAATAGGAGAGTTTGGCCTGACATTAGGGTTTGTCTTGTGTTGTGTCTTGCAGTGAAAATGGATATCTTTCAAGATAGTGACTTCATGGCAATATTCATTGACATGTTTAGGGAGCTGCCTTGTCTGTTGTCAGATCAACCACCGACATTACAGGAACCAAACAAAGAGGAAGGCAGCGCTGGATCAATTGTTGGAAATTGTGAAGCAGGTGATCCCCACGGCAGACATCACATATTTGAAGATCTTAATTGGTGGCCTGAGGAGCACATATGTAAGGGAGCGGCAGAAAGTCCAGGATTCTATGTCCCCAGGATGTGGTACTATGACAGGCTACATTTTCTGGCAGGCCAGACTGAACCCGGGTCATCACTCTCCAGTCTTCCTTCCACGCTTCCTTCCCCTCCAGCTGAGGCTTCTGACGCCCAACTTGGGCCTTCCAGGCAGCAACATGTGGAGGAGCCCAGATTAAGGCAGGTATAGCATTCCTCTAAATATTTCTGCTTGTCCAATCAATTATGTTAACTAGATGTTAGTTTAGAGTACTAATTTATGATTGTGATTGATGATGCAAAAACTAAAACCATGTCCCTTTTTCATACACAGGGAAGTCTCAGCCAGGAGGTGGCCGGGCCGAGCAGGCTGCCTGATCTGCAGGTCCCTCCTCTACACCTGGAAAGAGAAAGTGGCAGGAGGAGGAGTGCCCTAGAGGAGGCTGCCAAAGGCCTCTTTTGGAAGGCTACAGAGGCCCTGGGAGCAGCACACACCCTGGAGGACGACTTCGCTGCCATCATTGCCTGTAAAATGCAGAGGATGGAGGAGGGACAACAACTCATGTGTGAGTCCTTAATGTTGGAGGCTCTTAATAAGGGGTTGAGGGCCCAAATAACATCTGATACACACCTTTGTGAACTCACACATGGTCCTCCTCCTCCTCCTGCAGGTCCTCCTCCTCCTCCTTCTCCTCCAGGTCCTCCTAGTCCTCCTCCTCCTCCAGGTCCTACTCCTCCTCCTGCCACATCTCCAACAGCAGAGCCACAGCCCGGAAGGAAGCATGGAAGGAAGACCAGAAAGTGAGGACCCTGGATCCAGTCTGGTCTGGCAAAAGATGCAGCCTCTTGTGGTACCACAGCCTGGGGACACAGATGTCATCTGCTGCTTTCCGGATCTCTGGGACTTCTGGACCAGACTGCCCTCCCTTACATATGGACTCCTCAGGCCACCAATTTTGATGTTCTAGAATTGATGTCTGCCCTGGGGGTCAAAGGCTTCGCTAATTTCTGCTGTTTATCCAGCATTGCCTCCCTCTTTGTTTGATTCTGAGCCATTAATAAATGAATTTTGGTTTGAATTATACTTGCCTATGTGTGTTTTCCTTCAAAAAGGACAGTTTGTTTGTGAGGATTCAGGTACATTTCAAAAATACAATGTGAAATTAACAAGGGACACCAACATCAAACAATCTCCTTAAGATTAAATAATACAAGATATCAAAACACACACTAAAATATTCTGGAGTAAAACTAAAAATAACATTAAACAAAGATCAGCCTTTGAAAAAATACAAACATAAAATCGAAAAAAAAATGGCTTTAAATAAAAAAAATTAGTTATGTCAGATGTGACAAATAACAATATATTCAGGTAATCCCAAGAAAAAAAAAAGAAATACGTTTGTGAGAAGTCTGTGTGAATATGAGCAGCAAAACTACTTAATTCTTCTCACATTATAAAGAAGAAGAGAGTGCGCTGTATTAAACCATTTTTAACATTGCAGTGTGACGAAAGTGCTGTATCCATTGCGAACGCTAATTTTACCAGACCGAGCTGTTCCGTGTCGGAATTTCTTCTGAGCATGCGTGGCACTTTGTGCGTCGGAACAGGCCACACACGGTCGGAATTGACGTGATCGGATTTTGTTGTCGGAAAATTGTATAGCCTGCTCTCAAACTTTGTGTGTCGGAAAATCCGATGGAAAATGTCCGATAGAGCCCACACACGCTCCGATCGGACATTTTCCATCGGAAAATCCGACCGTGTGTACGGGGCATTACAGTGTTGTGGCACCAGCACCACCACAAACCAAAGGCCCATTTTTTCTGCCCCTGTTTAACAGGTGCATGTAATTACAATTCTTGATATAATATTTCACAGCAGGGCCCGTTCCAGTGCCCACCAAGAGTAACTGTGAGGACTTACAGTGTTGTGGCACCACCACCACCACCACCACCACCAAAGGCCCAATTTTTCTACCACTGTTCAACAATGGCATGTAATTACAATTCTTGATCTAATATTTCACAGCAGGGCCCGTTTCTGCGCCCACCAAGAGTAACTGTGAGGACTTTTAGTGTTGTGGCACCAGCACCACCATCACCAAAGGCCCAATTTTTCTGCCCCTGTTCAACAGGGGCATGTAATTACAATTCTTGGTCTAATATTTCACAGCAGAGCCCGTTCCTGCGCCCACCAAGAGTAACTGTGAGGGCTTACAGTGTTGTGGCAACACCAACACCTAAGGCCCCAATTTCTGCAGAGTATATAGGGCAGGCCCCTACTTTTAAACATCCAACTTACAAACGACTTCTACTTGCAAACGGAAGGAGACAACAGGAAGTGAGATGAAATATACCCCTAGGAAGGGAAATTCTCTCCTGTAAGAGTTATTTTGGGAAAAACGTGTCTCCTTTCCACTGATGCTTTATCACCAATCCTTGTTTCACTAAAAACCCCAAATTGTCAAAAAACATTTGTCATTGGGACAGAAAGTGAGGTAAAATCTTCTGAAGAGGTGCATAGACAGCAAAACAAATGTCACAGGGGTGATAACCCTTCCCTATGTTTTCCAAAAAGCTTAAAAATAGATTTTTTGACTGGAGCTACACTTTAAAAATGTACCAGTTCAAAATTACAAACAGATTCTACTTAACAACAAACCTACAGTCCCTGTCTTGTTTGCACATCCTGTATACTGCTGTTCAGAGGGCCTGGGGCCCCACGCCTTTCCTTTTTTAAATTTGGGTGCGGGGTTCCCCTTAATATCCATACAAGACCCAAAGCGCCTGGTAATGGACTGGGGGGGGGGTACCCATGCCATTTGTCTCACTGATTTTCATCCATATTACCGGGACCGGACATTACATTAAAGCTGTAAGCAGTTTTAAATGACTTTTATTTCTTTAAAAATGTCATTTTATGCAGGGACTGTTCTAAGCATGGAAAACACGCGCCACTTTACAGGCATACTATAGACACCCCCCAAGTACGATATTTAAAGGAATATTTCCCTTTTTTTTTTACTGTAAGCATCACTGCTCCCGAAAAAACGGGCGTTTTTAAAACTTTTTTTTGCATTGATACATGTTCCCTGGGGCAGGACCCGGGTCCCCAAACCCTTTTTAGGACAATACCATGCAAATTAGCCTTTAAAATAAGCACTTTTGATTTCAAACGTTCGAGTCCCATAGACTTCAATGGGGTTCTAACGTTTATGCGAATTTTCGGTCAGTTCGCGGGTTTCGGTGCGAACCAAACCGGGGGTGTTCGGCTCATCCCTACTTGACAGCAACAGCGTTTGCTCCCACGATACATAAAGCCAAGACTCCAGATCTGTAGGAGGTGATTTCACCACCACAGTTAAAAACAAAATGGTGAATGTATGCCCATTATTAGAAGTGGGTGGATGAAGGGAGGTATTCTAATGGTGGGCATACCCAGCGATCAATTTCTTTTTTTTATTCAGCCCACAGGCTGCATGAAAAAAAAGATTACAATATATGCCCAACAAAGACCAGCAACGTACTGGTATGTTGCTGGATTTTGAGTGGTTATACCAGAATGATGCCTGCGGGTTTAGGTATCATCTTGGTATCATTCTTTTCAGCCAGCAGTCGGCTTTCATGTAAAAGCGATCCTTGTGGCTAATTAGCCTCTAGACTGCTTTTACAAGCAGTGGGAGGGAATGTACCCTCCCCTCCCACTGTCTTCCATGGTTTTCTCTGGCTCTCCTGTCCCAACAGGGAACTTGAGAATACAACCGGTGGTTCCGCCAGCTGACCATAGAGCTGATCAGAGACCTGAATGGCTCCAATCATCTCTATGGTCTAAGAAACCGAAAGCTACGAGCATTTCATGACTTAGCTTTTGCCGGATATATACAGCGCCATTGGGAAATTGGGAAAGCATTTTATCACACCAATCTTGGTGTGGTCAGATGCTTTGAGAGCAGAGGGGAGATCTAGGGTTTAATAGACCCCAATTTTTCTTTAAAAAAGTACCTACCTGTCTCTACCTATTGCTATCATAGGGGATATTTACATTGCCTGAGATAACAATAAAAATGATAAAAAAAAAAACGAAAAGAACAGTTTAAAAATAAAATAAAAAAGCAAAATAAACTAAAAAAAAAAAAAAGCACCCCTGTCTCCCCCCTGCTCTTGCACAAAGGCAAAGCGTTGGTCTGGCGTCATATGTAAATAGCAATTGCACCATGCATGTGAGGTATCACCGCGAAGGTCAGATCGAGGGCAGTAAATTTAGCAGTAGACCTGTAAAAGCTTTTAAAGGCTTTTAAAAATGTATGTAGCTTTTCGCCGCTGCACGTTTGTGCGCAGTTTTAAAGCATGTCGTGTTTGGCATCCATGTGCTCGGCCTAAGATCATCTTTTTTTTTCCAGCAAACTTTTGGGCAATATAGTGTGTTTTACTGCATTAAAATTAAAAAAGTGTATTTTTTCCATAAAAAAAATTGAGTAAAATCGCTGCTCAAATACTGTGTGAAAAAAAAATGAAACCATTTTAATCTGTAGGGCCTTTGCTTTAAAAAATATATATAATGTTTGGGGGTTCAAAGTAAATTTTCTTGCAAAAAAAAATTTCATTTTAACAAAAAGTGTCAGAAAGGGCTTTGCCTTCAAGTGGTTAGAAGATTGGGTGATGTGTGACATAAGCTTCTAAATGTTGTGCAAAAAATGCCAGGACAGTTCAACCCCCCCCCCAAATGACCCCATTTTGGAAAGTAGACACCCAAAGCTATTTGCTGAGAGGCATGTCGAGTTCATGGAATATTTTATATTTTGACACAAGTTGTGGGAAAAAGACAATTTTTTTTTTTTTTGCACAAAGTTGTCACTAAATGATATCTTTGCTCAAACATGCCATGGGCATATGTGAAATTACACCCCAAAATACATTCTGTTGCTTCTCATGAGTAGGGGGATACCACATGTGTGAGACTTTTTGGGAGCCTAGCCGCGTACGGGACCCCGAAAACCAAGCACCGCCTTCAGGCTTTCTAAGGCCATGCCTCTCAGCAAATAGCTTGGAGTGTCTACTGTCCAAAATGGGGTAATTTGGCGGGGTTTTGTGCTATCTTGGCATTTTATGGCCTTCGAAACTGTGATAGGTAGTGAGGCGTGAAATCAAAAATTTACGCACTTAGAAATCCTGAAGGCGGTGCTTGGTTTTCGGGGCCCCGTACCTGGCTAGGCTCCCAAAAAGTCCCACACATGTGGTATCACCGTACTCAGGAGAAGCAGCAGAATGTATTTTGAGGTGTAATTCCACATATGCCCATGGCATGTTTGAGCAATATATCATTTAGTGACAACTTTGTGCAAAAAAAAAAAAAAATTGTCTTTTTCCCACAACTTGTGTGAAAATATAAAATATTCCATGAACTCGACATGCCTCTCAGCAAATAGCTTGGGGTGTCTACTTTCAAAAATGGGGAAATGGGGTCATTTGGGGGGGGGGGGTTGAACTGTCCTGGCATTTTATGCTCATGGCATGTCTGAGCAATATATCATTTAGTGACAACTTTTTGTAAAAAAATAATTTTTTGTCATTATTCAATCACTTGGGACAAAAAATAAATATTCAATGGGCTCAACATGCCTCTCAGCAATTTCCTTGGGGTGTCTACTTTCCAAAATGGGGTCATTTGGGGGGGGGGGTTGTACTGCCCTAGCATTTTAGCACCTCAAGAAATTAGATAGGCAGTCATAAACTAAAAGCTGTGTAAATTCCAGAAAATGTACTCTAGTTTGTAGACGCTATAACTTGCGCAAACCAATAAATATACGCTTATTGACTTTTTTTTTTACCAAAGACATGTGGCTAAATACATTTTGGCCTAAATGTATGACTAAAATTGAGTTTATTGGATTTTTCTTATAACAAAAATTAGAAAATATAATTTTTTTTCAAAATTTTCGGTCTTTTTCCGTTTATATTGCAAAAGATGAAAATAGCAGAGGCAATCAAATACCATCAAAAGAAATCTCTATTTGTGGGGAAAAAAAAGGATGCAAATTTCGTTTAGGTACAACATTGCATGACCGCGCAATTACCAGTTAAAGCAGCGCAGTGCCAAATTGTAAAAAGTCCTCTGGTCTTTAGGCAGGTCTTCTGGTCCGGGGCTTAGGTGGTTAAAAAAATGTTTTATACTTAATGATTTATGGTTGGTACTGGACGTAACCATCTCCTGTCCAAAAATATGAGGACAGCACGGGCAATCCCTAGCACCACATTTGTATTTGCCCTTAAAATGCAGCCAGGTTGTGTTTAGTCTGTGACTGGAATGAAAAAAGCTGGGAGACAGTGAACTCACCAGAGATTGTGCCCTGCTGGGTATAATGTTAATACCATCCCATAAAATCTCTGACAGGACACTATCCTCATACAATAAAGGCAAATACCTCTTAACAACGTCACTTGTTGAAATTCGAAACTAAATGGAGTGACTAAGGTGGGCTTATATTTGTTTTTTGACTTAGAGGCTTGCAGGATTTTGTGAGAATCTCCTGTCTAACTTTCTTTTTAGCAATATTATAAGCACTCTCTAAGGTCCACTCCGGATAACCCCGCTGTTTGAATGTATCGTACAATAAAGATGCCTCTTTCTCAAAGTTGTCATCTTCACTGCATATTCTCTGTATACGTACAAACTGTCCCACTGGTATACTCCTAATTGAGTGTTTGGGGTGGCTCGACTGAGCCAGCAAAAGGCTGTTGCCAGCCAAAAGCTTTCTGTATAGACAAGTTATGACCCAACTCTCTTATGCTACTAAAAGAACATTCAAGAAGGAGATCTATGAAAATTCTAAATGACCTGTGATGGTCAAGTTGCTGGTATTAGAGTTTAGAAAAGACAAAAATGAGTAAATGTTCCACCAACCCATGAACAAGTGGGTGAGTGAGGGTGAAAATTTTGCCCTCATCGCGATCTCACATATTTAGAGATAAAATACATTTTTAAAAATAAAGAAATTATGAGTAAGTAAATACTCCAAAACCTCCAGTACGTATGTCCGCTGTATAAGAGATACTGTGGTACTCAACATAGAAGCACACCACCTCCCTATCCAATTGATGTGGGATAATGGAATAGAAATTGGGGACATCACAGGTGACCCAGTCTTGCTGTCAGACTACATCTTTCATATGGTTAAGGAGGTGCATCCTTACGGTAAGTATCCTTAAGGTAACTTGGCAAGGAACACACTATCGGTTATAGTTGGACATCCTACCATTGATCCAAGCGCTCATTTAAAGAACTTATGCCAATGACTATGAGCCTACCATGTAAAGGGTCTAGGCCTTTGTGGGTTTTGGTAAGATGGTGGAAGGTAGGCAAAACTGGACACTCAGGGATTAGAGCCTGTGCCTCTTTAACACTAAATACTCCTAGATAGACACCCTTTTGAACTAGATTATACAAAGTATTCTTATATACTCTTGTGGGGTCACTTTTGAGTCTACAGTATATCTTCTGATCTGTCAACTGTCTGATAGCCTCATCCCTGTACATACTGGCATCTAGGGATGAGCTTCGTGTTCGAGTCAAACCCATGTTCGACTCGAACATTGTCTGTTCGCCGAATTGCGAACGATATGGCCCGTTCGCGCCAAATTCGTGTGGCGCGTCATGGCCCATAATTCACTGCGGCATTGCAGTGCATTGCTGGCTGATGATTGGCCAAGCTTGCACTATGACCCGCATGCTTGGCCAATCACAGCGCCGCCTGTACAGAGAGCTGTAATTGGCCAAAGCCAGGGTGGCTTTGGCCAATTATGGCTCAGGGGGTTTAGTACATGCCCCACACTATATAAGGCCGCCTGCACGGCGGCCCTGTGTAGTGTGTTCCTGCGTTGAGAGACAGAGACAGAGAGACAGTTTCATTTGATTTAAGTTAGATAGATTAGGCGGGACAGTCAGTCAGTTAGCTGCACTTAAAGTGTATTGTGTATATATATATGCATCCCAGGTGTTGTGTATATATATATATATATATATATATATATATATATATATATATACACACTGTATTCAGTTTAGCTAGATCCGTTCCTGTTATTGTCTTCATACTGACAGGCAGGCTTGTGTTGTTACAGTATTTACAGCTACCTGAAGAAAATTGCTGGTGTTCTTCTGATCCTATTAGTACCACAGTCAGGCAGCTAGACTATTTACAGTTAGTGTAATGCGTCCTCCTCACAGTGTTCAGCTAAAGCTACAAGTTAGTTTAGTGTGACCTCTGCACAGTGTTCAGCTAAAGCTACAAGTTAGTGTAGTGCGTCCTCTGAACAGTGTTCAGCTAAAGCTACAAGTTAGTGTAATGCGACCTCTGCACAGTGTTCAGCTAAAGCTACAAGTTAGTGTAGTGCGTCCTCTGAACAGTGTTCAGCTAAAGCTACAAGTTAGTGTAGTGCACAGTGTTCAGCTAAAGCTACAAGTTAGTGTAGTGCGTCCTCCTCACAGTGTTCAGCTAAAGCTACAAGTTAGTGTAGTGCGTCCTCCTCACAGTGTTCAGCTAAAGCTACAAGTTAGTGTAGTGCGTCCTCTGAACAGTGTTCAGCTAAAGCTAAGGTTGGTGGTGTTTTCCTGATCCTATCACTACCGCAGGCAGCTACATTATTTTAACGTTAGTGTAGTGTGACATCTGCACAGTGTTCAGCTAAAGCTACCTGTAGAAGGTTTGTGGTGTTTTCCTGATCCTATCACTACCGCAGGCAGCTACATTATTTACACGTTAGTGTAGTGCAACCTCTGCACAGTGTTCAGCTAAAACTACATGTAGAAGTTGGTGGTGTTTTTCTGATCCTATCACTATCGCAGGCAGCTACATTATTTACATATTAGTGTAGTGTGTCCTCTGCACAGTGTTCAGCTAAAGCTATCTATAGAAGGTTGGTGGTGTTTTCCTGATCCTATCACTACCGCAGGCAGCTACATTATTTACACGTTAGTGTAGTGCGACCTCTGCACAGTGTTCAGCTAAAGCTACAAGTTAGTGTAGTGAGTCCTCTGAACAGTGTTCAGCTAAAGCTACAAGTTAGTGTAGTGCACAGTGTTCAGCTAAAGCTATAAGTTAGTGTAGTGCGTGCTCCTCACAGTGTTCAGCTAAAGCTACAAGTTAGTGTAGTGCGACCTCTGCACAGTGTTCAGCTAAAGCTACAAGTTAGTGTAGTGCGTCCTCTGAACAGTGTTCAGCTAAAGCTACAAGTTAGTGTATTGCACAGTGTTCAGCTAAAGCTACAAGTTAGTGTAGTGCATCCTCCTCACAGTGTTAAGCTAAAGCTACAAGTTAGTGTAGTGCGTCCTCCTCACAGTGTTCAGCTAAAGCTACAAGTTAGTGTAGTGCGTCCTCTGAACAGTGTTCAGCTAAAGCTACCTGTAGAAGGTTAGTGGTGTTTTCCTGATCCTATCACTACCACAGGCAGCTACATTATTTTAACGTTGGTGTAGTGCGACCTCTGCAGAGT
Organism: Lithobates clamitans; assembly: GCA_037952925.1. NCBI lineage: Eukaryota > Metazoa > Chordata > Amphibia > Anura > Ranidae > Lithobates > Lithobates clamitans. The sequence goes on along the minus strand of JBBGZY010001068.1, from coordinate 1,432,254 downwards.
GTTCAGCTAAAGCTACCTGTAGAAGGTTGATGATGTTTTCCTGATCCTATCACTACCGCAGGCAGCTACATTATTTACACGTTAGTGTAGTGCGACCTCTGCACAGTGTTCAGCTAAAGCTACCTGTAGAAGGTTGGTGGTGTTTTCCTGATCCAATCATTACCGCAGGCAGCTACATTATTTGCATGTTAGTGTAGTGCGACCTCTGCACAGTGTTCAGCTAAAGCTATCTGTAGAAGGTTGGTGGTGTTTTTCTGATGCTATCACTACCGCAGGCAGCTATATTATTTTAACGTTGATGTAGTGCGACCTCTGCACAGTGTTCAGCTAAAGCTATCTGTAGAAGGTTGGTGGTGTTTTCCCGATCCTATCACTACCGCAGGCAGCTACATTATTTTAATGTTAGTGTAGTGCGTCCTCTTCACAGTGTTCAGCTAAAGCTACCTGTAGAAGGTTGGTGGTGTTTTCCTGATCCTATCACTACCGCAGGCAGCTACATTATTTTAACGTTGGTGAAGTGCGATCTCTGCACAGTGTTCAGCTAAAGCTATCGGTAGAAGGTTGGTGTTTTTTTCCTGATCCTATCACTACCGCAGGCAGCTACATTATTTTAACGTTGGTGTAGTGCGTCCTCTGCACAGTGTTCAGCTAAAGCTACAAGTTAGTGTAGTGCGACCTCTGCACAGTGTTTAGCTAAAGCTACCTGTACAAGATTGGTGGTGTTCTCATACGACAGGCAGTTGATTTTGCTAGCTGCAGTATCACTATATATATATATATATATATATATATATATATATATATCCGAGCTTAGTGCAGCTACATCTCACTGCAGGCCATTAATATGTCTGGAAGGCCAACAAGGAGAGGCAGACAATCACAAGCCAATAAAAGAGGGCAAGCAGGCTCTGTGTCTAGAGGCAACAGTACTGGATGTGGTGACGGTGCATCCTCATCAGCACATGGCCGTGGGACACGCTTGGCCTTTTTTTCGGCAGCTGGCCGTGTTGAGCCACAACATGTGGAAGACTTGGTGGAGTGGATGACCAAGCTGTCCTCATCCTCCTCATCCTCTCTCACCCAAGCTCAGGGTACTTTTTCTGGCAAAGCAGCTGCCAACGCGGCCTCTTCCCTCGGCTCAATGGCATCATGACTCCTTCCCTAGCCCCACCATGTCCTCCTGAGGAGTCCCTCGAACTGTTTGACCACAGTGTTGGGTACATGCTCCAGGAGGATGCCCAGCGTTTAGAAGGCTCTGATGATAATACTGAGCTAGATGAAGGCAGTAACGTGAGCATGGACAGAGGGGGTGCCCAAGAAGGACAGCAATCTGGCAGTCATGCTCCCCCTGCTGCAGCATACTGCCAGGTTTGCTCCAGTGATGAGGAGGGAGGGAATGATGAGGTCACTGACTCAACGTGGGTGCCTGATAGGAGAGAGGAGGAGGAGGAGGCACATCACCAACGAGGCAGGATGCCATCCAGGGGCCAGCCTAAAGGCAGCACACTGACTGCATCAAACCGCAAAGCTCCGCATGTGCAGGGCGCTGTTGTCTCTGCCCATTATTCCAAAAGTTCTTTGGTGTGGGCCTTTTTTGAGACGAGTGCATCAGATTGCACCGCTGCTATTTGCAACATATGTCTCAAGCGTATCTCACGTGGCCAAAACATCTCCCGCTTGGGCACCACATGCTTGACCAGACATATGTTGACCTGCCATGCAGTTCGTTGGCAAGCGTACCTAAAAGACCCACACCAAAGAACAAAGAGGACCTCTCCTTGCTCCTCATCAGCTGAGATCTCCAAACCCACTATACCTTCAGTCCTCTCTGAGACCTGCACTGAGAGGAATGGAGGTGTAGAATTAGGTGTGTCACAGCCAAGTACTTGTGGGCAATCTGCTTTTGGTACACCGACGTCAGATTGTACCAGGCAAATTTCCCTGCCCCAGCTGCTGCACCGCCGAAAGAAGTACGCTCCCGGCCATCCACATGCTTAGCGGTTGAATGCTAGCTTGGCAAAATTGCTAGCACTTCAACTGCTACCTTTTCAGTTGGTAGACTCTGCCCCCTTCCGTGAGTTTGTGGAATGTGCGGTTCCTCAGTGGCAGGTACCCAAACGCCACTTTTTCTCATGGAAGGCGATTCCGGCTCTCTACCGGCATGTGGAAGGCAATGTCTTGGCCTCGCTGGACAGGGCGGTCAGTGATAAGGTGCATATTACCGCTGACTCATGGTCCAGCAGGCATGGACAGGGACGTTATCTAAGTTTCACAGTGCATTGGGTGACTCTGCTGGCCTCTGGGAAGGATGCAGGACAAGGTGCAGTAGTGTTGGAGGTTTTTCCACCACCACGCCTCCAAAATGCCACTACTGATTCTGACACACCTCTCTCCTCCACCCCTCCTCTTCTTCTTCCTCCATGGCCTCTTCCTGTGCTTTGTCCTCGGAACCAGCGGTGCTCCGTAGGCGTTCAAGGGGTTACTCAAGTATGCAGGCCAAAAGATGCCATGCGGTGCTTGAGCTGGTGTTCTTGGGGGACAGGAGCCACACTGGGGCAGAGGTTCTGTCAGCTCTGCAGTGGCAGGTTCAGAGGTGGTTGACGCCACGCCAACTTAAGGCAGGAATGGTGGTTTACGACAATGGCTCCAACCTCCTCTCCGCCCTCCGACAGGGACAACTAATCCATGTGCCCTGTTTGACTCACGTCCTTAGCTTGGTAGTGCAGCGGTTCTTGGGCAGGTACTCGGGCTCACAGGATGTCCTGACGCAGGCCAGAAAAGTCTGTGTGCATTTCCGCCGATCATATAATGCCAGTGCTCGGCTGGCAGACCTCCAAAAGGAATTTAACCTGCCCTAGAACCGCCTAATCTGTGACATGCCCACCAGGTGGAACTCAACGTTGGCCATGCTGCAGCGGCTGCACATGCAGCAGAGGGCCATCAATGAGTACCTGTGTGACTATGGCACCAGGACAGGGTCAGGGGAGCTTGTTTTTTTTTCCCACGCCAGTGGGCCATGATCAGGGATGCACGCACTGTCCTGTCACCATTTGAGAAGGCCATGAGGAAGGTGAGCAGTGACAGTGCATGCATCAGTGACACTGTCCCCCTTGTCCACCTGTTGGAGCACACGCTGCATGGAATAATGGACACGGCACTTGAGGCAAAACAGAGGCATGAAGAGGAGGACTTCCTTAGCTCTCAAGGCCCCCTTTATCCAGACAGTGTTCCTGCGTGCCCGCCAATCACACAGGAAGAGGACGAGTAGGAGGAGGAGGAGGATTGTGTCAGTATAGAGGTGGAGCCTGGCACTCAGCATCAGCAGCAGTCTTTAAGGGATCATTTACAGTCCCAAGAAACACATGGACTTGTACGTGGCTGGGAGGAGGTGGCTGCGGATTATGTCGTCCTTAGTGACCCAGAGGACTCCGGACCGAATACCTCAGCAAACCTACGCTGCATGGCCTCCCTGAACCTGCAAAGCCTGCGGAAGTATCCTCGCATTTGTGGTATCAAGGAGAAGGAACAATAGTGGCTGGCAACCCTCCTTAATCCACCTTACAAGGGTAAGGTTGCGGACCTTATCTTGCCATCGCAGAGGGAGCAGAAGATGAAACATCTTCGGGAGGCCTTGCAGAAAGGTCTGTGCAACGCATTCCCAGAGACTGGGAGGTTACAAACTCCTGTTTCTGGACAACGTGTTGCTGAGGCTTCGGTCAGTCAAAGAAGGAGCGGTGAAGAAGGTGGCCGTCTGACCGATGCGTTCAGACAATTTTTTAGTCCGCTGCCCCAAGGTATGATCGGTTCCAGCAACCATCGCCAGTGTCTGTTTTACATGGTGCAGGAATACCTAGGGGCAAGATCTGACTTGGACACCTTTCCCACCGAAAATCCTCTGGGTTACTGGGTCTTGAGGATGGATCACTGGCCAGAGCTTGCACAGTATGCAATTGAACTACTGGCCTGTCCTGCATCCAGCGTTCTTTCGGAACGCACATTCAGTGCTGCTGGAAGCTTTGTAACTGATTACAGGGTGCGTCTGTCCACTGACTCGGTCGATCGACTGACCTTCATAAAAATGAATCAGTCTTGGATCACCACCAGCTACCAAGCACCTGATGCTGATGTAACCGAATAAATTTTTTCGAAATGTCAGATTACTTCAAAGACAGCCTATGCTGATGCTGAGTGATTATCCTGTTATTATCCTCTTCCTCCTCAATGATCATGATGATAGCTTGTAAGAACATTTTTGGTTCTGGGTGCCGCCAGTACCGCCACCAGTGCCTAAGGCCCAATTTTTCAGCCCCTGTTTAACAGGGGCATGTAATTACAATTTTTGATGCAATTCTTTGCAGCAGGGCTAGTTCCTGCACTCCAACTAGAGTATCTTTGAGGGGTTGCAGTGTTGTGGCACCAGCACCAGTGCCTAAGGCCCAATTTTTCAGCCCCTGTTTAACAGGGGCGTGTAATTACAATTTTTGATGCAATTCTTTGCAGCAGGGCTAGTTCCTGCGCTCCAACTATTGTATCTGTGAGTGGTTGCAGTGTTGTGGCACCAGAACCTGTGCCTAAGGCCCAATTTTTCAGCCCCTGTTTAACAGGTGCGTGTAATTTCAATTTTTAAAGCAAATCTTTGCAGCAGGGCTAGTTCCTGCGCTCCAACTAGAGTATCTGTGAGGGGTTGCAGTGTTGCCTAAGCCTCAATTTTTCGGCCCCTGTTCAACAGGGGCATGTAATTAGAATTCTTGATCTAATATTTCACAGCAGGGCCCGTTTCTGCGCCCACCAAGAGTATCTGTGAGGACTTACATTGTTATGGCACCAGCACCACCACCACCACCAAAGGCCCAATTTTTCTGCCCTTGTTCAACAGGGGCATGTAATTACAATTCTTGATCTTATATTTCACAGCAGGGCCCTGTGAGGGCTTACAGTTTTGTGGCCACAACAACACCTAAGGCCCAAATTTCTGCTGAGTATATAGGGCAGGCCCCTACTTTCAAACATCCAAATTACAAACTACTCCTACTTGCAAACGGAAGGAGACAACTGGAAGTGAGTTGAAATCTACCCCTAGGAAGGGAAATACTCTCCTGTAAGAGTCAATATGGGAAAAACTTTTCTCCTTTCCACTGATGCTTTATCACCAATCCTTGTTTCACAAAAAAACCCAAATTTTCAAAAAACATTTGTCATTGGGGCAAAAAGTGAGGTGAAGTCTTCTGAAGAGGAGTACAGACAGCAAAACAAATGTCACAGGGATGATAACCCTTCCCTAGGTTTTCCAAAAAGCTTAAAATAGATTTTTTGGCTGGAGCTATACATGTTAAAAATGTACCAGTTAAAAATTACAAACAGATTCTACTTAACAACAAACCTACAGTCCCTGTCTTGTTTGCACCGCCTGTATACTGCTGTTCAGAGTATATAGAGCCTGGGGGCCCCACACCTTTCCTTTTTTAATTTGGGTATGGGGTTCCCCTTAATTTCCATACAAGACCCAAAGGGCCTGGTAATGGACTGGGGGGTACCAATGCCGTTTGTCTCACTGATTTTCATCCATATTGCCAGGACCCAACATTACATTAAAGCCGCAAGCAGTTTTAAATGACTTTTTTTCCTTTAAAAATGACATTGTGTGCAGGGACTGTTCTAAGCACAGAAAACACGCGCCACTTTACAGGCATACTATAGACACCCCCAGGTATGATATTTAAAGGAATATTTCACTTTTTTTTTTTTACTTTAAGCATCATTAAAATCACTGCTCACAAAAAAAGTCTGTTTTTAAAAGTTTTTTTGCATTGATACATGTCCCCTGGGGCAGGACCCGGGTCCCCAACCCCTTTTTAGGACAATACCATGCAAATTAGCCTTTAAAATGAGCACTTTTGATTTCAAACGTTCGAGTCCCATAGACGTCAATGGGGTTTTAAGGTTCGTGCAAATTTTCGGTCCGTTCACAGGTTCTGGTGCGAACCGAACCGGGGGGTGTTCGGCTCATCCCTACTGGCATCCATTACCACCACTAAACCCCCTTTGTCTGAATTACTGTACATACCACAATGGAACTGTCAATTTGAAGATCACCTGTGCACTTAGATTATTCCCACTGGTACTAGAAGTGGTGGAGTTAATAGCCAGATGGACAAGATTTTGTTCCACACATTTCTGGAACTGATCCATCCCACTGGTGCGTGATTGTATGGGATACAATTCGGATTGATTTCTGAAATAAATCTTCTGTAAGCCCACACTGATAGTGTCTCCTAATATAAGGAAATAATAATTTTCGCTAGTTATGGCTCACATGTTATGTCATTGTTTAATAATTTGAATTTTTTTTTAAAGTGAATTATATATATATTTTTAATCACAGTAAATGCACAATAACATACTGTATGCACTTTTTTTATTGTTTTAACCACTTCAGCCCCAAAAGGTTTGACCCTTTTAATGACCTGAGCATTTTTTTGCGATTCAGCACTGCGTCGCTTTAACTGACAATTGCGCGGTCATGCGACGTTGTACCCAAACAAAATTGGCGTCCTTTTTTCCCACAAATAAAGCTTTCATTTGGTGGTATTTGATCACCCCTGCGGTTTTATTATTTTTTGCGCTATAAACAAATAAAGCGACAAATTTGAAAGAAATAGAATATTTTTTACTTTTGCTATAATAAATATCCCATATTTATTTTTTTTAAAAACAAATTCCTTCATCAGTTTAGGCCAATATATATTCTTCTACATATATTTGTTAAAAAAAAATGCAATAAGGCTCTGTTTCCACTACTGCGACTTATTTTGCGACTTGACAAGTCAAAACCCATGTATTTCAATGATCCCCGTTCTAATTGGTGTGACTCAAGTCGCAGCGACTCCAAAAAAGGTTCTTGCACTACTTTGTTCCGTCTTCGGTGCGACTTGTTCTCCATAGAAAGGTATTAAGTCGCAATGCAGTCGTATGTACATGTCTGACACCGCAACTTTGTTGCGACTTCCACGGAAGTCTACGGAAGCACATGATCTCTGCTCCTCCCAAATACATCACTTCCTATATTGATGTCTGTGAGTGTGGAAGACAGCAGGAAGCATGCCTAGGGCTAGAAAAAACAAGCGACAAGTGCATGACAATGAGGAAATTATTAGGCTTGTCAGACTACGTCCGGCAATATATGACCTCAGAGATCCAGGTTACAAAGATCATGCAAAGAAGGAGAGAGTATGGTTGGAAGTGGCTCGCATATATTATGAGACCTGGGACTCTTTATCAGCCACAGAACGTTCTTCAAAAAGTAAGTGGTTGATATATGCTGCTTAGCACTTTGCGCCTTGCACCTATTTAAATATTCTGCAACCAATGGGTGTGTGTTAACAATGTGCACTGTGTTTTCTTGGTGGGGACCGCTTCTCCTGCCAGGAGATCACAATGGTTTGGCAGGAGGGAATCCCTTGTCAACATTATCTGTGTTGATGGTGGAATTTATATAGTTACTTTCGTGTAACCTGTGGCTGCAGGAAAGTAAATCTGTGTGTGTGTGTGGGACAACAAATAATATTTGACCACGGTCCTAATAATATTAAATAGTATTAAAGATGGCCCTGTCAACATCCTCCAGCATATGTCAAATTATGTAGGTGTCATGGTTAAAATATTTAGCGGTTGTTTTAACACCATCCTTATCAATTATGCAGCCTAGCAAATGAATGACCTATGGGCAGTTAATAAAGTTTTTTGTTTTAATTTATTATTTGCTTTATATTTTGTAGTGCACTCCTTACAAACTCGATGGAGAAGTCTCAAAGACTGCTACAACCGGTACTTACGAAAATTAAAAGAAGGATGGAGTGGTTCCGGCTCAAAAAGATTAGCCCCATATGCCCATGCCGGGGATCTTGATTTTTTTAAAACCAGTGTTGGAAATGCGAGAGTAAATTATCAGCAGGCATATGTTACGAATTGTACATATCAAATTGTAATGCTGACTTTAAAAATATGTGATTTGTATTTCAGAACCCAAGCTGGGAAGACAGCACACAGGGTTTGGCAGCAGAGGATGAGTCAGAGGAAGCTGCTGCGGAGGAGGAGCAAGAACAATTCCAAGACAATGTTGACAAGGAACTGTTTGTAGATGAATCAAGGTCAACATCAAACTCAATGAATGAGGACGATGCAGAACCAGGGCCTAGCAATGTCTCTAGGCCTTTGCGAAGATCTTCAAGGGGAAGTGCCCGGCCTGTGAAACCCATGGAAAAAATTTTAGATGTAGTTAGTCAGATGTCCACTAAAATGGCTGAAAACCAGTGTGAAGACACAGCATTTCTCACTGTAATTTTAGGCATATGTAAACAGGTACCCCCCCGAGAAAAAATATGCACTCAGGATGGCTTTGATGTCAACTGCTCAATCATTTGTGGGTGAGGGGCCAACAACATCCTCAGCATATACGCAACCCCCCCTTCCCCAATATCCCCCTTATCAACAATACACTCACTTTCCAAGTACACATTATGCTCCACCAATAAACCGTCCATACTGTGACCAGTATGGTAATATGCTGAATCCCTCAAGGCCACGCATGTTGCATCCAATTCCTGCCCCCACTACCTCTACCCTTGGCCCCCCACCCACTCACCAACTTAGGCAGCCTACACCCAGGCAGGTTCCGCCTTTTCTGGAAAGGAAATATTACCCTGGTCCATCAGTGGATTTCCCTGGACCAACCAATAGTTCCATTTCCGGGATCACTGAAAACAAAACATACGAGCAATTGTAATAGGGGTAAGTGGCGCTACCTTTATTGGGGTATCTATTGTGAAAATAAGTGCTGAATGTGTATTTAAGAGCACCCGCTCTGAAGGAAAAAAATCAAAAATCAATTTAAATAGAAGTAAAAATAAAAATAAAAGCTATTTGCATGGATGTGTCCCCACCTTTGTGTTAATGGGGGAATCTAATCTACAGACGTCCCCTCTGAGATATGTGTAATAAACCAATCAGTTAATTAATCATTAGGTACCACGTGAAAACTATTCTAAAGCATGTGTTTAATACCCTCCATCCATCCAGAGACCTCTTAGGTAGTGATGAGAAGGGTATTAAATAATAAATTATAAATGAGCAAACCAAATATTATAGGTATTTCGTGACCACATAAAACATAAAAAATAAAAGAAACATATGAAGTCCTTATGAGCGTGGGAATCCAATCCCACATGTGAAGAAAAAAATGTAAATTATATATAAATATCTAACAGTCCCAGCATGACATTATATATATATATTTGAATCAAAAAAATGTTCCAGCAACAAGGTGTATATATAATGTATTCCAACGGTGTTCCAGCAGTATTCTTTGTGATTAGTGACTTTTGTGCAAGCAATCAGCTATCATCCAGTGACTTGCGGTGCTCCCCCTCAAGGATCCCCACTCACCAGCTCCCTGTACCCCTGCAGGGGTAGTAGGCATGTAGTGTTACACTCTGGTATGGTATCCTAGGTTCCAATGAGGTTGTTCCTGGGTCCTCCCGCTTCAGCCACAAAAAAACGGTTATCCACATAAGAAAGGAAACAGGGCTCCCGTAGTGTATTACATTTTTTTAAAAATACTTTATTAAAAAAATTAAATGCCCAACATTCCGGGCTATTAAGTAAAAGTATATAGAATAAAAACAAAGCAAAAAGCCAAGCCAAGCCTTCACACTGCGTTAAGTGGTGTGCACACAGAGAGCTAGTGAAATCCAGGCCGTTAGCTGAGCGGCGTGCGCCTCAGCTGCATTCCACACTCTTTTCCACTTCCGCGTGTGACGTGATCGCGTAGCTCCGTCTTACGCGTTTCGTCATCGACGTTGTCAAAGGCGTAGCTAACGTCCCTCTTACTGAGCTATATGTAGGCAAGCGGGGATACCCAGTTACAACAGTGCTCCTCCCATGGGCGGATTAATTACGTATTTTACAATCCTTTCCTACCGGGTTGGTTCAATATATTGGGTTTTTTTTTTAGATGTTCGTAAATTATGAAACCTTATATTCCCGCTTACTTAACATAAGAGGCAAACATGTATAACAATATAATATGCTCTTAAACAAGACAAGTAGGTTTATTCCATATAATATAAATTACCACTGATTCAGATTGTTAGTTTGGTTATACCATTTCCCTAATCTATACACTTAAATTATAGGGTCATAGGGGAGGCCTATACAATCATAGGGAGAGACCCCTATAGGTAAGTTTGAGTACTACCACTCCTTATCCCAAATGGTTCTTGACATACTATTTATTAGGGCTATTACCAAAGTGTCCATATCATTACATAACCTCACCATTAAGCCCTATCAGTTTGTTCTTCCCCTGATTAAATAACCACATGTATGTATTAGACTAGGGAGTTAACATTATCATATATCACCATAATATTTATGTACCGGGAACTTATATACCATAAGAGATGAATTTGTTTAACAATATACAGGGTCCCCCTCATGCCCTAAATGGGCATATAACAGAAAAAATGGGGGGAGGGGGGCCGTATATATATATATCTCTGTGTGTAACCTTCTAGAAGGGGTAGTTTTTAGGGGATCCTATATGCCCAAATTACAAGAGAGTGGATTGTGTAAGGAGAGAGTATTGGATTAAATTCAAAGGGAGTGGGGGAGAACGTGGGGAGAACCACGCGGCCTCTAACTGTCAGAATAAGGGAACACATTAATAATATTAGGAAAGGGTTCCCTAAGCACCATCTATCTAGGCACTTTGATGAGGTACATCATAGAGACCCCACGGGGCTTGTATTCTATGGTATAGATCATGTTGAGGACCACTGGAGGGGGAGCAATAAATTAACACTACATGCCTACTACCCCTGCAGGGGTACAGGGAGCTGGTGAGTGGGGATCCTTGAGGGGGAGCACCGCAAGACACTGGATGATAGCTGATTGCTTGCACAAAAGTCACTAATCACAAAGAATACTGCTGGAACACCGTTGGAATACATTATATATACACCTTTTTGCTGGAACATTTTTTTTGATTCATATATATATATATATAATGTCATGCTGGGACTGTTAGATATTTGTATATATATAATGTCATGCTGGGACTGATAGATATTTATATATAATTTACATTTTTTTCTTCACATGTGGGATTGGATTCCCACGCTCATAAGGACTTCATATGTCTCTTTTATTTTTTATATTTTATGTGGTCACGAAATACCTATAATATTTGGTTTGCTCATTTATAATTTATTATTTAATACCCTTCTCATCACTACCTAAGAGGTCTCTGGATGGATGGAGGGTATTAAACACATGCTTTAGAATAGTTTTCACGTGGTACCTAATGATTAATTAACTGATTGGTTTATCACACATATCTCAGAGGGGACGTCTATAGATTAGATTCCCCCATTAACACAAAGGTGGGGACACATCCATGCAAATAGCTTTTATTTTTATTTTTACTTCTATTTAAATTGATTTTTGATTTTTTTCCTTCAGAGCGGGTGCTCTTAAATACACATTCAGCACTTATTTTCACAATAGATACCCCAATAAAGGTAGCGCCACTTACCCCTATTTTTGTAAAAGATCTCTAGTATTAGCCACCCTCTAGAAGGGCTGTCTAAGGGGAGGCTGCACACCTAAGTCTGTGAGCGCGGAAATCCTCGTATTTCAATTGTAATTTTCTATTATTTTTTCTGTGGGTTTAAGACTTGTTCTATATTTTTTGGTTGGTTGTGGAGGCCAAAACAACAACTGTAGAATTTTTGAGTTCATGGAACTTATTTCTTTATTTTTACCTTCTTGCAAAAAGATTTGTCTTGTAAAAAAGATTCAGATTATATATTTTATTTTTTTATGACTTTTATTTTTTTTTGAAAGTGAAATATTTTATTATTTTAATATTTGTTGTGCTTGTTAAAAAGTAAAAAAAAATGGTGTAGTTCACCAAAACCAAAAAAAAAAAAACATTTTTGGTGCATTCTTGCACAAAATTCTGGAAAATAAATATTATTCTGGTTACATTATGCATTTTCTGCTTATCCTTTTTTAGAATTTGTGTTCAAGACCTGTTAGTCTGCATTTGGATGCAATGAAACATAACAGACATTTAAATAATATTACAATAAAATGCATGAATTACATTATGCAATGGCATCCTGCTGCCAGGGGACAGAACCAGCAGCAGACATAAAATAAGATGAGAATCCCTCACGCACAGTGGCACCATTGGTGGTGCCCCTACTGGCACTCCATTGTGCACCTTCCAGATCGTGCATGAGGGAATCTTCAAAAAGATAGCCATCACAAATTCTAACAAAATTATGAAGCACACATGCTGCTTTTACTGCAGATATTGCATTCTCAAGTTTTAAATTAATCGGTGTATGTAGCAAACGCCACTTGTTGGCTAAAATGCCAAATGAACATTCTACCACTCGTCTTGCCCTCGTTAACCGGTAATGGAAGATTCGCTTCTCTTCACTCAGACACCTATTGGAATAAGGCCTTAATAGATGCTCACTGAGAGCAAAGGCCTCATCCCCAACATACACAAATGGCATTGGCGGCCCATTTGTTCCTGGCAACGGACAGTCCTATGGCAGGTCCAGACCATTTTCCCGCAACATTCTTCCAAATGATGATCTTTGGAAAATACTGGAGTCTGAGCTGCTGCCGTATGATCCTATGTCTATATAGGTAAAACAATAATTGGCATCAGACACTGCTAGTAATACAAAAGAAAAATATTTTTTGTAGTTAAAGTATTTGGTTCCAATGCCGATGGGCATCACTACCCTCATATGTTTTCCGTCGATTGCCCCGAGACAATTCGGGAAATTGCAACGATCCCAGAAAACTTCAGCGATCTTGCACCAATCTTCGCAAGTTGGCTTCTTCAGGACCAAATCCCTAAGGACATTCCAGATGTCTCTGCAGGTATCGTGGACAATATTGCTAACAGTAGTTTTGCCAACCAAAAACTCATAATGCAAACTTGCAAAGGAATGTCCAGTTGTCAGGTACCTAAAATGGAAAAGTACATACAGTTTATTATAATGATACATATTTACACTAAGCTACTTCAATAAACTAAAAAAAAATGAGCTAGGAAGGAGATGCCTGAGGAAGTGAAGGAAGAAGAGGAGCAGGAGAAAGACAATGGTGATGTAGAGGCAAAGTTAATATTGTAAAAACAATCTCACACACAATTACATGCTGGTATTTATTTTTTTACTTCATGTAAAGAGAATGAAAGAATGATGTGGATATCCAAATGCCACATAGAAGTTAAGAAGAAGAAAAAGTATGTATGAAAAGTTATCTCAATGTTATAATGAGTTTTTCTACAGCTAGAATACTCCTTCGGAAACTTGTGTTTTGTCGCTCTAGATGGCTAGAGAGCAAAGCCAACAATTCATCAAAACTGTAAAGAGATAAAATATGGCTATTATTTACATTGACCATGTAAAAATCAAACATTTACAAATCGAGTTCCATTATTATAACAATTTGATCAGGTTATAGTTAACACTTCTAGCTATTCAAACCTAAAAATTCTAAAAAGAGTCATACTGACCAGGCATATACACATTTTCCTAAATATATCTGGCAGCATTTGCAAGTTGACATCAAAAAATGTTCTCACCTTCTAATTGACATCCTTGTGTAGTTGAAGAATTTGTCTTCATGAGCACGGAGGTCGTTGTAAAGGACCCCAAACTGGCCTCTCACTTCCCTTTGGGCGATGATGGGATGGATCCAAAACCTAAGCCTTCTCCTCCTCCGGTTATCCTCCTCTTCTTCATCTATAAATTCTGCTACAGCAGCCAAAATGACTGCTGACCCAACATATTGCATAGCCAACATGTTTGATAACAAACATACAACACGTGACAATGAAAGAGGAAGGGGAAATAAGTAAGCAGGATAAGTAATTACATCACTATGGCTAAATCGCAGAACATCCAAGTCGCACAAAGTCGCAACAAAACGCAACAAAAATTGCATTGCAAAGTCGCAGTGTAAATCGCGCGACTTTGGGGACGCACTAGTGGAAACATAGCCTAAGCGTATATTGACTGGTTTGTGCACAAATTATAGCATCTACAAAATAGGGAATAGATTTATGGCATTTTTATGGCATTTTGATTATTATATTTTTACTAGTAATGGCGGTGATCTGTGATTTTTATCATGACTGTGACATTGCGGTGGACAGATTGGACACTTTTGACACTTTTTTGAGACCAGTGACATTTATACAACGATCAGAGCTATAAATAGTCACTGATTGCTGTGTAAATGTCACTGGCAGGGAAGGGGTTAATACTAGGGGGCGATCAAGGGGTTAACTGTGTTCCCTATGAGTTTTTCGAACTGTGGGGGGGGGTGGGCTTACTGGGACATGACAGCGATCACTGTTCCCGACCACTGAGAACAGTAGATCCCTGCCATGTCTCCTGTCAGAATGAGGAAAGGCCTTGTTTACTTAGGTATTTCCCCGTTCTGCCTGTGTACAAGCCAATCGCGGGCCACCGGAGGACATCGAGTCCTCCTGACTAGCGGGCACGCCACAGAGCCTGCGCGAGCCGCCGTACACCTACGGCGATTCGCTCAGGAGAGCCATTCAAGCGACTGGCCTTTAACCGCTTGCCGACCGCCTAACACAGATATACTGCGGCAGAATGGCATGGACAGGCAAAATCAGGTACCTGGTACCCTGGCGGTCGGCATCATTAGGGGAGCGATACAGACTCATTCGTGGCCACCCCCTCGCGATCGCTCCCCACGAATGAGATTCTTCCTCTTCTGCTGTATAGTAAACAGCGGCAGAGGAAGTGGTGTCATCGCTCCTCGGCTCGGTATTTTCCGTTGCGACGCCGAGGAGAGAAGACATCCGAGTAAATGCACAACACAACACATCACAGTAAAACACACTAGGCATACTTTTCACCCGCCATCACCCCCCGATCACCCCCTAATCACTCCCCCCCGTCACAGTGACACCAAGCTGTTTTTTTTTCTGATTACTGCATTGGTGTCAGTTTGTGACAGTTAGAAGTGGTAGGGCAGTTAGTGGTAGCCCCCTTTTGTCTAGGGTACCCCTCTAACCCCCCAATAAATTTTTAACCCCTTGATCACCCCCCGTCGCCAGTGTCACTAAGCGATCGTTTTTTTGATCGCTGTATTAGTGTCACTGGTGACGCTAGTTAGGGAGGTGAAAATATAGGTTCGCCGTCAGCTTTTTATAGCATTAGGGACCCCCAAATACTACCTAATAAAGGTTTTAACCCCTTGATTGCCCCCTAGTTAACCCTTTCATCAATGATCACTATATAAGTGTTACGGGTGACGCTGGTTAGTTAGTTTATTTTTTATAGTGTCAGGGCAACCGCCATTTATTACCTTATTATGTTTATTATTATTAAAGATTTAGCCCCCTAATCGCCCGGCGGTGATATAACTTAGGTTTTAGGGTCAGATAGGGTCTGCGTCGCCCCAGGCAATGTCAGGTTAGCGCCAGTACAGCTAACACCCACGCACGCACCATACACCTCCCTTAGTGGTAAAGTATCTGAACGGATCAATATACTAGCATCCCCAGCAAAAAACACTAAACGCATAACTGCAGCGTTCGCCGAGTCAGGCCTGATCCCTGAGATTGCTAACAGTTTTTTTGGTAGCATTTTGGTGAACTGGCAAGCACCAGCCCCAGGCAGCGTCAGGTTAGTGCCAGTAGCGCTAACACCCACACACGCACCGTACACCTCCCTTAGTGGTATAGTATCTGAACGGATCAATATCTGATCCGATCAGATTTATACTAGCGTCCCCAGCAGTTTAGGGTTTCCAAAAATGCAGTGTTAGCGGGATCAGCCCAGATACCTGCTAGCACCTGCGTTTTGCCCCTCCGCCCAGCCCAGCCCACCCAAGTGCAGTATCAATCGTTCACTGTCACTTATAAAACACTAAATGCATAACTGCAGCGTTCGCAGAGTCAGGCCTGATCCCTGCGATCGCTAACAGTTTTTTTGGTAGCGTTTTGGTGAACTGGCAAGCACCAGCGGCCTAGTACACCCCGGTCATAGTCAAACCAGCACTGCAGTAACACTTGGTGACGTGGCAAAACCCATAAGTGCAGTTCAAGCTGGTGAGGTGGCAAGCACAAGTAGTATTCCGCTGCCACCAAGAAGAAGACAAACACAGGCCCGTCGTGCCCATAATGCCCTTCCTGCTGCATTCGCCAATCCTAATTGGGAACCCACCACTTCTGCAGCACCCGTACTTCCCCCATTCACATCCCCAACCAAATGCAGTCGTCTGCATGGGAGGCATTTTCTTTATGTCTTCGAGTACCCCTACCCAACGAACCCCCCAAAAAAAGATGTCGTGTCTGCAGCAAGTGCGGATATAGGCGTGACACCCGCTATTATTGTCTCTCCTGTCCTGACAATCCTGGTCTTTGCATTGGTGAATGTTTTGAACGCTACCATACACTAGTTGAGTATTAGCATAGGGTACAGCATTGCACAGAATAGGCACACTTTCACAGGGTCTCCCAAGATGCCATCGCATTTTGAGAGACCCGAACCTGGAACTGGTTACAGTTATAAAAGTTACAGTTACAAAAAAAAGTGTAAAAAAAAAAAAAAAACACCAAAAAATATATAAAGTAAAAAAAACAAAAATAGTTGTTGTTTTATTGTCCTCCAGACTCTCCTCTACTCAGAGATGCACCAGAACGCAATACTACAGTCTTCCATGTGAGTGGATATTGTTTGTTGTAAATAAATGATTATTGATATATACTCAGAGGCGCCCCTCTTCCTTGTTTTATCTTCCTCAGCCTATTGGACCTTGCTTCTGGTCTTTTTTGGTGGCAGCCCTGATTGACTTTCTCCTGTATATACATCTATATACATCTGTATATACCAACCCTGCCATTGGACTATTTAGGATCTGTTTTGTGAGGTATACCTGCTTTGCGCCTTTTTACTTGTTTTTTTATTGTTCTCTCTCTCTCTATTCTCTCTCTATTGTTCTGCTCTTTTTTACTGTATTCTATTCTGCAATGTTTTATTGTTATTACATTTTTTCATGTTTATCATACGCCATTCAGCTGCAGCGCGGATTTAGTTATCTTGATAGCAACAGCGTTTTCTCCCATGATATATAAAGCCATGACTCCAGCGGAGGTGATATATGCCGAAACATGGGGGCAGCAGGGGCGGAGGAGCGATTTGCTCCTAACTTTTGGGGCGGATGCCCCCATGCTTCGGCATATATAAATAGTGCATGTATGCCCATCATTTGAAGTGGGTAATTAGCCTCTAGACTGCTTTTACAAGCAGTGGGAGGGAATGTCCCCCCCTCCCACCATCTTCCATGTTTTTCTCTGGCTCTTCTGTCCCAACAGGGAACCTAAGAATGCAGCCAGAGATTCGGCCAGCTGACCATGGAGCTGATCAGAGACCAGAATGGCTCCAATCATCTCTATGGCCTAAGAAACCGGAAGCTACAAGCATTTCATGACTTAGATTTTGCCAGATGTAAACAGCTCCATTGGGAAATTGGGAAAGCATTTTATCACACTGATCTTGGTGTGATCAGATGCTTTGAGGGCAGAGGAGAGATCTAGGGTCTAATAGACCCCATTTTTTTCAAAAAAGAGTACCTGTCACTACCTATTGCTATCATAGGGGATATTTACATTCCCTGACATAACAATAAAAATGATAAAAAAAAAAAAAAAGAAAGGAACAGTTTAAAAATAAGATAAAAAAGCAAAAAAATAATAAAGAGCAAAAAAAAAAAAAAAAAGCACCCCTGTCTCCCCCCTGCTCTTGCGCAAAGGCGAATGCAAGCGTTGGTCTGGCGTCAAATGTAAACAGCAATTGCACCATGTAGCTGAGGTATCACTGCGAAGGTTAGATCAAGGGCAGTCATTTTAGCAGTAGACTTCCTCTGTAAATCTAAAGTAGTAACCTGTAAAGGCTTTTAAAGGCTTTTAAAAATGTATGCAGTTTGTTGCCACTGCACATTTGTGCGCAATTTTAAAGTATGTCATGTTTGGTATCCATGTACTCGGCCTGAGATCATATTTTTGTCTCATCAAATATTTGGGCAATATAGTGTGTTTTAGTGCATTAAAATTTTAAAAAAGTGTGTTTTTCCCCAAAAAATGCGTTTGAAAAATCACTGCGCAAATACTGTGTGAAAAAAAAATGAAACACCCACCATTTTAATCTGTAGGGCCTTTGCTTTAAAAAAATATATAATATTTGGGGGTTCAAAGTAATTTTCTTGCAAAAAAATTTTTTTTTCATGTAAACAAAATGTCAGAAAGGGCTTTGTCTTCAAGTGGTTAGAAGAGTGGGTGATGTGTGACACAAGCTTCTAAATGTTGTGCATAAAATGCTAGGACAGTTCAAAACCCCCCAAATGACCCCATTTCGGAAAGTAGACACCCCAAGTTATTTGCTGAGAGCATGTTGAGTCCATGGAATATTTTATATTGTGACACAATTTGCAGGAAAAAGACACTTTTTTTTTGCACAAAGTTGTCACTAAATGATATATTGCTCAAACATGCCATGGGAATATGTGAAATTACACCCCAAAATACATTCTGTTGCTTCTCCTAAGTACGGGGATACCACATGTGTGAGACTTTTTGGGAGCCTAGCCGCATACCGGACTCCAAAAACCAAGCACCGCCTTCAGGGTTTCTAAGGGTGTAAATTTTTAATTTCACTGGGCGTGGCCTGGACGAACTAGGAGATGGCAGCTTGAGAGAACAGCTCCCGCCGTTGCATCCCTTATCACCGATTTTACGGAGGTAACCTTCGCTTTTACACCCACGAGATAGAATGGGAACGTCCTCCCGCCACACGTCGGCCTCCAGGTCCCGCTCACCCCGCGAAAATCCCGGGAATCCGAGTCAAAATATCCCTGAAATGTTCAGGACACAGAGAAGCAATATGGCGCTGTCCCGCCACAGCTCCTCACAGGATTCAGGAACATACACATCGGGACAATTGCCCACGCCTCAGGGATCATATCCCCTAGCCTCGGGAATGACAGAGAACCCTCAACATCCCGGTCTTAACATAAATGACCTAAAGGCGATTGCTAACGATATTAAAGATACTCTGTCAGCCGCCATTGCTGAACTCAGAATGGATATTCATACACTAAATGACAGGGTGGCGGTTGTTGAAAAAACCTCTGCTATACATGACACTGTCCTCCGCAAAGCCACAAGGAAGATAGACACACACACCCTGCAGCTTAGGGAAGCTCAACGCCGCATTGAGGACCTCGATAACCGCGGCCGCAGGCATAATCTCAGGATACGAGGCATGACAGAAGCCATTGATGCTGAACACTTATCCCCTGCGGTATCTGACCTCAAACCAGAATTGACATGGAAAGGATCCATAGGGCCCTGCGCCCAAAAGGCAGAGAAAATGACCCCCCCAGAGATATTATCTGCTGTATTGTAGACTACAAATTAAAAGAAGATATCTTGAAGCAGGCGAGAAACAAACATCCACTACAATACCAAGGCGCACATATCCAGATCTTCCAGGACTTATCAGGCATCACCCTACAACACCGCAGGGATCTCAAACCGTTACTTGATGTCTTACGCACCCATGGAATTCCATATCGGTGGAAATTTCCGTTCTGCCTAGCCGCCACTCATCTAGGCCGCACAGCCCTCCTCAAAGTGCCGGAAGACTTACCTTACTTCTGTGACAGCCTGGGCATACCCCTTGTGGAGGTTCCAGCATGGTATGCGGAATTCCGCCATTACACCAGCGGGAAACATTCTCCTCACGCAGAACCGATGGAGGCGCAAGGCCCGCAACATCGCCGACGGAGATCCCCATCAGCCGACCGAACCCATGCGACTTCTCAAGGACCCCAGCGCAGTAACGGCCACATGACCTCACCAAGGGCCCGGAGAGCCCGTAGAGACTATTAAGGTCCGTTACACTATGCAAATTCTCGGAGCCCCCAATCACACTGACGGGCTACATGGCTCCCCGCAGCAGCCACATTCCCCTATGTATAACGCGGAGACCGTCCCAAGAATTCTCCACTAATGTCTCTCTTTCTGGACATATGCCTGTCATCACAAAGTTGGCGTCTACCAGAACACCATTCAACCTGTCCACTCCTGGCCTATCGCTTACCTGCTAACACTTATGGCTGTTGTATACCTGGCGCATAGATGTCAGCAGGGCCCTTCGGCTGCTAGGGCGTTAGCTCCCATCAAACAAGAACGATCACCCGAGCCTCTGACAAACAGACCTCCTCTTTCATCACCTACGCCAGACAGACTTCAGACAACAGATCGACAAACAACTGAAAACTGCATACCCGGATAATACTTCTCTACAGTCAAGCTTTACTGCCGTTTTTATTTCGTTTATGGGCTTAGGTAATGTTGAACTGTTAAATGTGTTGAAAGGGGTAACAATGCTCACATAAGGATTAGAGGCCATAGTTCCCCGATGGGTCTGTTTTGTTTGGCTTATCTACGTATGGACACAGAGTTCATTTCTCCACGGTACTGCATACTAGAGATTAACAACCGATCTCCAGAAATCACTTAACCTAAGCTGTGATAGGCCCACCCCTCAGCCCATCCCTACACATAACGAGTAAGCGACTCTGCATAAGTCTAATGCTCGCTTTAAACCCCTCCCCCCCTCCTTAACTAACTAACTCCACCCCCCTCGCGGCTGCCCCTTCGCATTTTTCCCTTCGGCTACACTTATGCTTTCAAGGGACCAGTACACTATCGGCCACAACTCAATGACACGAGAACATTACACCACGCTGACCTCGATGTCACGTGGCGTATATCTTTCCCTACGTATGTGGGGAAGGTAGCGGTAATCACAGACAAATTCATACTGTGCTTCACTCATTAAATAACACACCCCCTGTCGACACAGTCTCATAGGCTGGATCTCTGGAGATTTCAAAACATACATTGTTTAATGTCTCCACATCACCCCATGATGCGGAGATGCAATTATCGTATGAAATGCCAGGAATTGAAGGGGGGGGGGATAACGGGGGCTAATCTTTGATATAGATTAAAAAAAACAAACAAAAAAAAAAATTATTAAACATAAAAAAAAAAATAAAAATAATAAAAAAACGAAGGAAAAAATATAATAAAATATTACATACCAAAATCAAACCTCAGAAAACTATGATAAGGGAACACGGCCCTACGGCAGAATGCATAGGTTAATTAATGCATACGTAGAAACTGTTTTTTGTTGCTAGTTATGTTTTGTTTTGAAATTATCCTTTTAGTAACGTTTCAACGAAGGTGACGTCTTCTTCTTATCATTAATGGTCCGGCGATCTGTACACAGCCAGCCATACAGACAACCTTCTTCATGACATACCCCACTATGCTGCATATAATCTTATACGCCCATCACATCCATCAATAACATAATATTGATTTAGATGACAACTACCCCTTCGGGACCTGATCCCTGAGGTTTCCATTATCTCAATCATTTCAACCTTCTCACTTATCCCAATTGTCACATCCCTGCAAGGGAATAGGTATCCGTAATCACCCTTCCACCTATTGGCGCACGGACAAATCACCTTTAAGTGATCATCAACGCAAGTCTGGCTGTTATCTCTATATGTATGGGCATACTCATACTTCTCCCAAGGACAACCTCCACACATGCGACTTCGTGGATCGCAACGGCGGGACATATCCCCCTTACACAACTCACAACCTATCTCCTACGTTTGGTACATCCCAACCCCACATCAGTGCTGTATGAAATTCCAGTTTCCGTTTTGTTCGAATTTCCAGAGATACAGCACTGTACGAATCTGACCTATTTCAGTATAGGATAGGTTAGTAAAGTTAACCTCTCCCTCACCCACCTATCCCAGCCCAATCCATCTTGTATCTTTGCGTCTACTACTTCTCATTACCGGTACTATACTGTAAACATAGGAAATTCACTTATTACTGGTCCCGTTTCTCAATAAGACGCGCATACCTCACACCTGACATGGCAGCTACAAACTCCCATCAACATGGTAAACACGACCCTCAAACATCCCAGAAGGAATTAAAGATTAAGATATGTTCAATAAATATCAGAGGACTTAACACTCCGGAAAAGAGGTCACAACTTCTCTACACGTTACAGAGACTCAAAACCCACATAGCTTTCATCCAGGAGACACAATTTCGCACAAATAATATCCCCAAACTGGGTAATTATCGATATCCCACTGTCTATCATGCTTCCAATGACACCTCAAAAATGAAAGGTGTCACGATTTTAATTTCAAAAAACTGTCCCATACATATTTCAGACACTAAACAAGACCCCAATGGCAGATACTTGTTTCTCAAAGGTACCTTGTACAACAAACCCATCACCCTGGCAAATATATACACTCCTAACAAACAACAAGTCACATTCTTTAGAGAAACACTACAATCACTCACTGAATTTCACTTCTGGTGGTTGGTGGAGACTTCAATGTCACGCTAAACCCACAACAGGATTCCTCCACGGGCACAACCTCGCTTCCCTACAGGGTACTCAGAGCCATTAAAAAGCAACTACAGGAACTAACCCTTCACGACACTTGGCGTACCTTACACCCCAACGATAGAGATTTTACTTTCTACTCATCTCCCCACAACAAATATTCTAGGATAGATCACTTCTTCATTTCCCAAACTGACCTTTCCATGCTCCAACAAGCGACCATAGAACCTATGACAATCTCTGACCACAATCCCATCACAATCTCACTGACTTTCTCACTATCTCCACGGGCCCATTCGATATGGAGACTAGACGGCTCACTACTGACGGATCCCGATCTCACACAGCGAATCTCCACCTGACTTATCCACTACTTTCAAGACAACTCGCTGGACGAACCTAGCCCACCCATCATATGGGCAGCACATAAATGTGTTGTAAGAGGAGACTTCATCTCCATTGCCGCTTTCCGAAATAAACAAAGACGAACACTTATTAATACCCTCTCATCCAAAATACATACGCTAGAAAGGGCACATAAACTGTCTCTAGCCACTAAATCCTTCGAAGAACTATTACAAGCTAGAGAAGCTTTGAGAGAAGAAATGAACAAAGAAATACGCCGCAAATACATTTTACAGAACAAATTATACTACGAATTCGGCAATAAATCGGGGAAGCTATTAGCGAAAGCGCTGCAACATAAGAAAGCTACCTATAACATACATGAAATTAAGAATTCAGCTGGGAAATCATTTACGTCACCAGATGACATAGCCACGCAATTTGTGGACTACTTTACAAAACTCTACAACTTACCCCCCCCAAAATTGACTGACAACGACCAAGACAGACAGGCTGCCATATCAGCATTCCTAGCACAATATGGCTTAC
Source organism: Lithobates clamitans (assembly GCA_037952925.1). Lineage (NCBI taxonomy): Eukaryota > Metazoa > Chordata > Amphibia > Anura > Ranidae > Lithobates > Lithobates clamitans. The sequence continues at coordinate 1,408,774 of JBBGZY010001068.1, read as the reverse complement.
CACCTATCTCTACTGATGACTCCAAGACCCTTGATTGCCCCATTACCGTAGAGGAAACAAAGACGGCATTGAAACAACTCAAAACAGGAAAAAGTCCCGGTCCGGATGGAGTTACCGTCGGATACTATAAAACATTTCAAGATATACTCGCCCCCCAGTTCACGAAAGCTTTTAACTCATTGGCCTCTTCCCCACAAGGCAATAAAGACCTGTTAGAGGCACATATCACCCTCATACCAAAACCGGGTAAAGATGCTACTTTAGTCACCAATTACAGACCCATATCCCTCCTCAATGTAGATTTAAAAATCTACGCGAAAATTCTGGCCAACAGACTTCTCCCCATCCTCCCTCAATTGATCTCCCTGGACCAAGTTGGTTTTGTCCCTGGTAGGGAAGCAAGGGATAACACCATAAAAGCCATCCTCATACATCACCATCTTTCCTCGTCTTCCCCTGCCAAACAACAAGGTTTTCTTTTATCGCTTGATGCGGAGAAGGCGTTCGACAGGGTGGCATGGGACTACATGTCTGCAACGCTACGAGCCTTGGGATTGCCAACGTTCTTTGTACAAATGATACTAACATTATACTTATCTCCCACGGCTAAGATAAGAGTTAATGGTCGCCTGTCGAACGCCTTCTCCGTCTCGAATGGTACCCGTCAGGGATGCCCACTGTCACCCCTCATTTTTATTATCACCTTAGAACCATTACTACGTAAAATCAGGGCAAATCCAGATATAAAGGGAATTGATATTAACTCCAAACAATACAAGACTGCAGCTTACGCTGATGACATTCTCCTTTTCCTCTCGGAACCCCTGATTTCCATGCCCAATCTATTAAAAGACTTTGATACCTTCCACAGCCTGTCCAACTTTAAAATTAATTTCACAAAATCCAAGGCGCTTAATATCTCCCTTCCACAGAAGATAGTGACGCAATGTAAGCTAAAACTTCCCATTTCAATGGGAGCCCCACGCCCTTACTTATTTGGGAATACAAATACCGACACATTTAGATGACCTATATGATAGCAACTACCTCCCGATCTTCACTAACATACAAAAAGATCTCCTCAAATGGACCTCGGGCCATTTTTCCTGGTTTGGAAGGATTGCTATCGTAAAGATGAATATCCTACCCAGAATATTGTACCTCCTACAGACCGTCCCAATCAAACTTCCACCCTCCTTCTTCAACACGTATAAAAAAATTTGCAGAAACTTCATATGGACAGCGAAATCCCCTAGACTAAGCTGGGAAAAATTAACCACCCCTAAAATTAAAGGTGGTCTGAGTCTCCCAGACATTTTGAAATACCACTCAGCATGCCATCTCACAAGGATAATTGACTGGCACATTCATCAATCCACTAAAGATTGGGTTGACCTTGAAGATTCCCTTGCACCACTTCCTCTTACCCATCTACCTTGGATTAATTCTCGAGCTGCACCGACAGCATACACTTCGCACCCACTAACAGGACCTACACTGGCCACCTTTAGACAAGTCTCCCATACGCTTCATTGGCACCCTTCCCCAGGACCGCTCACCCCCTTAGTTGACAATCCTGACTTTGAACCTGGAACACAACCACACGTCCAATCTCTTACACAGAAGAAAACACCGCTTAGAACCTCACAATTTTTCCAGAACGGACAACTGCTTCCCTTCCGATCACTACTCTCTCAACTTCCGGAATACCACATACCATTCTTCAAATACCTCCAAATCAGACACTTCCTGAATGAGGCCAGACCCATCTCCCAGTGGTATAGAGACCTCACAACATTTGAATCACTTTGCACCAGCTCTTCGCCACAAAAACACCTTATTTCAGAAATGTATTCACTTCTCTTCAGTAAACATGACCCCAAAATAAACACAACTAATCAAAAATGGGAAATGGAATTAGGCTTAGAACTCTCTTCTGAAGATTGGGTAAACATATATGACCATATCCATAAAGGTTCTGTCAATGTGCCTGCACAGGAAAACTCCTACAAACTCTACTCGAGATGGTATAGAACACCAGATATTATACATCGTTATCACCCGTCTATCTCACCCCTTTGTTGGAGATGCAACGCCGCCGAAGGTTCTTTGCTCCATATATGGTGGAATTGTCCACGAATCCAAAGATTCCGGCAAACGGTTCATGAAACGATAACTCATATCACGACTTATACCCTTTCCTTTACGCCATCACAATACCTATTACATCACTCATCAATTCCACATTACGCATACAAAAAATCCCTGGTACTCCATCTCGTAAACGCTGCTAAACAATGCATACCAGTATTATGGAGAAGCTCTGACCCGCCCACTGTAGCATTGTGGTTCAAACGAATCGATAAAATATCTGAATTGGAAAATTTAATTCATCAAGCCAGTGACAATCCCTCTAAATATGGGAAGATTTGGGCATGCTGGACGCATTTTAGGGCTTCTCCAAATTACCAAGAGCTCCTTCTTAACTCATAATACTACGTTCGCATATAGGACAGATTCTGTGGTTCATTGTGGCTGCCATGTTGGTTACGTTGATCCCGGTTATATATATATATATATATAACATTACCACTGCGAGAGCTATGCAACCTCTAAAATGTAATCCTAACATACTAGTTGACCACTCACTAATAAGAAATTCCTAGAAACAAAAAGACCTCACTCAAGAATCTAAGTACCAATTCTTTCAATGACAAATGCTCTATTCTATTTACTTGGGCTCCCCTACCCCTTGCAAGGCAAAATATTAGACACCTCGCAATTCCATTTCCTTGGTATAGACTTGAGGTGGAACACTTCAGGTATAGGTAGATCGATAATTTTGTTATGATTTGAGCGACTTTTCTTGCAGTATCCCTCGCACAGTATGAGCCCATTAGGGGTGCGAGATGGATCACTGCCATCTCTCAATCTACCTACCAGACACAGTCCATCCTCAAGGCCTAATAAATGCACTAAAGTTAAATACTGATTTTACTTTATTGTTCCTTACAGTTCTCTCTTTCGAATTGTTCTGATCTTAAGTATGATTATTTCTACTTGTAAAACATCGCAAATATATGAATGATACTATTTTTCTACGTGCACTATATTCTGTTTAGTGTGCTCCTGAATGACACATTTGTGTTGACTGTACCTTATGATAAATGTTATTGTACCACTTATTGCTTTATCAATAAAATTATTTGAAACAAAAAATTTTTTAATTTCACTCCTCACTGCCTATCACAGTTTTGGAGGCCATGGAATGCCCAGATGGAACAACCCCCCCCCCCCAAATGACCCCATTTTGGAAAGTAGACACCCCAAGCTATTTGCTGAGAGGTATGGTGAGTATTTTGCAGACCTCGCTTTTTGTCACAAAGTTTTGAAAATTGAAAAAAGAAAAAAAAATATATTTTTCTTTTCTTTCTTCATTTTCAAAGACAAATAAGAGCTGCAAAATACTCACCATGCCTCTCAGCAAATAGCTTGGGGTGTCTACTTTCCAAAATGGGGTCATTTGAGGGGGTTTTGTGCCATCTTGGCATTTTTTTTTACCAAAGACATGTGGCTGAATACATTTTGGGCTAAATGTATGACTAAAATTGAGTTTATTGTATTTTTTTTAAAACAAAAAATAGAAAATATAGTTTTTTTTCAAAATTTTCAGTCTTTTTCCGTTTATAGCGCAAACAATAAAAACTGCAGAGGTGATCAAATAGCATCAAAAGAAAGCTCTATTTGCGGGAACAAAAGGACGCAAATTTTGTTTGGGTACAGCATTGAATGACCGCGCAATTAGCAATTAAAGCGACGCAGTGCCAAATTGTAAAAAGTGCTCTGGTCAGGAAGGGGGTAAATCCTTCCGGGACTAAAGGGGTTAAGCAGTTAAACACATTTTTTTGATATGCTGAAATAATTTTTTTGGGATCACAAAAAAGTGTAGTTTAGAATGTCATGTTTTATACAACTAGCTTGACAATAAGAAAAATGGCTGCAACACTTTATATCAGTAAGAGCAATCCATCTCATTGTATATTGGTACATAAAGCTTTAAAATGAGATGGACCCCCTATAGACAGCATGTTACAGATTTCACATTCTCTATACACATATCTTCTATAAATCATTCTTAGAAGTAGGAATAAAATTGCTTTCGTTTTCAGCTCTGTGTACATGTAACACTTTTGGGATTAAGAAGACACAGCTGGATCAGAACAAGTCTGTTCAATGAACTCTTCATTTCAGCCAGAGTATACCACATCACAGAAATTGTGTTTATGCTTTAAGTATTATTACAAAAATACACGAAAAGTCATGTTTCTTTTATCTAGCTCAATGCCTTATTCCTGGAAACATTGCCACAGGTTTTCCGAAGAAATCAAAGAATAGATGCAGTCCTGTAGCTCTAGAAATGTTGCAATGAATTCATGTGAGTGTGTCATAAAACACTGCTCACGTTGTGCTTGTGACTTTATTAGTAATTGATATTGCTCTTGATTCTTGGCCAACATCTGGATGTTGTAGTCCATATGTATGAAGCTATGTGATACCGTAGCATGAGGTCCAACACTGAAATAGATCTGGCAGGCTGTTCTCATTTGTTCATTTTCTTCCAATTTGTAAGTCCAGAATTATTTAAGATTAATAATAATCCATCTTGTCATTGTGGAGCACCCAGCTGTTAGCACATTATGCACGTTGGCACCAGTCCTTGAATTTCACAATTTTCTCATTTCATGGCTGCAAAGATTTATTCAGTCATGTTGTGCAGAAAATATATATCCATGTTTAGTTGAAATCATCTTCAATTATGCTTAGTAGTAAAAGAAACACAATTTGACAGTAAAATAGGAGCATAAAATGAAAACTAGTGCAAGTCTAAGAGACAAGGCGGTGTTATATTTTATAAAGTTAAAAGGTTTATCTTTGTTTCATGAGAATTAAAAATTAAGTTTTTAATCATTAATTGCAAGGTTCTCATTTCACCAAGCATAATATGTTTATGGAATGTCTTTCAAGTTTACACAAATATATTAAGTCCGTATATAAACCAACAAAACAGATAGCACTCTACACCAGTAGAAGTCTTTAACCACTTCAACGCTTCCACCCCCTTCCTGCCCAGGCCATTTTTCAGCTTCCAGCGCTGTCACACTTTGAATGATAATTACTCAGTCCTGCAACACTGTACCCATATGAAATGGTTATCATTTTTTGACACAGGTAGAGCTTTATTTGGTGGTATTTAATCACCATTTCTTAAGGCCCTAAAATGCCAACCCCTAAATGACACCTTTTTACAAACTAGACAGTCCAAGGTATTTAGTAAGAGGCATGGTAAGTTTGAAGTTGTAATTTTTTGTCACAATTTTTTGAAAAAAGAAGAAATTACATTTTTTCCCACAAATTTATTTTACATTGCAGAACAGCATCACTAAATGACTGGTGTGGCGGTGATCAGGAACACTGACTTGCACACTCACTGAATTTTTCTTTTTTTTACGATTTTTATTTTACATGCTGTGACCAGAGCAGTGCAGTGTTACCATAGTAACACCATAGTATACCATAGTATAGTACCGTATATATATATTTTTAAACACTATGATTACTTATAACAATGGTGATCACTGTTATAAGCAATCATTTTTAACCACTTCAGCCCTGGAAGATTTGGCTGCTCAATGACCAGGCCATTTTTTGCGATATGGCAATGCGTCGCTTTAACTGACAATTGCACGGTCGTGCGACGCTGTACCCAAACAAAATTGACGTCCTTTATTTCCCACAAATAAAGCTTTCCTTTGGTGGCCCATTCTAAAAATATGAATATGAATAACCATTGCTTTGTAGCTCTGGCTGTATGTTTAGGGTTGTTGTCCTGCTGGAAGGTGAACCCTTATCCAGTCTCAAGTCTTTTGCAGACACCAACAGGTTTTCTTCTAAGATTGTCCTGCATTTGCATCCATCCATCTTCCCATCAACTCTGACCAGCTTCCCTGTCCCTGCTGAAGAAAAGCATCCCCACAACATGATGCTGCCACCACCATGTTTCACGGTGGGGATGGTGTGTTCAGGGTAATGTACAGTGTTTTTTTTCCGCCACACATAACGTTTTGCTTTTAGGCAAAAAAGTTAAATTTTTGGTCTCATCTGATAAGAACACCTTCTTCCATATGTTTGCTGTGTCCTCCAAATGGCTTCTCGCAAACTGAAAACAGGACTTTTTATGGCTTTCTTTTAACAATGGCTTTTTTCTTCCCACTCTTTCATAAAGGCCAGATTTGTGGAGTCCGCAACTAATAGTTGTCCTGTGGACACCTAAGCTGTGGATCTCTGCAGCTCCTCCAGAGTTACCATGGGCCTCTTGGCTGCTTCTCTGATGATTGCTCTTCTTGCCTGGCCTGTCATTTTAGGTGGATGGCCATGTCTTGGTAGATTTGCAGTTGTGCCATACTCTTTCCATTTTTAGATGATGGATTGAACAGCGCTCCGTGAGATGTTCAAAGCTTGGGATATTTTTTTATAACCTAACCCTGCTTCTCCACAACTTTATCCCTGACCTGTCTGGTGTGTCCCTCAGCCTTCATGATGCTGTTTGTTCACTATGGTTCTCTAACAAACCTCTGAAGGCTTCACAGAACAGCATTATTTTATTGAGATTAATTTACACACAAGTGGACTCTATTTACTAATTAGGTGACTTCTGAAGGCAATTGGTTCCCCTAGATTTTAGTTAGGGGTATCAGAGTAGAGGGGCTGAATACAAATGCAGGCCACATTTTTTAGATATTTATTTGTAAATAATTTTGAAAACCATTTATCATTTTCCTTCCACTTCACAATTATGTGCCACTTTGTGTTGGTCTATCACATAAAATCCAAATTAAAAACATTTACGGTTTTGGTTGTAACATGAAAAAATTTGGAAAATTTCAAGGGGTATGAATACTTTTTCAAGGCACTGTAGTTATGAAACTGAAGTACATGGTTTGCATGGTATAAAGATTGCAAGAGTTAAATTTAAACCTAGCAGCTAAAGAAATAGTATTTCTTAGATTAACATCTTTGTAGTAATCTGATAACTAAGCTGGACACAGGTAGCCATTAATTCAACAACAGCAGTATTCATCTTCTGGAATGTGTCTATTTTTAGTATGAACATGTTTAATATAAACTCATAAGTGATGAACAATTAAGGTTTTGACCAGTAATATTAGGTAGTGTTGTCAGATGTGTGGATTTTCATTAAAAGCACAACTAAACTCTCTCAATCATTAGTAATCATAATCCTTATAGCATTAGTAAAAAGATAGGAAGATATTATACTTTCTAGTTTTAAACTTTTTTTTTTTTTACATTTCTTCAGTTGGTGTCTGGTCTAAGCCAAAATGATGTCATACATTCCAAAAGTCTTCTTGGGCATTTTTTTTTATTTCATCAGAAGGAGGGGAGGAGGGGTTTTCTCAGCTATGCACACCCTCCTGCCTGCATTTCTGAGCTAAGGGCAGATGGAATCCAGGAAGTAAATGCTACATGGATCATCTGCCCTTTTTTAAAATGGCCACGTCTAAAAAATGTTAAGGGGGTGTTTTTCAAAGTGGTTTATCAACAAAATAAAGCATGAAGACATGGATGGATGGGTGAGTTTGCTTTTAATAATATCTGGAATATTATGTGATGCTCAGATAAGTCCCGCTTTAAAGAGGAAGTAAACCTAGCCCTCAGAATCCATATCCATCTTTGAATCAATACTTTCAAATATTACAAAGTACACTGCCATGTCAATTCTTCTATTAATGTCTGGTTTTATATACATTTTCCTTACTTTATATATCGATCTCCTGGCAGCAGGCTGCGCCATTTCAACTCCTGGAATCCTGTTCCACAGCGGAGTATATTTCTGCCTTGGAAAAGGAAGGGGAAAGAAATTGCGCTCTGTGTTCTATTTAAAAAGTGAAAAAAATGTAAAAAAACGTGAAGTGAGTCCTGCAGCTGAAACACAATAACCCCAATACAAGGGCACACAAACTAAACAATATATAAAACAGTGTAGCGCTGGACTAATAAGAATACGCATATAATAATATATGCGAGAAAGCCAAGACCCATATGATTGTGAGTAAATGTAAAAGAACCATATACCACTTAATCTGAAACAGTTGAGTGTCTATGTGCGTGTATTGTGACACTAAAAATTGAATCAAGTGCACCTGTATAAATCTACACGAAAGTTGACATATAAATACAAATATAATGAACTTAAAATGAATCATGTGAATCAAACGTGACAACAAAAAATGGAAATTACATCGACATGTGATAAGGGATATTATTCACTCATATATTATTAGTTGGTCCTTTATGCTAGGTGATCACAATGGAAGTGAAAAAATTAAAAAAATTAAAGTGAAAAATTAAAATAAAAGTTCCAATAAATAATGAGCAAAAAGTCCCAAAACGTGATAACACTCCAACACAAATTCTGGTTCAATATTCCACCGCAGCTGTTGCCCACCACCAAAGGAAAAATTGGAGGCTTACCGGACAGCCTGCGACCACCCTTATTCAGGGGGGTCAAAACAGGCTCTGTAGGGATGTACGAATCCAGATGGTGTCCTCGCCCATACTTTTCAGATGTTTTCCAGGTGTTCCTATGGCAAGCCAAGGGGGGCTTCCAAACGGGATGTTGCAAGGATTTGCCCACCGGATGCAAATAGGGATTGAACCAAAAATGCCCCAAAAAGGAAAAGAGAGAACTCCGATAGTGTAGGACAATCTGACTAATTTATTTAAAAAGCATAGAAACAAGTAAAACTTCTGACAGGGAGAAATGACACAAAAAAACTCCGCCGCTGTTTAAAATCCAATCGCGCATGCGCGATGCGTGCTCGCGTTGTGACCCTACGGCCGTTTCGTCACAACTGACGTCATCAGGGGTACGTGGCCACGCTCGCGCATGCGCTTTAAATACACAAGCGCCGTGGCGCCATAACTCTTTCATTGGCTGAGGGGGAACAGGGGCGGATGGCGACACTCCATTGCCAGTCACTCCGACCCAATGAAAACCGCCCATACACCCCTCCCCGATGCAAACATGGAGAATTATGTGATATAACAAAGCCATGCACCGTACACCGCCATCCAGTGGCTGGAAAAGGAAAGTGCAAAACACACTCCAGATTACTTTTAGTGTGTAGAAACATAAACCAGCTTCCACAGCACGGCAGTATTTCAAGCGCATGCGCGAGCGTGGCCACGTACCCCTGATGACGTCAGTTGTGACGAAACGGCCGTAGGGTCACAACGTGAGCACGCATCGCGCATGCGCGATTGGATTTTAAACAGCGGCGGAGTTTTTTTGTGTCATTTCTCCCTGTCAGAAGTTTTACTTGTTTCTATGCTTTTTAAATAAATTAGTCAGATTGTCCTACACTATCGGAGTTCTCTCTTTTCCTTTTTGGGGCATTTTTGGTTCAATCCCTATTTGCATCCGGTGGGCAAATCCTTGCAACATCCCGTTTGGAAGCCCCCCTTGGCTTGCCATAGGAACACCTGGAGAACATCTGAAAAGTATGGGCGAGGACACCATCTGGATTCGTACATCCCTACAGAGCCTGTTTTGACCCCCCTGAATAAGGGTGGTCGCAGGCTGTCCGGTAAGCTTCCAATTTTTCCTTTGGTGGTGGGCAACAGCTGCGGTGGAATATCGAACCGGAATTTGTGTTGGAGTGTTATCACGTTTTGGGACTTTTTGCTCATTATTTATTGGGACTTTTATTTTAATTTTTCACTTTAATTTTTTTAATTTTTTCACTTCCATTGTGATCACCTAGCATAAAGCACCAACTAATAATATATGAGTGAATAATATCCCTTATCACATGTCGATGTAATTTCCATTTTTTGTTGTCACGTTTGATTCACATGATTCATTTTAAGTTCATTATATTTGTATTTATATGTCAACTTTCGTGTAGATTTATACAGGTGCACTTGATTCAATTTTTAGTGTCACAATACACGCACATAGACACTCAACTGTTTCAGATTAAGTGGTATATGGTTCTTTTACATTTACTCACAATCATATGGGTCTTGGCTTTCTCGCATATATTATTATATGCGTATTCTTATTAGTCCAGCGCTACACTGTTTTATATATTGTATATTTCTGCCCTTCCTGCCATAATCCCACGCATGTGCGGGCCTTCCTATCTTGCTGGCCATAGACCCGATGTTTACACGGCCCACAAGTGCCGGAGCTTTCGCGGGATTGAAATAGATGCCGCTAAGGGCTGATGACGCCGGCACTGCACGTTTGTGAAGGGCTCGATAGCCTCTAAATATGCCGTTAATCGGAACAGAAAGGCGCATGCGCGAAAGAATCTATTTGGGATAATACATTAGGTTGGCGCGCTCTTTTTTTCTTTTATTTCTTTAGTGAATATTTATCATGCCCTGGCCAATCCCTGGTAAGGTTTCCCCAGAAGGTAGTCAGGGAGGTGGTAACTAGCCTGAAGCCCGGTACATTTCCCGTAAATCATATATGTGAACCCAAGGGAAAGGGGAATGGGGAAAGAGATCCCCAAAAGAGGTCTGTACCTCAAAGAGGTTATGGCAATGGCTAAAAAAGACAACTTTGTCCATTTAAAAATGCACACCCGAGATCACAATCATGCTCATCCATATACAATTCACAATGACTATATCACAAGTGTCATAAGGCATTCATAGGGTCTGAAGGGGTCCTGGGAAACCAGTGGGGCACTAGCAGAAAAAGTGATGTCTGCCCATCTCTGGGATGTCCAGGCCCACTATTTGCCCTAGTGCAGAGAATGCATACCACAAAAAATAAAGTAAGTGTGAGCATATAGTAAAATAGGTGAGACGGTGGACCATTTTAAATGGAAAACGTTGTCTTTTTTAGCCATTGCCATAACCTATCGCAAAATGTCCTGTTTTTTTGTATACTGTATATTTTTGAATAAAGTTTATTTAAGGAGTATTCAGCAGTCTGTTCCCATCCCTCTTTGAGGTACGGACCTCTTTTGGGGATCTCTTTCCCCATTCCCCTTTCCCTTGATCTCCAGTATCTTTGGTCCTTGATTGGTAAACTCCACCCAAGATTGGGTGAGTCGGTACTCCAGCATTTGACCTCACCAGTTTGATTTTGGTAGCATGGTCCGTGCCCATTTACCCCTATTGATGTATATGTGAACCCAACCTTACTGGTTGGACCACCAGATGGAAATAGAAGAAAAAAAGCCTAAAAAAGAAAACTAATGCAGCCATCATATCATCACATCTAAGAATTGGTAAACTGCTATATAATGTAGACATGTGCACACTGAAATATTTTGTTTCAGAATTTAGTTTTCGTCCAAAAAATACATTTATTAAGTTACTCCCAAAATTTGTTTTTATTTATTTCGTTTTTCGTTAAAAATTGTATTCATCCGAAAATTTAAATTAAGGTCGAATCTTTCATTGAAGGCTTATGGTGTCTGTCGAATGTTCAAAGAAGATTCGACGGAGCAGCTAAACTGTACGAAGCCGTATAGTTTACCTGCTCCGTCGAATCTTCTTAGGACTTTCAACAGACACCATAAGCCAAAGTACGTGTGTACTTAGTTCTAGATATTTTACTGCTCCTCCTCTTTGGTTACAATCAGCCAATAACATTCATCATCATCATTATTTTTATTTATCTTTTCTCCCCTACGTCGAATCTTTTCTCCCCTACATCGAATCTTTTCTCTCTATGTAGAATAATCTTGGACTAATAGAGTTAAGGTTAGGCACATTCGACCACAGGTTTGATGGACACAGATTGTTATTGTCATCATCATGTCCAATCTCCTATCTATATCGAACTGTTGTAGCAACGAAAACGAAAATAAAGCATTTGTTTATGTCGGATCTTTCGTTTTTTGGATTCTGCACTTTCGTTATCGTTATTTAAAACGATAACGAAAATACCTGAAATTCGGACGAAAATGCATTCGGACGAAAACGAATGCACATGTCTAATATAATGTATGTTTGCTTTTAGGTTTAATACTGCTTTAAGGATACACCCTTCTACTCCTGACTCTGGCCATTTGAGATGTCTCCTATAAAACTTGCTACCTACACCATTTTAGATGACCCATGCATAAAATAGATGAGAAAATATGTACTGTAATTGCATCATTAACAGTATTCTGAATTACCCAAATATACCGCAAATTTTGTTGAACATGCTAATTGCTTTTAATTGGTAATAAGGGAAAACTATTGAACATCAGTTTAGAAACAAAATTGCAAATTGCTGAGCAGAAGTTTACCAGAATTACCGGTACATATTTTCTGCAGTAGTGTAATGACTCCTGAACAGGAGCCCTAAAGATACCAGGTTTGCTGTAGCTCTAAGTGAGCACATAAATATGAATACATGTTAAACATTGGGAATATATTGTATAGTACGTAATAAATTAGCCAATCCAAAAGCCAATGGTATTAAAATTATATAAATTAAAGTGTTACTAAGCTCACTGCAGTAAAATCAGTCTGTACTGTATATGCATTAAAGCATGCTTGTAATACACCCTGTGGAACCTAAGGGGTTAATCCTCTGCATAGTGTAAAAAGGCTGTTTCATCCTGTCTTCTCTGATTCTCACCTCCTTCCACTCTCCCCAATCCATCTCCTGATAACACACAGACTATGGAGTCAGTCTGCACATGCTCAGTTTGGTGTGTATTGCTAGAGAGTTTTTTTTGGGAGGATGCATGTGATCAGCACTGTCCACACAGAGAGTCAGGGGGCTTTCAGTCTCATAGGACAGTCAGAGTAGAATGAAAACTCCTCCTACAAGCTTTAACCAGACACTGATAGATGTCACAGGTCTGCCATATACTGCTGATGAGAAAAAGTATTTAGCAGTTTATATTTACTAAAACAATTGCATTTCCTTGTTCTGTGTACAGTACTGTGGGAGACCAGATGTAGTGAAAGCAGGATCCTGGGTTTAGTAACACTTTAATGTCCCTCATTACTCTCATTATCACCTGCTCATCCAGTTTACAAGGGGTGGGAGGATAGAGACGTAGTTGCAGTTGCTGCCCCTGTCAACTCCCGTCTCCACCTCCCAGAGTAGGAAAGAAGTGGGACTATTCCGGTACTAAATATTGGTATACAGTAATAGGTATAAGGATGAGTTATAAAGTTATAAAATGTTAATTTTAATAGAAAAAAATGATAAAACTACAATTACAATTGGGGGGGAAAGGGGGGACAGGAATGGAAGGGGGAAGGGGGGGAAGGGGGTGGAAGAGGAGATGGGAGGGAAGGAACGGGGGGCAAAATAAGGCTAAGAGGGAAGGGGGGGAAAGAAAGGGGGACGGGAAACAAGAGAGGAGGACCCGGGGGGGGGGGGAACCAAGGAACCAAATTGGAGGAGGGGAGGGAAGGGAACGGAAGTGGGGATGAGTCAACCAGACAGGAATAGGGGGGGAAAGAGGGAATTGAGGGAAGGGAGGAAAAAGGGGGGGAAGGGGGGTGAGAAGGGGGGGGGACGAGGGGGGGGAGAAAAGGGGGGAAAAAGGGAAAGGAGGGGAAGGAAGTAAAGGAAAGGGAGGAGAAACAATTAAACCACCACCCAAAGAGATATTAAGAACTATGGGGTTAATAAAATTAGAAAACTGCACACCAGTAACAGAAGCTGGCACTCCCAAATATGAATGCGAGTACTGTATGACGCTTGAGTTGTGATTGATGCAGGAGTTCCACTCATAAAGGATGAAGGTAAAGGGAAAATGTGGAACCATATAAGGCACCACAGATTCAGGCACCTGAATTAGTAGGTTAATGGGCACATCATATTCAGGCCAGTCCAGCTAAAGACAACGTTGTGCATAACTGAATTAGCCAATGACATCCATGTACGAAAAGAATAATAAAATGATAGTATTGAGTGCAAGAAAAAAGAATAATGCCAAGATATGTCTCATGGCCAACGAGGGCTGCTGAAACATGAATGGCAAATAAATGGTAGAGACAAGGGGGCAAGGGAAATGACAAACGAGGCACCTTTAAAGGGCTGCAGTGGCGCATATAAGAGCCAGGGTCAATCAGAGGTGTAGGGACAAGTCTCCGCATCCAGCAACGTACCATGGGCACAGGAGGCGGTGAAGTAGGCGCCAGGCAGCACCAGTATCTACACACAGAAGGAGCAGCACACAAGATAGGAGAGACAGCAACATAGCAATAGAGGAAAAATTACTAACCTTTAGGGAACAATCCGAGCGGGCTCAGCGTCAGAGGCTGTCGGGCTCACATAGTGGCCGATTGTGGCCGCTATATGGGCTCCCCAACCTGGAAGTCAGGGCATGCCGACGTGGGCGGCCTCTGACGTCACCGGGTCTGCTTGTCCGCACTGCGCAGGTGCACAGTTGTGTGCTACTGCGCAAAAGCGCGCGCACATGTCAAAGGGAATCAAGTTCCCGGACAAAGAGTCACAAGCAGCCTAAAGGGCTGCCAGGGCAAGCATGTGTCCGCCACGGCCGATGGTAGTTCTTCTCCCCGCGGCGTCATCTTATACCATGTTTTAGATGTACTTCTCCTGAGGAAGCGGTGTCAACCGCGAAACCGGTCGAGATTCAAAGCTATATATACACACTCCTCATCAAAATCTTGCGGAATCCACTTGCTTAGATTGTGTGGTATTTCCCTTTTATGTTTATATATAGTGATGTCGTTTGTAATCGCAATTGTAATTGTATTTTTATCATTTTTTTCTATTAAAATAAAAATTTTATAACTTTGTAACTCATCCTTATACCTATTACTGTATACTAATAAGTGGGAATAGTCCCACTTCTTTCCTACTCTGGGAGGTGGAGACGGGAGTTGACAGGGGCAGCAACTGCAACTACGTCTCTATCCTCTCACCCCTTTTAATCATGATTTTTGGGATGATGGTACTTATAATCACTATAACCGATATTGTAACTCAGGCCGTGATAATTCTGTACTGCTCATGCAGTTCCCATCAACTCTTCTCTACCTTTAACTCTCTGCTTCGTCCTCTACTGACTCCACCCACTAACTCACTCACTGCCCAGGAGATTGCCAATCACTTCAAACGTAAGATTGATTCATTACGTGATGAAATCTCTATTCTACAGGTATCTCCTCCACTTAACACTGCATGTCAACAGGTACAATCAACACTCCCCTTATTCAACCCTGCTACTATAGACAAGGTTGCTAAACTAATTTCTAATGGCCATCTAACCACCTGCCCCCTGCACCCTCTTCCCTCTCAAATACTATGGTCACCTTCTGACTTTATCTTACACTCTCTAACCCACATCTTCAATCTCTTCCTCTCTTCTGGCATCTTCCCCAACTCTCTAAAATATGCACTGGTCACTCCCATACTTAAAAAGCCATTCTTGGACCCTACCAACCTTAACAATCTACGCCCATCTCCTTTCTCCCCTTTTCCTCTAAACTCCTTGAACACCTGGTCTACAACCAACTGAGTGACACCTCATTAAGAATAACCTTCTTGATCCCCTTCAGTCTGTGTTTCGCCCTCAACACTCCACAGAAACTGCTCTTTTAAAACTCACAAATGAGTTTGGCAAAAATCAATGGACACTACTCCTGCTTCTGGACCTTTCAGCTGCCTTTGATACAGTTGACCACCCCCTCCTCCTCAAAAAACATTACTCCTTTGGTCTTCATGACTGTGCTCTTCGCTGGCTTTCATCCTACCTATCCTTTTTTTTTCAATTATTTTTATTAAATGTTTATACACATAAAAACAAAAATATCCAATTTCAAAACCGTATAAAAATATATATAGGCACATACATACATATACATAATACACAAAACATAAAACACAATTGACACAGACATGGATCTATGTCATAATATACTCCATCATGTTAAATATATTCCACCAAACTCCCCCATCCAGCCCTCCAGCCCCCCCCCCAGGAAAGGGAAAGAAAAAAAAACCCACACCCCCACCTGTTCCACTCAAAGGTGTTATCCATGTGCTTGTAATAGTTGCTCTAGTCCCCTTCCTATAACACTAAGTACTTTGTGCCATTCCTTCTTACATAATTAAAACGTGACATATCCCATTTCTTTATTAATTAATAAGAAGGAGAGATTCTCAACTCTTTACCACGGCTGAAAATCCCTCCTAAAAATTTCCGTGAAAAAAAAGGGGGCGTGAAAAAAGAGGAATTTATGTAGTGTTTAATTCTCTCAGTGACTTCCTTCTCAATAAAATAAAACTGTGAGTTTCCCGATCCTTCTTTATGAATTTATAATGAGGTGAAATTCTTGACTTTTTACTTCCAACGAAAACTTCTCCAAAAAAGTGTATCCACTTTCCGTGTACCAAAAACAAAAACGAAAAACAAAAAAATAATTAAAAAGTTAATTACAAACCGCACTCCTTTTAAAGTGCAAGTGCAAAATCACTCTAGTGTGAAAACAGAATCATGAAAATGGTGAAATAATGTCAGTGATAATATCTACCAGCTGAGTGAAACACCAAATCATTATAGTGAAAAAATTAATAAATAAATTACTAAATAGTGAAAATAATCAAAATGTATGAGGTGAAAAATTTAAAGGATCCCTGATGACGTCAGAACGCATTGAGAAGAAGGTGAAGAGGGGAAGAAAGGAGGGGTTGGGGAAAGGAAGGAAGAGAAGTAAAAGCTGAGGAGGCTGGGAGCGGGGAGTGATTACGTGAACCCTGTAGGAGCCCAGCTTGAGGGTCCTTAGCACGGCTTGCAGTGCAGGGCCCAGGAGCACCGGCGACAGGATAGTCACGCTAAGGCCCTAGATACTCTCCTAGGTGGACTGAAGTAAACGGGACTATAAGCTATTCAGAATATAACTAAATACAAAACCCAGAAGTCTCTTGGCCTTTGGGGCGATTTTTTTGAAATTTACAGGAGCGGGAAGTGCTGCGAGTCGCAGGCGGTAATTTATTGGGATAAGTATGCGAAGTCGTACCCAAAAATCTGCCGAACCCAAGACCCCAAGGGAGAGCCTAAACTCTAGTTCGATCCAAAAATATCTTAAGGAGACGAGTGTAAAAAGCCCCGGTACGGATACGAAACAAGCAGGAACAAAGGTTTAAAAAGAAAGATCAAACAAAGCAAAAGGGGGGGCAAGGAGAGAGGCCTAGAGAAGATCTGGCGGGTGAAGGCGGATCTGGTACCAGTAAGATGGAGGGTTAAAGAAACACGGATGTATTGCCCACCAAGGTAGAAATGATGGAGATGTTTGCAAACCTTGAAACCGCCATAAAATCAGAAATATCAAATGTGAGGACGGATTTGGGCCATCTGTTGCGAAGAGTGGAGGAAGTGGAGGAGACGTCGGGCAATCATGCCAAGGAGATCTTGGAGCTTAAATCGCAGCTGAGTAAAATGAAAAGCGATTATCGCATGTTGGCATACAAGCTGGAAGAACAGGAGAATCAAAGCCGCCGCCAGAATTTGCGAATTAGGTCTCTCCCTGAACAACAAAATGAGGACTTACCGTCTAAGATGAAAAATTTTTTTAACCCTATATTGGGCTTAGAGGAGGAAACGACTCTAAAGATCGATAGGGTACATAGGATTAGAAAACCTCAAAATTTAAGGGCTGATATTCCTCGCGACGTGATTGTAAAATTTCACTCATTTGAAGACAAGGATAAGATTTGGAATAACCTGCAGGGTACCCCTTCAGTTCGTTTTGAAGATAAAGATCTTCAGATCTTCACGGATCTTTCGGCAGGCACCTTGGCCCGGAGAAGGCAACTTAGACCGCTTCTCGAACAACTTAGAAGAGCTAACATTAAATACAGCTGGGGGTTCCCAACATCCCTACTAGTGACGAGGGAGGGCAGATCATTGAGGTTGAGGTTCCCAGAGGTGATTGAGGACTTTTGTGAAAAATTGGGCATCCCCGTCCCGGACATCTCGTTAAATTAAGGAGCCTCTAAGAAGATAAGGAAGGACTATGGCTATTGAAAGACATGGGGGATTGAGAGAGGGAGAGGGAAGGAAAAATCTTAGGTTTTTTTTTTTTCTCCTTCTTCTCTTCTTCTCTCTCTCTCTCGCATGAAAGAATTGATGGGGGGTTTTTATTTATTTGAAGGTGTATTTGTTGAAAATATTTAAAAGTCAAAATGGGGGAGGGGTGGATAATTTAGTTACAATGTAAGGTGGGCATAGCCCCCGAAGTGGGAGAAGCAGGGGGGTGTAATACAGGGAAGAGAGGTCAGTCTCCGGTACTCCCGTCCCTACTGCCTCAGTTTTTGGAGGTAGCGGGACATCTGTGGCTGCCTTCGGAGTCTCACCCCTATAAAATAAAATAATTAGAAGTTTGCAGTCGGGAATTGTAATGTCCCTGACTAGCGGACTTGGGGCCTTTAGTAGGGCCGGGGGAGGGGGGGGTGGAGGGGGGGAGGGTGTGGGGGGGGTTAATCCTGCAGGGGAGGCAACAGTTGGAGTTTGGCAGACGGAGGAATATGGTTGATCATCTGTAGAATTATAATGGTAGATCTAAAGTTCGTATCTTACAATGTGAAGGGCCTGAACTCGCCGAGTAAAAGGCACAAAATTTTAAAGGAACTTCAAGAGTATCAAGTGGATTTAGTATTTCTTCAGGAGACCCACTTGACCCTAGACTCAAATGTTAGGCTTTATTCCCCAAAATTGCCCCTTTGGTTTTACAGTGATACGCCTATTAGGAGAGCCAAGGGAGTGGCAATTGGCTTTTCCAAAACATCTAAATTTTCATTGATAAGCAGGGAGTCAGATCCAGAAGGGCGTTTTCTCTTCCTTAAGGGCAAAATGGGGAATAAAATGCTTACATTGGCGAATGTGTATTGCCCGAACAGAAATCCAACAGTTTTTCTGGAACAGGCCCTGATGAAACTGATGGATTTTAAAGAAGGGGAGGTGGTCTTGGCGGGAGATTTTAATTTTTGCCTAGATCCCTCAGTAGATAGTATGTCCCAGGCACGGGGGACAAGGAAGGTTCAGTTAAGAAGGATTTGGAAAAGGCTGCACCAATGCCATCTGATAGATGTATGGCGGTTACAGCACGCAAAAGTAAAAGATTACACCTTCTTCTCCCCTGTGCACGGGACGTACACAAGATTGGATTACATTATGATAGACCATAGTTTATTAGACTATGTAGCAGATACTAAAATTGAGATCATGTCTTTATCAGATCACTCCCCTGTCACGATGGGGGTCAGGTTCCCAGATGTGCAAAGACAACCATTTTCATGGAAATTGAACGAAAGCCTTCTTGGAATCCCCCATATCTCTGAGAAGTTGCAGGAGGAAATTGATTTCTTTTTTAAGGTCAATGATACAGGGGATATTTCCCCATCTATTCTATGGGAAACGCATAAAGCATATGTTAGGGGGCTCCTGATCTCCATCGGGGCAGGGGAGAAAAAAAAGAGAAAAGAAAAAAGGGCAAAATTGTTAGATGAAATTGCAGCATTAGAACTGATCCACAAAGCTTCTAAGGGACAAGGACAAGATAATTATTGCCTCTTAGTGTCTAAAAGGGAGGAGTTAAAGGACAGTATGGAGCAGGACGCTAGGAGGGTCTTTAATAAAGTAATAAGAGAGAAATACTATAGTGGTAATAAATCAAGTAAACATTTAGCAAGGATTATGAGAAAGAAAAGAGATCGGAATTTCATCGGGAAAATACAAAATAAAAAAAGAGAAATAGTAGGGGCCACTAGAGAGATAGCAGAAGAGTTTAGGAAGTTTTATGAAGCCCTGTATACCATCGGACAAAAGGGAGGGGGTGACCATCTTAATAGTTTGAGGACAGAGGAATTTCTGAAGGGGGCGGGGTTAATGGGACTCTCAGAAGAGGAAAAATCAGCTTTAGATAGCCCTATAACTGTAGAGGAAACATATACTGCCTTGAAAAATTCTCAGTCGGGGAAGAGCCCCGGGCCCGACGGTTTCACCAATAGCTATCTTAAAAAATATAAACACATCTTGGTACCTAAACTCTGCCATTTCTGGAATAAACTGGGCCCTGATAGCCTCATGAGGGATGAGGCCCTTTTGCATACTATTTCATTGATCGCAAAAAAGGGAAAAAATAACATGCTTTGTTCAAGTTACAGACCTATTGCCTTGTTAAATGCCGACGTGAAACTATACGCCAAAGTGTTGACGAACAGACTTAGGGACAAAATTAGTTTCTTGGTGCATCCAGACCAGGTTGGTTTTGTCCCAGGTCGACAGGGTAGGGACAACGGGGTACGAGCATTGCTCCTACTGGACTCCATCAAATCAGGGGGACCCCCAGCTCTATTCCTGTCAATGGACGCGGAAAAAGCGTTCGACAGGGTAGACTGGGGGTTCATGGTTAAAACCCTGGAAGCGATGGGGATCGGCCCTAGGTTCATCGCCTGGGTGAAAATATTATACAATCACCCATTAGCTGCCGTGAAGGTAAATGGGGTTCTCTCTAGTCCATTTAGGATGCAGAACGGTACAAGGCAGGGGTGCTCCCTGTCACCATTATTGTTCATCTTGTCTTTGGAGCCTCTTTTGGCGACCATTCGAAATAATACAGATTGCAGAGGGGTAATGGTAGGACAAGATGAACATAAATTAGCGGCATTCGCCGATGATGTGATTTTTTTTATAACGAATCCCAGAATTACAATACCTAATTTGCTCGGGATATTGAAGAGATATGGAGATATAGCCGGCTTTAAAATAAATCCGAGCAAATCAGAGGTTCTTAATAATAACGTGGGGAAAAAAGAAGTAGAGAGTTTGTCAAAATCCTTTCCCTTCCCTTGGAGGAAGGTAATTAATTATTTAGGAATTAAACTGGCCGGCTCATTGGAAAAGTTGTACCGGATTAACTACATTCCCATGTTGGACGAAATCAGACAGGAAGAAAGTAGGATGTCGCGGCGGCCCCTTTCATGGTTCGGTTGCATCAATGCGGCTAAAATGTTGTTAATTCCTAAAATAACATATAAATTTCAGATGATGCCAATCCCCCTCCCTGGGTATTTTTTCAGAGCTTTACGAGGGTTGGTGTCGAGGTTTGTCTGGCGTGGCAAAAAGCCAAGAATAGCTCACTCAGTTTTGATTAGGGGGAAAAAAAAAGGAGGTCTGGCTCTTCCGGACCTCTATAGATATTACACTGCAGTAGTTCTGTCACGGGTGGTTGAATGGTCAAAGGGGGTCTCAGATAGGAGGTGGGCGAATATAGAACATAGTTTAAGTAACACTGATTTGGGACACATAATCTGGAATCCGGTAAAATTTAGGACACTTAGCACTAGTACAGCATTACTCATGCGAAACACGCTTAAAATATGGGATCAGGTGCATACACGTAATAAATGGAGTTATAACTCACCCTTGATTTATATCAAAGATAATACATTTTTTCAACCAGGGATGCGGGAGGTGGGAGGGAATTGGATAAAGAATAGTAGTATGCAGTTTAAAGATATTATTAAAGAGGGGAAATTACGCCCCTATCGAGAATTGAAAGCAGAGACAGACCTTATGGTGGTCAACGCTTGGAGGTACATGCAGTTGTCTCTCTTCATTGAGAAACTTCCAAAGCCAATCAGAGGAGAGGATGATTACAGGCCACTCGAGCGGTTATGCAGGAGAGACAGACCAGGCAACGTTATTTCTCTCATCTACAAAATTCTTTCTGAGGGGGGAGAACTGGATGCGCCTCCTTATATTAAAAAATGGGAAAGGGAGTTGGGGTCACAATGTAGTTTATTCACAGTAGAGAGGATTGTGAAAATGGTACATGTTGCTTCGGCCGATATTATGCGGTCAGAGACCAACTTTAAATGTTTAGCACGATGGTATGCCACGCCAGACAGACTTAGTAAACTATACCCAGACACTTCGGATAGATGCTGGAGGGGGTGTTCTTACCTGGGAACAATGTCACATATATGGTGGGAGTGCCCGGTTATTAAAGCTTCCTGGAAGAAAATTATATTATTAATTTATAAAATAACCAAGGATACTTTAGTAGAGGATCCGTGGATTTGTTTATTCCATGGGACTAAGAAACCGTTTAAGCAGTACCAATCTTCACTTGTTCCAATACTATTAGATGTAGCAAAGACACAGATAGCAAGGTCATGGTTGCAGCCGGAATGTCCAAGCTTACAGGACTGGCTCTTTCGAATCAATGAAATATAGAATATAGAATATAAGGAATACCCAGGTGAGGAGACAGAGGAAGGTACAGAGGGTAGAGACAAATGGGCAGGGTGGAGGAAATTCAAGAGATCATGGTCTTATCTAACGGAGATCACTAGTTAAACCTTCGGATTTGGGTACTTGGAAAATAAGGGAGGATATATGGAACTTGGTTAGCTCAGCTGTAGCCACCTGCAGGAAGGGGGTGGGGAGGGAGGGAAGAGGAGGGGGGAGGGGAATAAATCTGTTGGGGGATTTTGTAAATCTATTTACGATAATACTTGGTAATTAATGGTATTGAATTTCTTTGATTTATTCTTGTTTTGTACTCAAAAAATTTATAAATAAAGAATTGAAAAAAAAAAAGAACGCACTGACAAAACTGGTCGGACGCAAACGAACGTGACACGCCACTTCCGCTCGTAACTTGGTTTTTCCTGCTTTTTTGTTTGTTTGTTTGCCTGCATGAACCCATATGTGGGTAATGTGGTTTTAAGCCCGTTTTAGCCTATTAAATATTTTGGCTTACTTCACCATGGGAGTTTTTTATCCATTTTTTCCACATTCCTGACATCCATTGTCTTTGTGACCCATCTTGGGAAGTCTGGTTGCATGCATCCAAGTAGCCTCAGTGTTAATCAAGACACCTGAGTTCCAGCACCTGAGTTACAGTATTTGCGTGACTGTGAGAAGCTCCGTTGGTTGTCCTCAAAGCGTGTTTGACTCCTGTCATGGGAGTCACTTCCATCTGTGTGGCTGGTGATGGTGACTGAATACTGTTGTTCGATGCTCTGCTGAACCCAAGGAAGATCTGTTCAGAAGCTTAACTTACTCAGAAGTTCTGTTTTATCATTATTTGAACATTTTGATTTATGATTGATTCATTATAGTTTGAAATATTTTTCGAACACATTGATATTTTGGAAACTATTTTTGGACTTTTTCCTTTCAATTTTTCACCTCATACATTTGGATTATTTTCACTATTTAGTAATTTATTTATTAATTTTTTCACTATGATGATTTAGTGTTTCACTAAGTTGTCTATATCTCCATGTATCCCATGATGTCACCCCATATTTTCCATGCAGTTCGGATAGTGAGCAAAGTACTTTTCCCTTCAGGACGTCTTTTAACCTAAGACAGTCCGAAGAGGTCCATTTTAAATAAAGTTTATTGTCCTTGCCTAGAGGGAAATAATTGTTGCCTGTCAATGGCATCAAAGGACTATTATATTGTCAAGAAGTATTTTTGAAAAGCTTATCCCAAACTCTCAGTGTTTCTATGGTAATTGGTGCCATTTCTCTCGAATCTCCTCTAAATTTCCTTGGGATCCAAATACTCTGACTCAAAGCAGATTTACTCACCTCTGCCTCTAGCGACACCCATTTTTTAGACGGAGAGCCATGTACCCAGCCCATAACTATCTGCAATATTTTTCGAGGTTTGGAAGGAATAATCCTCCTCTTTCCTTTGGTCTACTCAAAGTTTTGTACGATTGCCCCTATTATTCCATATAAACTTTTGCAATATCAATCTAAGAGTTTTAAAATAAGCCTGTTTGGTAGGAGGTGGATGGAAGGCGCGTGATCAGAC
Source organism: Lithobates clamitans (assembly GCA_037952925.1). Classification (NCBI taxonomy): domain Eukaryota; kingdom Metazoa; phylum Chordata; class Amphibia; order Anura; family Ranidae; genus Lithobates; species Lithobates clamitans. The sequence goes on along the minus strand of JBBGZY010001068.1, from coordinate 1,384,922 downwards.
GCTTGCATCAAGAAATGTATGATTTATTCGTGTAAAGGATTACAGACATATAGTCATATAGATATAAAATCATACAAATACTACATTATTTTATAGAAAAACAGGTAACAAAATAAGTACTAGGAAGTTAAAATTGGGGTGTGCCCATATTGAGGCAGGTATTTAAAAAAGGCTGACGCATTTCGAGGAAAACCTCTTCATCAGAGCCAGGAGAACTACTATGACGGCTCGGCTCATGCACAGGAGTTTTCCCTGCCAGCCCGCCCTCCTCTGCGTGCTGACAGGAGTCTCGCCAGTGTCTCCTGGAACGCACGACCACGCCCACTCACACACTGGCGTGCGTTCCAAAGGCAGGCCACACCCACCCCCTCTCACTTCTAGCCCGCCCCCGGACCCGCCCCCCAGAGACTCTTAAACCCCCAGCACAACCGCATCACAAAACTTTCCTATCCCTAGGCAGTAAGACGCTCTGTGTCCAGGCATCATCTACCTCAAGGACACCTCCTCCCTCCTCCTCCCCCCCTTCTGCTGCCAGGATCACACGGCTCTCCACCCCAAAGGATCTCTACAGGTTGCAGCTGTTTCTACACACTTCCTCTGAGACAGGTTAGCCACAATGGTCTCTGTACCTTCCTTATCCTGTTAAACCCACCAGTGTCCATAAGAGCGTGCTTACTTCCCCTGCTCAACTTATGTTTTACTACAGGCACATCTGACAGCCTAACAGCACCGCAAAAAGAAAATACAATCCATTTACATTCCAATTTCACCCATAGGTAGGTGTGATCCGTCATCAGCCTACCTGTCTGCCACCTCCATCTTTTGGCCACCAACACCATAGTATCCCTCCAACGTATTCACTCCCGCCACTCTCCGCTATTGCGTTGCACAAACTAAACATTTCCACCCTACTGCCATGACACTTTTTCTACATAGGCACAATACATGTTGTGTAGGGGTGGTCTCCACATGTGTGTGTATGCATGTGGGTATATATATGCATGTGTCTGTGTGTGTGTATATATGTATGCATATATCTGTGTATATGTGTATATATGTGTGTACGGATTTATGTGAATAAATACATGTATTTATTTTGTGCATATTGTTTCCTTATATATATATATATATATATATATATATATACATATGCGTTTTAGATTTTTATGTACATTTGATATATGCACTTTTGTATCTATTTTTTTGTGGATTTCCATTTAAATGAATACTTTTCTGTTTTTGCATAAACTACATGGCCATCTTTGTGCCCCCATTTGTGCTTTCTGTGAACATGGGCATACCTTCACACATCTGTTCCTGCACAGCGTTTTACGTGCTGGCAGAATCTTTATACGCATGCGTATGTCCTTTGGACAGAGGCACAACCGGTTATCCCATGCAGAGAGACAATATCTCTCAATGTGTCTCAGTGCACTTTTTACTTCATTCACCATTGTTCCCCCCCTCCCCCCCTTTTGTATACATGTATATATATATATATATATATATTTTTTATGCATTTATATGCGTGTGTATGTGCACATGTATGTGTATGTGTGGTTGCATGTATATACATATATGTGTATATGTATATGTATGTGTACATCTATGTATGCGTAGATTTTTCATATGTATGTATTTAGACTAGAATCTCATGTTCTGTGCTTCAAAAGTCTACTACCTATCATTAATTCTTTGTATTGATATGGTAACTTTTATTTCTAATATATATATATATATATATATATATATATATATATATATATATATTTTTTTATCATTTTAAGTTTCCACATCTGACCTTTTTAAATACAATTTTCAATGTAAACTTATCTTATGTCTCCGGTCTGTAATGTATGGTATATATTGTTCTGATTTATACCCCATCTAGAACACCTGGACGTGGACTGGTATGGAACTTGGAATAATCAATTATCCATTACAGGACATACCCTCCTACTAGCCACACCACCTCTCCCCATGTACACATGTCGGCCTACCGGCCCATACAGACTGTGCTTCAGTTCTCCTGGCTCTGATGAAGAGGTTTTCCTCGAAACGCTTCAACCTTTTTTAAATACCTGCCTCAATATGGGCACACCCCAGTTTTAACTTCCTAGTACTTATTTTGTTACCTGTTTTTATATAAAATAATGTAGTATTTGTATGATTTTATATCTATATGACTAAATGTCTGTAATCCTTTACATGAATAAACCATACATTTCTTGATGCAAGCGTCTGATCACGCGCCTTCCATCCACCAAACAGTCCTTTCCAGACCACCCCTGGTCAGTTAAGGCAGCGGGACACGCTCCACCATCTCCTCCAGTCTTACCACTGACTACAATACTACCTTTGTCTTACAGCAAACGATCTCACAAGTGCAGGAGTATTTTTCACCATATCTTGTTTTAAAATAAGCCACAGGGATATTTATCTGAAGACACTGGAAAATATATAAAGCTTTCGGGAGAGTCATCATTTTGATTACACTTATCCTGCCAAACCATGATAATTTATGCACAGGGTATCTTCTCAAATCTTGTTTGATTTTGTTTAATAGGAGCAAGTAATTGTGCCGGTATAGATCCTTTATTGTTGACAGAAACACTCCCAGATATTTAAATCCCCTCTTCCTCCACTTAAAGGGATACAGAATTCTGAGATCCCTTCCTTCATCCGAGGGGACTGAGATATCTGATATCTCAGTTTTCTCCATATTGATCTTGAGATTCGATACGACGCCGTATTCTCTCAGTTCTAATAAAATCTCTGGGAGTGTTTGTGTGGGATTCGTTATATATAGCATAACATCATCCGCAAATGCGGATGTCTTGTGTTCTTGCCCGCCACCTCTATACCTTTAATTTTATAATTTGCTCTTATAGAGGCCAAAAAGGGTTCCAGGGAAAACACGAAGAGTAGGGGTCAGAGGGAACATCCCTGGCGTGTGCCATTATATAGCTGGAAGGTCTCAGACAGAGTTCCATTTACTTGGATTTTAGCCTTAGGGTTACAGTATAAAGCCTCTCTCCACCTCAGCATTCGTGGGCCTATGCCAAATTTATATAGTTTCTGCAACATAAAGTCCCAATCTAACCTATCAAAAGCCTTTTCGGCATCTATTGATGGGAAAAGAGCAGGTTTCGTTCCCTTTTTCGCTACATGCATCAATAAAGTTGTTCTTAAAATATTATCTCTTGCCTCCCTCCCAGGGACAAATCCCAGGGACATATATTTTAATATCCTCATTAATCAAGGATATTGGCCTAAAGCTAGAGCACAGAGTTTGATCCTTCCCTTCTTTACCCAAGAGTGATATATAGGGCCCCCAAAGCTTCTTCACGAATCTTCAGGTCTTTCCCATTAGAATTTATATATAAATGGAAAAAGGGTGTCAGGGTACCTGAAAACTCTTTAAAGTATAAAGATGTGTAGCCGTCCAGTCCCGGGCTTTTACCAGCTTTACTTATCCTGATTGCCTGCACAATTTCTTCCTTGGAGATATCTTTTTCTAAATTACTTACGTTCTTGTCCGATAGGACTGGTAACTTTATCTTCTGTAAGTACTGTTCTATTTTATTTCATCTATTTTGTCTATCTTCACTGTTTCGAGTATCACTTACTTTATATAATGAAAGATTTTACTGATGTCCCTAGTAGAATATTTCATTTCTCCCTTTTTATCTTTCATTTTCGCAATATAATTTAAATTTCGTCTAGGTTTAATCACCCCCACCAGTACTCTCCCAGGTCTGTTACCGAACTCATACTGCATTTTGGCTGTTCTAATAAAAGCTTGTTTGGCCTCCTGTTCCATCAAATCTCTCAGAGCCTCCCGTGTTCCTATTAATTCCACCTTTACTTTATTATCAATTATTTTTTTGTGTAACTGCTCTAGTTCCTGGATTCCTTGTAGGAGAGATTGTTTTTGTGCTGACCATATTTTTTTCCTTTTAACTCCTTCTGCTATCAATCTCCCTCTCATAAATACTATATGAGTTCCCCACAATACAGTTGGCGCAATGTTTTCTACATTATTCTCTTTAAAAAATAAATTCATATCCCTTTCCAAATCCTCCATTATGCCTTGATCATACAGAAGTGATTCATCCAACCTCCAGGATCTTTGCCTATCTGGGATTTTCTCTAAGTCCATGCTAACTCTAACCGGGGCATGATCCGAGAGGGTGATGGATTTCATCTCTGCATTTATTAGTCCCTCCAGAAGCTAGTAGACCAGAAAAAAGTTCATTCTCTAATAGGAGGAGTGCACCTGAGTGTAATATGTGAAGTCCCTCCCCTTGGGGTATAGGATTCTCCAACTTCCACGAGCTGCTGTTGATGTCGTTTTCGTTTAATTACTTTAAGATATTTACCCTCTGAACGTAGGGAAAGGGGCTGGGTATCCAGGGTCGGATCAAGCACAAAATTAAAATCCCCAGCCATAATTACTTTACCTTCTTTAAAATGTTCTAATTTATTCATTACCTTTCTCATAAAGAGACATGGATGGATATTTTGGCAGTATATATTAACTAATGTATATTCGGTATTGAACAGGGATCCTTTAATAAATAGATACCTTCCTTCAGAATCCATTTCCATTTCTTTAAATTAAATGGTGTATTTTTATCGAAGCCTATCGCTATTCCTTTGGATCGCTTATCAGGGGTATATCTATGAAACCAAACTGGGAAATTTTATTAGTTCAATCCGACCCTAGATGACCATTTAAAATGGGTTTCTTGTAAAAAAAAAACTATATTTGATGACCAACTTTTAATTCCTGCAATATTTGATGCCTTTTACTAGGGCTATTTAAGCCTCTAACATTGTATGTCACTATCTTTAAAGGTGCCATCTCTAAAGCTTGTGCAATGTAGACATCCATAAACCCCTAATAATGGGAAGGAAATAGGGAATTTCTAATTTTCCAGAGATGATCCACTCCACTAACACACAATTTAACAAAACATAACAACACAATACAACCCCTTCTAATCTATCCCCAATAGACATCCTATTATAGGACCCTCCTCCCCCCTCCCAGTCCCCCTTCCATTGAATATCAATGATATGGCCTACCTGGCTGTCGCCCAATTTAATGGCGCCCAGCCAGGCAGGGCATCCCTTGGGGGTTTCAGTATGCCCGTGTGGACCCCCAGATCTCATCCCAATTTCACGAAGGACTCTGGGGGGACAGGCAGGCATCGCCAGACCCCCATGCATCCCGCTCGAGTTGTTCCCCCACCCAATTCATTGTCCCCTTATTTTCTTACGCTATTTATTTGTTAAACCGCATTGTATTCAATTAATAGAACTCTAGACTTTTTTCCGTTGCTGATCACTTCTCGGGGTTCTCTTTTCCCAATTCTCTATATTAATACATGGCAGATCCAATTTGCTACAGAATTCCTTTAAGTCCTCTGGAAATCACAATGTGGCTGAAACACCTTGATTTTTAGCCACCAAACAGGGTGGAAAACCCCAATGTCATGGTTATGCAGTAATATTTGTCTGTCAGCTTACCTCTCCTCCATGTGTTCACCTTTAGAGGCCAGCCACTCTCACCTGACTGCTTATATAATCTTCCCTCAGCATAGCTCCACCTCAGCCTCTAATTAGGAACACTATATTAACCTGTGCATTGCAAGCCAACCTTGCTGATCAACCATTGTGTGTTTATCGTCTGCAACTTGCTGTGTCTCCTACGTCTGATTCCAGTTACCGATCTTGGCCTGTTCTTGACTATCCCTGTCTGCTTGTGACCCTGACCTTTGGCATGTTCTATGTTTATCCTTGTCTTCTAGTCGCCCCGACCTTTGGCTTATCCCTTTACTATCCTTGTTGTTCCAGCCTGCTGCTTCCTTCCTCTTTCTCCTGTAAGTTTACCATGAGCAGTGGGACCCTGGGGACTGCGACCTGGAGCCAGACTGCAGCGCAGTCCATCCTAACCACTAGAGGCTCTGGTGAACACCTGCTGGCTCTTAGACTCCGTGCCCTGTGGAATCTATGCTCTAGCTCCCAGTGGGATCTGTGTTGGTGCTCCAGTGGACCTGCTTCCTTAACCTCCCAGAGTTCAATCCGCAGCAGTCAGTCCTAGGGTCCACTACCTTAGCGGCGCACTCCTGACTCCTACGGAGTGCATCTGTCACCTGGACTCAGGTGACCTGACACCCATCTATAAGAGATGTTTTTTACTTGTAGCTGATTCACTAGGGGTTTCAGAGCTCTCCTACGGGTTAGGGTCTCTTGCGATAAATCCGTAAGATAAAAATCTCAATTTCATTCAATTTGTTTGGCGCAGCACTTCTCACTTGTTGTTTTATATCTTAATGAGAAAATATCGCTATAACATCTCTTGCGGTTTCTGTTGATGACATATTTCTCTTTTGTATTCTATGGACTCTTTCAAAGCGTATGGGCGATGTTATTTCTTTATTCAATATTTTATTGAACACCTCACAAACCGTTTTTTCTAAATCACCATTTTTGGTAGTCCGCGAATTCACAAATTATTCCGTCTATTACGGTTCTCTTGATCTTCCATCCTATATTGGAAATTACTCATTTCCAGCCAATCCGATTCGGCCTTTACCCACAATTGTAGAATCGCTTTTTTATGTTCATCTAAATGTATTTTGGATTCTTCTACTCTTTGTAGTACATTCTGTATATCCAGCCTGGTGGCATTCAGTTCTCCTTTAATCATGTACTCTAAGTGCAACATCATCTCTCGCCATATCCTGCTTTGTGGGTAGCACCTGTAGACCATACATATCATTTTCTCTTTCCATTAATTGTTGCTGTTCAACTTCTTCCCTAGCTCTGCTATTTTTCTTCATTTGATCCCCTGGGGAGGAAATGATTCCCTCTACTCTTTCTACTACTTGTTCCGGTCTTTGATCAGTTTTATCCTGTACCATGTATGTTTTTATGGAGTTACTGTTCTGGCTATCTCCTGATTGGTTTTTACCCCCTTTCTCCCCATATTTTGTCAGGGAAATGGCAGAATCAGGGCCTGCCAGTATCAACGCTTCCCCATGCGCCTGCGTGGTAGAATTGCTCATCAGCGTGTATCATCACTTGATCGACGGGTACGAGCGCATGTCCCAAACGGATTAGCTCACGTGGGTGCACGACGCAGCGCATCAGCACGAACCTGTACGCGCACAGCGGGACGTCTCCCTGGCAGGCCTATATAAAGACGACCATTTCCTGTGTTTGTTGCTGGTTTGTCTTTTCAGCTCCTGTGACCCGTTCCTGAACCTGTGTACCTGTGCCTGCCTATCGTGACCCGGATTGTCCTTGACCTCGCTTTGAACCTCTCCTGTGATTGACCTCTGGCTATTCCCTGGACTTCTCTACCTGCTTGATCATCTGTGTTTGACCCTCGGCCTGTTGCTGGACTTGTCTCTGCCTTTTCCCAGTGTTTGATCTCAGCCTGATGGACTACCCGTGTTTGACCTTCGGCCTGCTTTTGGACTTTGTCTCTGCCTGTTCCCAGTGTTCTGATCTCCAGCCTGCTTGACTACCCGTGTTTGACCTCCGGCCTGCTCTCGGACTTTGCCTTGTGTTTGACCCTCTGCAACCTCTGCCGGCTCCAGTCTTCTTCTCCAGACTCCTGCCTAGCCAGTTCCAGTAAGGTGTCAGCCACCCAGCACGGACCACCCTCTATTTGAAGAACCTCCCAGCTATTCTACTACCTGCTGGTGACCCGTGCTCCTTCGTGCCCGATACCCGCTGTGCCACTTCCAGAGGGTGTCGTGTGCCCAGCTGCAAGGGGAGCCTCTCTCAGCAACTCGGCCTTGGTGAGTACCTGACATATTTCTTTTCTCAGGTTGTTATTCCTTCTATGCACTCAACGTCTCAAAAAAAATAAAGTTATTGTCAAATCCTATCGAATCCCATATAAAACTTAATGCACACCTTTAACAATATAATTCAAACTGCGTATATTGATCTAGTTAGTAGATAATCAAAAAAGAGGCATAGATAATGACTGATAGAGCAGATTAAAAAAAGCTTATATAAGCAAAGACATATAATGATATTTCCGCTCAGTATATATACTCTAATGCCCCGTACACACGGTCGGATTTTCCGATGGACAATGTCCGATCGGAGCGTGTTGTCGGAAATTCCGACCGTGTGTGGGCGCCATCGGACATTTTCCATCGGATTTTCCGACACACAAAGTTGGACAGCAGGAGATAAAATTTTCCGACAACAAAATTCTGATCGTGTACACAAAGCCGACGGACAAAGTGCCACGCATGCTCAGAATAAATAAAGAGATGAAAGCTATTGGCCACTACCCCGTTTATAGTCCCGACGTACGTGTTTTACGTCACCGCGTTCAGAACGATCGGATTTTCCGACAACTTTGTGCGACCGTGTGTATGCAAAACAAGTTTGAGCCAACATCCGTCGGAAAAAATCAGAGGATTTTGTTGTCGGAATGTCCGAACAAAGTCCAACCGTGTGTACGGGGCATTATGCCGCGTACACACGGTCAGACTTTTCGACTGGACTGGTCCGACAGACTTTCCAGCGGACTTTCGACGGACTTTTGACGGACTTCCGACTGACTTTCTAACGAACGTACTTGCCTCCACATGATCACACCAAAGTCCGATGGATTCGTACGTGATGACGTACACCAGACTAAAATAGGGAAGTTGATAGCCAGTAGCCAATGGCTGCCCTAGCGTCGGTTTTTGTCCATCGGACTAGCATACAGACGAGCGGATTTCTGGGTCCTGCGGAGTTACGACGTAAAGATTTGAAGCATGTTCCAAATCTAAAGTCTGTCACATTTGCGACTGGAAAAGTCAGCTGAAGGTCCGGTGAAGCCCACACATGATCGGATTGTCCACTGGATTTGATCCGTCGGCGTCCATCGGACAAGTCCGGTTGAAAAGTCCGACTGTGTGTACGCTGCATTAGAAGCCCATATGAGGACAGTCACAAAGCAATATTTGCAAACAGGGAGTAAGGTAGGGCAAAATAAATCAGCATCTGTAGTAGCTATAAGCTATTGGGACCAGTTCTTCCTCAATAATTTACTGCATGCCTCTATCTTGCTGAGTCCATTCGCATCAAAAAATGTGCATAAAAAAAAGATGTAAAAGTAAATAAGTATACTTGCTCTTGCCAATTAGTAAATAAATGATTACATGGGTAGTATTGACAGTAGGAGGCGGGATAAAGAATATGCAGATAAAGATGCAGAGATGAGGTGCAAATTAAATTGCATTTACTGTTCAAACTATTACTCCAGTTGTTATTTAAATTGTTAAGGTTTCAGGTTTCAAATTTCCTCTAACACCTTCACACATTTGCGTATACTGTAGTTGTCTTGTTAATAAGTATCGAAGCAGGATAAACAATAGCTAGCAAGATAAGCCAAGGCTAGCACAGCAAAGCACAGCACAGCAAAGCAGAAACGAGGCAGAAGTAGACACAGGATGCAAATATAGGGTTAGCTTATGCAGATATATCCGCTCTGTATGTTCTATAAGCTTTAGCAATCAGTTCATAGAGCAGTCCTGTCAGCAAAATGATAGCAGGGCAAAGCAACAGTTGAAAAACGTTCCCCAAGCTTGTTCAAAGACAATTCAGGACAGACAAGCCTCAGGGCAGACAAGCCCCACATTTACTCTTTGTTTTTTATAGCTAACTTTTATTGCTGTCATTCCTACCCGGTCTTCAGTCCTTCGGGACCACTGGAGAGTCTCTGCTGCAGGTTTCTCTCTACTCCTTTGTTTCCACCAAGCTGTTTCAGGAGTTCTACAGTCCTCTGGGAAGATTCCGCAGAGCTGACTCCCTCACCACATCTCTGGTCTCCCGACAGGCTCTATAGCTCTCTCAGACGAGTACCGTCCTCCGCTGGCTGACTAGCAGGCTCCGTAGCTTTCTCAGCCACCTCCTTAACCCTCCCCAGCTTCTCTCACAAGAGAGATTGGGGCTGAATCCACCGGGACCCTCTCCACAGCGGCTCACGGCCCACACTGGCTCCGGTACTGGCTGTCAATCTGCCGCCCATACACCACTGGATAGCCCGCCCCCTAACCTCTCCCGCAGGCAGGGAGAGGACCGACGTCCACAGGCGCCTTAGCGGCTCCGGCTTTTCTTCGCTCTTAGCAGCAATGGCTTGTTATATACTTCGCTGCAAGAGAAGTTGCCAGAAACAAAAAAGAATAGCAGATGCAAGTGTCTCTGCAAGCGTCTCAGTGAGCGTCTCGGTTTCTCAGCTCTGGATCAATGCGGCTTCACGACCCCCTTCAGGGGGCTTATGATGGAGGCATAACTGGATCAGATAGGGTATTTAGGCATACTAACTACCTCTCTCGTATCATTCTCACTTGCTCGGGGTGATGAATGGAGCTTCACAGCATGTTCCTATTTTGGTGCCATCTTGTGGCTCCCTCATCCTACCTATCCTACCGCACCTTCAGTGCCATTTGCAACTCTACTTCCTCCTCTCCTCTTCCTTTCTCCTTAGGGGTCCCCCAAGGTTCCATTCTTGGACCTCTCCTATTTTCAATCTACACCTCCTCTCTGGGTCAACTGATAGCCTCCCATGGCTTTAATATAATTTCTATGCTAACGACTCCCAAATCTATCTCTCCACCCCTCAGCTCATTCCATAAGTCTCCTCAGGCATCACTAACTTACTAACAGACATATAGTATCTGTCTGGATGTCACACCACTTCTTCAAACTAAACTTTTTCAAAACCAATCTATAATATCCCCCCCCCCTTCCCCTGACTTCTCTGTCAAGAGCAATAGCATAACCATCCACCCATCCATTCCAGAGTGCTAGGTGTTATCCTGGTCTCTGAACCCTCCTTTCAGCCCCATAACCAATCACTTTCCAAGGCTTGTTGCCTCAACCTTCTCAACATCTCTAAAATACGCCCCTTCCTAACCAATGAAACCACAAAGCTCCTGATTCACTCCCTGGTCATTTCTCGCCTCGACTACTCCCTCCACATTGGCTTACCTTTAAATAGGCTTTCCCCTTCAGTCCATCATGAATGCTGCTGCCAGACTCATCCACCTTACAAACTGCTCAGCATCTGCTGCCCCTCTCTGCCAACCCCTCCATTGGCATCCACTCACCCACTGAATTTAATTCAAAATACTAACAATAACTTATAAAGCCATCCACAATTCTGCCCCCAGCTACATCAATAACCTAGTCTCAAAATACCAACCAAATTGTCCTCTCCATTCCTCCCAAGACCTCCTGCTTGCTAGTTTTCTTGTCACCACCTCCCATTTTTGCCTCCAGGACTTCTCCCAAGCCTCTACCATTATTTGGAATTCCCTACCCCAATCTGTCTGACTATCTCCAACTCTATCCACTTATAGGCGATCCCTGAAAACTTTTCTCTTCAGAGAAGCCTATCCTGCCCTCACCTAACAACTTTTCTTTTTTTTTCTTCATCAGCCCACCCCCCACAGTTATTACCTTTTGTATTACTTGACCCTCCCTCCTAGATTGTAAGCTTTAACAAGCAGGGCCCTTTGATTTATCCTGTATTGAACTGTATTGTAATTGTACTGTCTACCCTCATGTTGTAAAGCGCTGCGCAAACTGTTGCTGCTATATACATCTTGTATAATAATAATAATAATAATGATAATAATAATAATAATGTCAGGTAACATTGAATAGATAATCCATATGCCAAAATCTTAGGCAAATATGAGAACATGAATAATAAACCATAACTTTTCAGTTAATCAAATGGGCAAAAACAAACAAACAAAAAAAACCAATAGAAATAAAATAATATTACATTCTGATTTAAATATGGACCTAATGAGAATAAATATCTAAAAATTTGTAAAATATATCCAAAAACGGATATGCTTTTGACTTGAGCAATACACTATGCAATCTGATTATATAATCACTAAACACCCCCCCCCCTCAGCAGGGAGAGGCAGAAAAAAGGCCGGAACAAAAGATAAGGTTGCAGGATAAACAGAAGGCCAGGCCAAAAGCCTTGGATACTGAAAAAGAGGTTGAGGTGTCTCGCTGAGAAAAAGGCAGATGTATAAGTACAACCTCCCAACAGCCAGTCAAAGTGATGCATAAGATAAAATTCACGCTTGCTCTTGGCCAGTAGATACATGCTATGGTGTCCAAATGCATACTGTCATAGAGAGAAAAGATTATAGTACAACGGATTAAATTATTGCTTCTTTAGGCAACTAGCCATTTGTGTCAGAAAAAATAAAGGTTTTCAGGAACTTATTTTGCTACAATTATAGCCCTGTTATTTTAGCACTAGACATTCTTGCTAGAACTGTAAGTGATTCCTTAGTCTTGTGCTCCCATTTCGATCTCTGCTTCCCTCTTATTATACATAGAAAGTCTGAAGAGAAATGTTAATATTTTCCTATCTGTTCACGCTGTAAAGTGCCATGTGGGAATGCCATTACAAGCATTTTAGACACACATTCCATTAATCACAGTGATAGGAAGACAATGGCTGAGGCAGCTTAGCAATGTTTATTATTCAATGGACTGAACACTTATTTCCTCGTACTGTCTTTATTAACTGTCTTTAAAAAGGAAAGCACATTTTGATGTTTAACACTTTATCTATATCCTGGCAAGAATAGAAAAGTGCCTTTATATACATCTGTACAGTGCAGACTTTTGTTTATGGTATGTACTATGCTAACCTGGCCACATTTTTCTTGGCATAAATATTAATTTGTTTCTGCTACAGTTAACTTGTTTGGAGTAAATTTAAATCGGCCTCATTTAGATTTATACATTGTATTTATTAAAAACTGAAAGCTCCTTTTCTGTCATTCTTTCTGGCTTAAAGGATAAGTTCACTTTTTTATTTTTCTAAATTCCAGCTCCTCTATGTACCAGGATACCATCAGGGTACTACTTTTGCAGAAATAAAAAAAAATATTTCTATTTTCCTTCACACCCCTTACCTCACTGTCCAGCTGGCTGTATGAAAAAATGTCTCCATTACTTCCTGGATGGACCTTAGGAAGTGACACAGAAAGGGGTTTATCAGCTGAGTTCATTAGCACACATCCTGCATCATCTACCCTCCTACTCCACTACCACCCCTCATCAGGTGCAATCAATGAATATCCTTCTCGCTAAATACACAGCCATAGATCATTAATTTGGCAGAGTGTACAGGAGCTGAGTGATCAGATAACAGCATATGTGGATAGAGATGTAATATTGAAAACAGGAGAAGTATGTCCTGGGTTCTGTAAAGCTCACCATACATTATACAATCTTATTGTACAATCTCCTTTAGATCTACCATCAACTATGTAGTACAAGGTACAAAGTCCAACTGTACATCCCTACTGAACTGACTTTGCTGAGTCTGCTATTAATATTTTTGGTAATTGTCTCCTATCTCCTATCCAACTGTACATCCCTACTGAACTGACTTTGCTGAGTCTGCTATTAATATTTTTGGTAATTGTCTCCTATCTCCTATCCAACTGTACATCCCTACTGAACTGACTTTGCTGAGTCTGCTATTAATATTTTTGGTAATTGTCTCCTATCTCCTATCCAACTGTACATCCCTACTGAACTGACTTTGCTGAGTCTGCTATTAATATTTTTGGTAATTGTCTCCTGCTGCCATATCTTTAAACTTCCATATTTATTGTTAGCTCTATAACAAACACACTGCAATAGCAATATTACTGGTGATTGATTCTCAACTCCATGTGGCTTGAGTGATCAAGAGAGGTAATTAGCTTTATGACCCTAGCCTGTGTCTGTAGCTGGCCTGGCCCTGGCCATCTCCTCCCCATATTCAGGTGTCTCACATCAGACCCAATAATGACCAACTGAGAAATGCATCCCAGCTTAGTCTCTCTATAAATTTATGGGGTGGCGCAGACAGGGGCATGGCGCAGACATCATGGCTCTTTCCTGAGTGGCTCTGTCACGAGTGATGCGCAGTTTCACTGACGCAGTTATACGAAAGCAGGATAACTAAAGCTGCATGAACAACAGGAACTCTGCTCCACTCTGCAAGACGACAAGCAAACCACCTTTGAAATTTATTTTATATTAGGTTAGTTTCCCACTCTCTATCTACTAACATGCTCCTTATTCTCTTCCTTCTCACATTGGTGTCTTCTATCCTCAAATTATCTTTACTCTACCCCTCCTCTCTTCCCTGCAGCATGCACATATCACCCTCACTCCTACCCTCTCCCTACTATGGCACCCATCATCTCCTGCAGTTGCTGCACCCACATGCTGACATAAACACCAGGGCCACTAGACACGTGCACTCATGCACATCCCACTCCCACCTTGCCTTCCTCACCCTCCTCCTTCTCCTAGTCTCAGGTGACATTTCTCCTAATCCTGGTCCGCCATTTTCCAAATGCAAGCCACATATCCAATACCCCTCCCCCTCTGGCAACCACCGCAATCCACTCAGTTTAATTTCTATCCCCCTGCTTCCTCAAAGCACCCCACCAATCTCATGTGCCCTTTGGAACGCCCGCTCCATCTGTAACAAGCTAACATCTGTACATGACCTCTTCATCTCTCATGGCTTGAACATACTCGCCATAACAGAAACCTGGCTGCAAAATTTTGACTCAGCTTCTCCTGCTGCCCTCTCCCATGGTGGTCTCCATTGGACTCACTCCTCCAGACCCAACAGACAGAAAGAAGGTGGAGTTGGCTTCCTTCTGTCCCCACAAAGCACCTTCCAAGTCCTTACTGTCCCTCCCTCTCTATCCCTCTCTTCTTTCGAGATGCACTGTATTCGTCTGTTTTCTCCCATTTCTCTGAGGATTGCAGCAATTTATATGCCTCCAGGACCGGTATCACGCTTCATTGATGACTTTGCTGCCTGGCTACCCTACTTTCTCTCCTCTGAAATACCCACCATTATTCTTGGTGACTTTAACATTCCTGTCAATGTTAACAGCCCAACTACAGCTAAACTTCTCAACTTAACCTCATCTTTTGACCTAACCCAATGGACACATACTTCCACTCACTCCAATGGTAATACCCTTGACCTTGTATTCTCCCATCTCTGCAACCCTGGCAACCTCACCAACACCCCCTTTCCTCTATCTGATCACAACCTCATTACTTTCACTGTATCCTTGCCTCCAACCACCCATCCCTCCAAGCAGCAAACAATTACTTGTAGAAACCTTCGCCACTTTAACCCTTCTCTTCTATATTCTGCTACTGACCACCTATATGACATAATCTCTCCCCTGTCCTGTCCTGACCTGGCCACTTCTGTCTACAACAGTTCACTCTCATCATCACTAGATACACTTGCTCCTCTAACCACACGCAGAATTAGGCCCCGACCGTTACAACCCTGGCAAACTGACAACACTAGAAATCTCAAGAGACATTGCCGTGCTCTTGAACGACTGTGGCGTAAAACCAAATGCCTGCAAGACTTCACCCTATATAAATCTGCCCTTCTAAAATACAATTCATGCCTCCATGCTGCCAAACAAGCCTACTTTGTCTCTCTTATTAATTCCTTGTCATCCAGTCCCCATCGGCTCTTCTCAACCTTTAACTCTCTGCTTCGTCCACCACCCCCTCTACCCACTAACTCACTCACTGCCCAAGAGATTGCCAATCACTTCAAAGACAAGATCGATGCAATTCGTGAGGACATCTCCACTGTGCGTACGTCTTCCCCACCCATCATACCTTGCCCAGCAGCACATTCAACACTCTCCTCTTTTGAATTGGCTACTACAGAAGAGGTTACAAAAATTTTCTCGGATGCCCACCTAACCAATTGTCCCTTGGATCCTGTTCCCTCACAACTACTACGGTCACCCTCTTCTTCTATCCTATGCTCCCTCTCACACATCTTCAATCTCTCCCTTTCTGGTGGCGTTTTCCCCTCCCCTCTAAAACATGCACAGATCACTCCCATTCTTAAAAAGCCCTCACTGGACCCTACCGACCTGAACAACTTAAGACCCATCTCATTACTCCCATTCACCTCTAAACTTCTAGAACGCTTAGTCTACAACCGTCTTAGCTCCTACCTCAGTGAAAATAACCTTCTTGACCCCTTACAGTCTGGCTTTCGCTCGCAGCACTCCACGGAAACTACCTTACTAAAACTCACTAACGATTTACTAACTGCTAAAACCAACAGCCAGTACTCCATACTCCTACTACTTGACCTCTCTGCGGCCTTTGATACTGTTGACCACCCGCTCCTTCTCAATAAACTACATTCCCTTGGCCTCCGAGATTCTGCTCTATCCTGGTTCTCTGGCTATTTATCACAGCGCTCCTTCAATGTCACCTACAACTCTGTCTCCTCCTCTCCATTGCCCCTTTCTGTGGGGGTCCCCCAAGGCTCGGTTCTTGGACCCCTTCTCTTCTCTATCTACACCTCCTCCATTGGTCACTTAATAACTGCCCACGGCGTCCAATACCACTTATACGCTGATGACACCCAAATCTATCTGTCTACTCCTCACCTCACTCCTTCAGTCTCCTCTCGCATTACTAACTTACTAACTGACATGTCAACATGGATGTCGCACCACTTCCTTAAACTAAATCTCTCTAAAACTGAGCTATTAATATTCCCCCCCGCCCGTGCCCCCCTCCATGACTTTTCCATCAAAATCAACAATGCAACCATCAGTCCCTCCCCTCACGCCAGGGTACTAGGTGTAATCCTAGACTCTGACTTGTCATTTCAGCCTCAAATTCAATCGCTGTCAAAAGTTTGTAGAATTCACCTCCGTAACATCTCTAAAATTCACCCTTTTTTAACAAATGAAACCACCAAGCTCCTCATTCACTCCCTTGTTATCTCTCGCCTTGACTACTGCAACTCCCTTCTCATTGGCCTACCGCTCCATAGGCTATCCCCTCTTCAGTCTATCATGAATGCTGCTGCCAGACTTATCCACCTTACCAACCGCACAGTGTCTGCCAACCCTCTACTTCAATCCCTACACTGGCTCCCAATCACCCAGCGAATTAAATTCAAAATTCTAACCACAACATACAAAGCCATTCACAACTCTGCCCCAAGCTACATCACTAATCTTGTCTCCAAATATCACCCAAATCGACCTCTCCGCTCTTCTCAGGACCTCCTGCTTTCAAGCTCTCTCATCTCCTCCTCCCATGGTCGTCTCCAGGATTTCTCCAGAGCCTCTCCCATCCTCTGAAACTCGCTACCTCCATCTATCCGGCTATCCCCTACTCTTGCTACCTTCAGGCAATCCCTGAAAACTCATCTCTTCAGGAAAGCCTATCAAGTCTCCAACTAATCTCCTACCACTTCCACCAGCTCATTCCCTACAGTTACAACCTTTTGTACCACCTGCCCCACCCTATTAGATTGTAAGCTCTTCTGAGCAGGGCCCTCTTAAGCCTATTATATTGTAAAGCGCTGCGTAAACTGTTGGCGCTATATAAATCCTGAATAATAATAATAATAACAAGGGCCTGCCTGATTGGATACAGAGTGACTAGATAGGTGGCGTGTCTTCCTATTATATTATTTTGGTAAATCTAAAGGAGATCATACAGAAATTGTACAATCAGATTATATAGTGTATGGCCACCCTTATACATCTAAAATTAACCCCTTGACACCAACCTCACACAGATAAGCAGCCTCACTAGCCTGGACTTTTTTCCACTGGGCTGCATATTTGCATACCTCCCTTTGTGCTGGGAGTGTGCAATGCGGCACGCTCCCAGCACAGAGACCAGGGTTTCACCGAGAGCCCCAGGCTCCATACTAATGATCGGAACCCGGAACACCCGATTCCGGGTTACCTAATCGTTGTGAGAGCCTCTGATCAGCTACCACGGTGATCAGACACTGTGAATCCCACCCCCATGTTTTCTCTCTCTGTGAATGGAGAGAGAGATATATTTTATGTCTCTCTTTCCTTGCAGAGAAAAAAAAAGTGTGTGTAAAAAATAAAAAAATACCGGTAATAATAATAGTAATAAAATAAATATTTAGATTAAGGTTTGATCTAGGTCAGTTCCATGGTTAGTGTTTAGGTCAAGGTCAGGGTCAGTATTTTTTTGGACAGGATTTATTTATTTTTTTAATTAGTATTAGTGTCAGTGTCAATTTTCCCTATCTGGGTGGTTTGACCTTCTTGCAGCTCTCACTTGACTGTCAACTCTGCTTGGATGAGCGTCCACTGAGCCTGACAAACCGTGTGGCCAATCCCGGGTCGGGTCACATTTGGGTCTAAATATAAAGGGCAGTACAGTGCAGTTTCACATTCTGCTTGCACATTGGTATAAGGTACTGTCAAGCAGAGAGATCGCTACAACATCAGAGAAGTTCTACTTCCACATCACTATATCACAAAGAACAAAGAACCTGGTTTTAATGCCCCTAATAACTTTATTCAAGGTGAGAGTCTAGAGAGCCCGGTGCCACCGGATCAGAAAACTCAAGATTATTATCACTTTTCACCTTTATTAAATGACCCTAGTGGAACAGCACAATATAGACTTTGAACATTGATGCACATTATGAACTTTTGATTATTTTTATTAATTTTTTAATTTGTATTTTTATTGATTTTTCACTTTGATGCACATAGCACTTTGATGAATTATTGCACGATGGAGCACTTTTAGACACTGCACGGTTAGGAATTTTGAATTATTGTATGCACTTTACTCTGAGGTGATAGATTTTTATAGCGCGAAATCATTTTTTACTATACTAATGCAAATGGAAAGCAATAATGCCTGTCATTTCACATATACTGGAATAGTGGAAGTCAATGGGGCTCAAACCTGCAAAATCCAAAGTTCTCACTGAAGGCTTATATGCAAATTCTTTGCCATAAAAAGTGTTTGGAGACCCAGGTTCTGCCCTAGGGGACATGTATCAATGCAAAAAAAGTTTTAAAAACGGATGTTTTTTCAGGAGCAGTGATTTTAATAATGCTTAGAGTGAAACAATAAAAGTGTAATATTCCTTTAAATTTCATACCTGGGGGGTGTCTATAGTATGCCTGTAAAGTGGCGCATGTTTCCCGTGTTTAGAACAATCTGACAGCAAAATGACATTTCAAAGGAAAAAAAAGTAATTTAAAAGTGCTAGCGCTAGTGCCGGCTATTAATGAATTGTCAGTCCTGACAATACACATAAAAGTTCATTGATAAAAACCACCTGGGATCCCCCACAGTGCATTACCAGGCCCTTTGGGTCTGGTATGAATATTAAGGGGAACCCCAAACCAAAATTTAAAAAAAATGGCGTGGAGTTCCCCCAAATTCCATACCAGGCCCTTCGGGTCTGGCATGGATTTTAAGGGGAACCCCGTGCCAAAAAAAAAAAATGGCGTGGGGGTCCCCCTAAAAATCCATACCAGACTCTTATCTGAGCACACAACCTGGCAGGCCACAGGAAAAGAGGGGGGACGAGAGAGCGCCCCCCTCCTAAACCGTACCAGGCCACATGCCCTCAAAATGGAGAGAATGTCCTCAAGGGCCTCATCCCCACAACCCTTGCCCGGTGGTTGTGGGGGTCTGCGGGCGGAGGGCTTATCGGAATCTGAAAGCCCCCTTTAACAAGGGGACCCCCAGATCCTGCCACCCCCGTGTGAAATGGTAACGGGTACATTGTACTCCTACCATTTCACAAAAAAAGTGTCAAAAATTGTAAAAAACACACAGACACAGCATTGGACAAGTCCTTTATTAAAAAAAAAAAAAAAATTCCAGCGATGTAATCCTTCCTCGTCCCGGGATACGGAGAAAGACGCCACCATGACACGAGCCGCCTCCATGGGAGGAGCCCGCTGAATGACGGTAGAACTGCCGTGACAGTTCTTAAAAAGCTGAGGTCAGGGCAACCCGTGACGTGCGTGGGTGTTTCGGGGGTGCTATGGGGGTTTCCGTGGTGTCAGAGGGGGGCGGGGTCACCTGTACATGTCACTGGTAACCCCGTGGCATTTCCCCCGTTGCGTCAGAGGGGGCGTGGTCACCCGCGCACATCACGAGTGACCCCGCCCTCAGCTTTTTAAGAACTGTCACGGCAGTTCTAGTGTCATTAAGGCAGGCTCCTTCCATGGAGACGGATCGTGTCATTGCGGCGTCTTTCTCCATATTCCGGGACAAGGAAGGATTACAGCGCTGGAATTTTTTTTTCTTTTTTAATAAAGGACTTGTCCAATGCTGTGTCTGTGTGTTTTATACAATTTTTGACACTTTTTTGTGAAATGGTAGGAGTACAATGTACCGTTACCATTTCACACAGGGGGGGCCGGGATCTGGGGGTCCCCTTGTTAAAGGGGGCTTCCAGATTCCGATAAGCCCCCTGCCCACAGACCCCCCACAACCACCAGGCAAGGGTTGTGGGGATAAAGCCCTTGTCCCCATCAACATGGGGACATCCTCCCCATGTTGAGGGCATGTGCCCTGGTACGGTTCAGGAGGGGGGGCGCTCTCTTCCCCCCTCTTTCCTGCAGCCTGCCAGGTTGCGTGCTCGGATAAGGGTCTGGTATGGATTTTTTAGGGTGACCCCACACCATTTATTTTAATTTTGGCATGGGGTTCCCCTTAAAATCCATACCAGACACGAAGGGTCTGGTATGGATTTTGAGGGGGACCCCCACGCCATTTTTTTGCAAAATTTTGGCACGGGGTTCCCCTTAATATCCATCCCAGACCTGAAGGGCCTGGTATTGAATTTGGGGGGACCCCCACGCATTTTTTTTTTAAATTTTGGTTTGGGGTTCCCCTTAATATTCATACCAGACCCAAAGGGCCTGGTAATGGACTGTGGGGGAATCCCTGGCCGTTTTTATCAATGAACTTTTATGTGTATTGTCGGGACCGACAATTCATTAATAGCCGATGTCATGCCGAGAAAGGTCCCCCGGCGGATAAGGACCCCCCTGTAGTGCGCATGCGCTGCTCTTGCGCAAAATGAACGACTACGGAGCCGCCAAAAGTCTCCAAAGTTGAACAGCTGATCGTCAGCGCACTACATTCTGCTTTGAGTCCAGGTTCAAGCCCTACCTTCCAAGTGGACATAGAGTTAGAATAAAAATATGCTGAGGCCGTGCCCAAAGCGTGGTGAGCGAAGCGAGGCCATGCCTGAAGCGTGGCGAGCGAAGCATGGTGAGCAAAGCGTGGCGAGCGGCCCTGTTACAGGCGCCGTGTACAGCTGACTCACAGGTGTTCAGCTTCGGCTATTTTCGGCAGCTCGTGCTGCGCAAGAGCTGCACATGCGCAGTACAGGGGAGTCGAAATGTCATTTTGCTGTCAGACTGTTCTAAACACTGGAAACACGCGCCACTTTACAGGCATACTATAGACACCCCCCAGGTATGAAATTTAAAGGAATATTACATTGTTATTGTTTCACTTTAACCATTATTAAAATCACTGCTCCCTAAAAAAACGGCCATTTTTAAAACTTTTTTTGCATTGATACATGTCCCCTGGGGCAGGACCCGGGTCCCCAAACACTTTTTATGACAATAACTTGCATATTAACCTTTAAAATTAGCACTTTTGATTATTTATGTTCGTGTCCCATATACTTTAACAGTGTTCGCACAAATTTTTTATCTGTTCGCATGTTCTGCTGCGAACTGAACAGGGGGGTGTTTGGCCAATCTCTAGTTATCATTGAGAATCATGGGGTACAACTTGTCAAGCAACTCAGAGGTCCAAAGTCACCCAACTGTGAAACAAGTCATATATATTTTAATAGAAAGGAGCTCTCATTTATACTTGCATTTACATCAGCAGAACAAATGCAGGAAGGGATGTGTGCACATGGGCCAGAAGCAAATGTGTGGGGATGCAAAACAAATCAATGAACCCCATCCACACCACATCTAACTACCACATCCACCCCACATTGATTAAGCACAAGTACATATCATACCCTTATCCGGAAAATGAGCAGCACCTCCTCTTTGCTAAAGAGGGACCTTGCCATGTCCACCTAGATGGAGATCCTGACCAGCACAGGAACTTCTGGGTGATTACAATGACTTATTTCTGAGTCAGAAGGCGAAACCACACTCTTGATCGCTGCTACGAATATTTGATCGCAACCACAATTAGAATTTTATTATTTTTGTTTATTTGAAGATATGCAAATTTGTATTTCTACTTATGATATTTAAAGGCGTTCGATAAGAAATGGTGTCCCTGGGTTAGCAGCAGGTGAATGACAAAAACAAAAGGCCCAGTTTGAGCCCTGGTTCACACTGACAGAGGGAAGAAATCGTTCAGCTGACATCACACAATTTCATTCCCGCATGTCAGTCCCGACTGCAGGGGGAATTTCAGAGACATCTGTGCAGGTTTATACACTGATATCAATACAAATTGCACCCCAAAGTCGCACCAATTAAAACAGTGCAATTGCCACCGCTTTGACATGTCAAATTGCACCAATGTGAGCTAAAGCTGACACATACAACACTGCCTGTCCACCAGCTGAATTCATTACCTGCAGTTCTCCACAGCTGCTATATATAAAGATTCCACCTTTATCATTTACTTGTAGGTGTGCAGAAGCCTATGTTTACATTGGAGCAATTGGAGAGATCAAATCGCATGACTGTTGGCAGCAATGGCACTGTTCCAATCGATGCGACACCGATTTTGTGGTGCCGCACCAATTTGCTAAAGTAGTTCCTGCACTACTTTTGCCGATTTCAGGTGCGACTTTAATAGACATTTGTGTATGAAGCCACACGGATGTCTATCAAGTAGCACCTGAAATCACGCTGACCTTGCATCTTTGAAATCGTGCTACTTCAAGTGAAGTACTGCAATTTCAAAGTAGCATCAGTGTGAAACAGGGCGAAGAGATTAGTTTTTTTGGTGCACAAATACATATTGAAATAATATATAAGAGATATTGCACTTTCCCAAAACCACCACCCAGAAAAACTAAAGAGAAAGAAAAGTAGAAGAAAAAAAAACACCACAACAAAGCTCAATAATGTACTTTTTTTCTGCTGGTAAAATAAACGTACATTCATTTACTAGCTTCAAAAAAATGTGGACAGGATATATGGTGCTACATTTAGCAATAGGATTTTAAGGACCCTGCTCATAGGAGCTTACAATCTCAAATTTGACAAAACCTTAGAGTGAACACAGCTTTAATTTCAGTGTATAACAGGCAACACATCAGATTTTTATCTGCAAGATTATAGAAACATACTTAACAATCATTCTTACAAAGCATTCCAACATAATGACCAACTGAAAAATGCATCCCAGCTTAGTCTCTCTATAAATTTATGGCAGCTTATGGGGTGGCGCAGACAGGGGCAAGACGCAGACATCATGGCTCTGTCCTGAGTGGCTCTGTCACGAGTGATGCGCAGTTTCACAGACGCAGTTATCAATTCTGATCATGTCTTCTCTGCTCTTTTACAGGTAATTGTCTCCTATCTCCTATCCAACTGTACATCCCTACTGAACTGACTTTGCTGAGTCTGCTGTTAATATTTTTGGTAATTGTCTCCTGCTGCCATATCTTTAAACTTCCATATTTACTGCTTGCTCTATAACAAACACACTGCAATAGCAATATTACTGGTGATTGATTCTCAACTCCATGTGGCTTGAGTGATCAAGAGAGGTAATTAGCTTTACGACCCTAGCCTGTGTCTGTAGCTGGTCTGGCCCTGGCCATCTCCTCCCCATATTCAGGTGTCTTACATCAGACCCAATAATGACCAACTGAGAAATGCATCCCAGCTTAGTCTCTTCAAAGACAAGATCGATGCAATTCGTGAGGACATCTCCACTGTACGTACGTCTTCCCCACCCATCATACCTTGCCTAGCAGCACATTTAACACTCTCCTCTTTTGAATTGGCTACTACGGAAGAGGTTACAAAAATTTTCTCGGATGCCCATCTAACCAATTGTCCCTTGGATCCTGTTCCCTCACAACTACTACGGTCACCCTCTTCTTCTATCCTATGCTCCCTCACCCACATCTTCAATCTCTCCCTCTCTAGTGGCATTTTCCCCTCCCCTCTAAAACATGCGCAGATCACTCCCATTCTTAAAAAGCCCTCACTGGACCCTACCGACCTGAACAACTTAAGACCCATCTCATTACTCCCATTCACCTCTAAACTTCTAGAACGCTTAGTCTACAACCGTCTTAGCTCCTACCTCAATGAAAATAACCTTCTTGACCCCTTACAGTCTGGCTTTCGCTCGCAGCACTCCACAGAAACTACCTTACTAAAACTCACTAACGATTTACTAACTGCTAAAACCAACAGCCAGTACTCCATACTCCTACTACTTGACCTCTCTGCGGCCTTTGATACTGTTGACCACCCGCTCCTTCTCAATAAACTACATTCCCTTGGCCTCCGAGATTCTGCTCTATCCTGATTCTCTGGCTATTTATTACAGCGCTCCTTCAGTGTCACCTACAACTCTGTCTCCTCCTCTCCATTGCCCCTTTTTGTGGGGGTCCCCCAAGGCTCGGTTCTTGGACCCCTTCTCTTCTCTATCTACACCTCCTCCCTTGGTCACTTAATAACTGCCCACGGCTTCCAATACCACTTATACGCTGATGACACCCAAATCTATCTGTCTACTCCTCACCTCACTCCTTCAGTCTCCTCTCGCATTACTAACTTACTAACTGACATATCAGCATGGATGTCGCACCACTTCCTTAAACTAAATCTCTCTAAAACTGAGCTATTAATATTCCCCCCCGCCCGTGCCCCCCTCCATGACTTTTCCATCAAAATTAACAATGCAACGATCAGTCCCTCCCCTCACGCCAGGGTACTAGGTGTAATCCTAGACTCTGACTTGTCATTTCAGCCTCAAATCCAATCGCTGTCAAAAGTTTGTAGAATTCACCTCCGTAACATCTCTAAAATTCGCCCTTTTTTAACAAATGAAACCACCAAGCTCCTCATTCACTCCCTCGTTATCTCTCACCTTGACTATTGCAACTCCCTTCTCATTGGCTTACCTCTCCATAGGCTATCCCCTCTTCAGTCTATCATGAATGCTGCTGCCAGACTTATCCACCTTACCAACCGCTCAGTGTCTGCCAACCCTCTACTTCAATCCCTACACTGGCTCCCAATCACCCAGCGAATTAAATTCAAAATTCTAACCACAACATACAAAGCCATTCACAACTCTGCCCCAAGCTACATCACTAATCTTGTCTCCAAATATCACCCAAATCGACCTCTCCGCTCTTCTCAAGACCTCCTGCTTTCAAGCTCTCTCATCTCCTCCTCCCATGCTCGTCTCCAAGGTTTTCTCCAGAGCCTCTCCCATCCTCTGGAACCCGCTACCTCCATCTATCCGCTATCCCCTACTCTTGCTACCTTCAGGCAATCCCTGAAAACTCATCTCTTCAGGAAAGCCTATCACGTCTCCAACTAATCTCCTACCACTTCCATCAGCTCATTCCCCACATTTACAACCTTTTGTACCACCTGCCCCACCCTATTAGATTGTAAGCTCTTCTGAGCAGGGCCCTCTTAATCCTATTGTATTGTACTGTAATATAACTGTATTGTCTCCCTTTTATATTGTAAAGCGTTGCGTAAACTGTTGGCGCTATATAAATCCTGAATAATAATAATATTAAAAAAAGACTTATTCAAAACACCCACCACCAGCCTACAATCCACACATACATACATTGGTGACCATGTTCTGCTGGAAGATGCATTTCGGTTTACAAAATTTAACGAGATCAAAAAGGGTAGAAGGTCAGCAGATGCTTCCAAACGATGTTTGCATGATCAGACAGGAACAATACACACACAACATTGACAGCATGGCCACATAAACCCACTTTTGATTGAAAAAATGTACAAGAATTTCAGCAAATATCCCTAGTTGGGCCTTTGTCAATATGACCAATATCATTCCTTCTCCCCCACAAATCACAGCAAAAAAACTGACCTTCTCAGGCCAACCCCCCTACTGCAGGCCTTTATATAAGAGAGATTGTATTGTTAGCACATTGACACACTCAATAGAAGTACACGCCCACCAGTATCTTTCAATCTAGCTCTTCATGTATGTCTAAAGTGATTGCACCTGATGAGCAGGAACACATAATACTATTCGCAACTGTGTTAACCCTTGGCTATGTACATCAAATCTCCAACTACAGGCCAAAGATCAAAGTCCATTTGCATCCACATAAACAAAGCAACAGTTTTCTTAGCATAAGTACCTGTGCAGTGTAAACCCTAAAATTTTAAATGTCCAAGTCCCTGGGCATGATTAGTGCTAATAAACATTAACATCAGTCCCTGGCTGCAATGGGCTTCCAATATAAAGTCCAAAATTAACTTTCTTACATTAGAACCTATTTCGACAGGAGACAAATGCCAGCATGTCTTTGGATTGTAGTGAGAAACCCACACACGGAGAACATATAAACTTCAACACAAGCATTAGCATGTTGGGGAATTGAACCAACATCCCAGGTGCTGCTAAACAGAACTGCTACCCACTTAGCCACCAGGCAGCCTCACACATGTTCTCTGCATCTCTGTGGTGTGAACCAGCCCTAAGTCCATAGCCATGCTCAGTGTCACAAGCAATATACAATACATTGGCCTAAGTATTGGGATGCCTGCCTTTAAACGCACATGAACTGTAATGGCATCCCAGTATTAGTATTGGGTTCAAAACTCATTTGGCCCACCCTTTGCAGCTATAACTGCTTCAACTCTTCTGGGAAGGCTCCACAAGGTTTAGGAGTGTGTCTATGGGAATGTTTGACCATTCTTCCAAGTGCATTTGTGAGGTCAGGCACTGATGTTGTACGAGAAGGCCTGACCTACAGTCTCCTCTCTAATTCAACCCCAAGGTATTCTGTTGTGTTGAGGTCAGGACTCTGTCCAGGCCAGTCAAGTTCCTCCACCCCAAAATCACTCATCCATGTCTTTATGGACCTTGCTTTGTGCACTGGTCCAAATGATTTGGTGGAGGGGGGATTATGATGTGGGGTTGTTTTTCAGGGGTTGGGCTTGGCCTCTTAGTTCCAGTTAAGGGAACTCTTAAGGTGTCAGCATACCAAGACATTTTGGACAATTTCATGCTCCCAACTTTGTGGGAACAGTTTGGGGAAAGCCCCTTCCTGTTCCAACATGACTGCACACCAGTGCACAAAGCAAGGTCCATAAAGACATGGATGAGCAAGTTTGGGGTGGTGAAACTTGACTGGCCTGCACAGAGTTCTGGCCTCAACCTGATAGAACATCCTTTGGCTGAATTAGAGCAGAGACTGCGAGCCAGGCCTTCTCATCCAACATCAGTGCCTGGCCTCACAAATGCACTTCTGGAAGAATGATCAAACATTCCCATAGACACACTAAACCTTGTGGACAGCCTTCCCAGAAGCTGTTCTAGCTGCAAAGGGTGGGCCAAATCAAATTTTAACCCTACGGACTAAGACTGGGCTACCATTAAAGTTCATGTGTGTGTAAAGGCAGGCGTCCCAATATTTTTGGCTAAATAGTGTATCTGGAAAAGATTTACAATGGTGGTGGATCCCTCCTACCCATAAATACTACATTTAGACATAGTTATAGGACCTGGGAGATGAGACAACTTCTTTACATGAAGCAGCGTGTTTGGGATTTGCACCCAGACGCTCAGGGATACTAAGCAGAAGTTCTAACCTCTAAGCCACGGAGCTGCCAAGTGTGAGAACCTCCTACACATAACTACACATAAATACACATAAAAACACATAAATGCTGCATTTCTTTGGACATACAGGTGATGGAATTACATTACTCAAGAGTTATTCTTCTTGATTTATTCTGTAATATTTGGTGTTTTTTGTGGGTGAGAGTAGAATATTACCCTCAAGTTTTTGGGAATTACATTTTGATTTCTGATGTTGGTACACATATCACATTTTTGGGCTCAAATTATGAATACTTGGAAATAATAAAAAGCACAAAAAATTGTGATTCATTATAAATTTGCATCAGCAATGGTATTGTTTGTGGTTTGTAAAGATACCTATGTGATTTTGGGTAAAGATTGTTGTGAGATGGAGAGTAACAAGTGAAAGTGACAGAGAAAAATATATTTTACCAAAACATCAAAATATTCCACATTCTAGCATTCTTAAAAACAAAATATTTTATGTAATAGCAACAATGTTGCAAAGGCAAATTTATTTCAGAGAAAGATGCATTTCATCTCGACATTAAAAGTTTTTTTGTGAAAGTTACAATTGTTCCATTAGAATCAATAGCTGAAACTTGCATTCGACTAGAATAGAGCAGATTTTCACTTCCAAAAAATGCTCTCAAATTAGCTCTCATTTTGGTATTTACTATAGTGCCGGGTAAAAAAGACACTTGAGTTAAAATGAGAGCTATTTTCAGGTCTGAGCATGCTCAGTTGTGTTGGCACCTAGTTGTCCAAAATGGGGCATTTTTCACTTCTCAGACTTTTAAAGATATTTCAGTGTAGAAATCACTTTTTTACACAGTTTAAAAGCAGATTATCTTTAAATAATGTACTGCATATTTCAGTACCATTTAGGCAATCATATCATGCTCTAAACATTATTTCCATGTGCAATTCTCCAGGTTTTAGCAGAGTAAGGGTTTGGGCGCTATTTGGTTTCAGGGAACTATAGTAAATTTGATTTTGGGAGTATTTTCTCACCAGCGCTATAATGAATACCGTTTAGCGCTAATTACCGCTAATTAGCGCTATTAGCGCTAAATTGCCGCAAATCAGCGGCAATTAAAGGTTAAAGGTGCACCAAACACAGAAGCAAACACACATTTTGCCACCTGAAAAAACAAGCGAAAAATTACGCAAAATGCACAGTAAAATACCTGTAACCCGCAACATGCCAAAATGTCCCATGAGCTACTTTGCCAGGTGTAACACAGCCTATTAAAATCAAAGGGCTGCCCTATGCGTGTCACTGAAAAAAAGAGCCAAAAAAAGTGCGCTCCCACTACACTAGGCATGAATGGGGCCTGAAAGTGAAAGTGGTGTGTTTACACAAGAACAATGAGGCTCTATTCACATCTGTATGTTTTCAAATGCGTGGTAAACTGTACAGAAAATGGATGCTTTGCCTTGAATTTCAGAAACACTCCACAAATGCACCAAAAAGCATGGTAAAAAATGCACCACACTCCACTCTAAAAAAAAGTTCTGGAGCTTCTTTGGGGCGATAATATTGTGGCTATTTAACCACTTGCTTACTAGGCACTTAAACCCCCCTCCTATCCAGACCAATTTTCAGCTTTCAGTGCTCTCACACTTTGAATGACAATTACTCAGTTATGCAACACTGTACCCAAATGATTTTTTTGTCCTTTTTTCATACAAATAGAGCTTTATTTTGGTGGTATTTGATCACCTCTGGGTTTTTTATTTTTTGCGCTATAAATGAAAAAAGACCGAAAATTTTGAAAAAAACACATTTTTCCTAATTTCTGTGATAACATTTTGCAAATTCGTAATCTTTCTTCATAAATTTTGGCCACAATTAATACTGCTACATATCTTTGGTAAAAATAACCAAAAATTTGTGGAAATGATTTGGTCTGTGTGAAAGTTTTAGAGTCTACAAGCTATGGTGCAAATCATAAAAAAATTATCACATCTGATGTACTGGTGGCCTATCTCATTTCCTGAGACCCTAACAAGCCAGGAAAGTACAAATGCCCCCCAAATAACCCCTTTTTGTAAAGTAGACATTTCAATGTATTTAGTTAGAGGCATGGTGAGTTATTTGAAGTTGTATTTTTTTCCCACAATTCTTTGCAAATTGAGATTTTTTTTTCCCCACAAAATTGTCTTTGTAATAGCTTATTTCTCTCACATGGCATGTGTATACCACAAATGACACCCCAAAATACATTCTGCTACTCCTCCTAAATATTACGATACCACATGTGTGTGACTTTTTCACTGCCTGGCCACATACAGAGGCCCAACATGCATGGAGCACCATCAGGTGTTATAGGAGCATAAATTACACATCACATTTCTCAACCACCTATTACAATTTTGAAGGCCCTGGAGCACCAGGACAATGGAAACACAAACAAAATGACCCAATTTTGGAAAGCTAACACCCCAACGTATAATATATGAGGCATAGTGAGTCTTTTGAATGGTTTATTTTTTTCCAGAATTTTTCGGAAAATGTGGAAAAAAATGAAAACGCATTTTTTTTTACACAAAGTTGTCTGTTTATAATATATTTCCAACACATAGCATTTAGATAGCAAAAATGACACCCCAAAATACATTCTGCTACTCCTCCTGAGTATTACGATACCACATGTGTGGGACTTTTTCACTGCCTGGCCACATACAGAGGCCCAACATGCATGGAGCACCATCAGGTGTTCTAGGAGCATAAATTACACATCACATTTCTCAACCACCTATTACATTTTTGAAGGCCCTGGAGCACCAGGACAATGGAAACACCCACAAAATGACCCCATTTTGGAAAGCTAACACCCCAACGTATAATCTATGAGGCATAATGAGTCTTTTGAATGGTTTATTTTTTTCCAGAAGTTTTTGGAAAATGTGGAAAAAAATGAAAACGCATTTTTTTTTTTACATAAAGTTGTCGGTTTATAAGATATTTCCAACTAATAGCATTTAGATAGCAAAAATGACACCCCAAAATACATTCTGCTACTCCTCCTGAGTATTACGATACCACATGTGTGGGACTTTTTCACTGCCTGGCCACATACAGAGGCCCAACATGCATGGAGCACCATCAGGTGTTTTAGGAGCATAAATTACACATCACATTTCTCAACCACCTATTACACTTTTGAAGGCCCTGGAGCACCAGGACAATGGAAACACCCACAAAATGACCCCATTTTGGAAAGCTAACACCCCAACGTATAATCTATGAGGCATAATGAGTCTTTTGAATGGTTCATTTTTTTCCAGAAGTTTTTGAAAAATGTGGAAAAAAAATGAAAACACATTTTTTTTTACACAAAGTTGTCCGTTTATAAGATATTTCCAACACATAGCATTTAGATAGCAAAAATGACACCCCAAAATACATTCTGCTACTCCTCCTGAGTATTACGATACCACATGTGTGGGACTTTTTCACTGCCTGGCCACATACAGAGGCCCAACATGCATGGAGCACCATCAGGTGTTATAGGAGCATAAATTACACATCACATTTCTCAACCACCTATTACACTTTTGAAGGCCCTGGAGCACCAGGACAATGGAAGCACCCACAAAATGACCCCATTTTGGAAAGCTAACAACCCAACGTATAATCTATGAGGCATAATGAGTCTTTTGAACAGTTCATTTTTTTCCAGAAGTTTTTGAAAAATGTGGAAAAAAAATGAAAACACATTTTTTTTACACAAAAATGTCCGTTTATAAGATATTTCCAACACATAGTATTTGGATAGCAAAAATGACACCCCAAAATACATTCTGCTACTCCTCCTGAGTATGGCGATACCACATGTGTGAGACTTCTACACAGCCTGGCCACATACAGAGATGCAACATGCAAGGAACACCGTCAGGTGTTCCAGGGACACATAGCATGCACATGCCAAGAATTATACCCCAAAATACATTATGCTGAGCAAAGCGTAAACAAAAGATTACCCATGGTTGTAGTAGCGCAGTTGTACACAGGGGGATAGCACAGGTCCGGGCAGCAGGCAGGGACTTGGTCAGCAGCGGCGAATACAATTGTCCAGGCAGCAGGCAGGGTTACTGTCCATATAAAGTCCAGGGTCAGTGCAGGCAGAGTTATTGTCCGCAGTGCCAAAAATATTGGTCCTGGTAGTAGGCAGGTCCATGTGGTGTTGTCAGTGCGACAGGCAGAGGCATGACGGCAGTAAGTCCTACAGGCAGAAGTAGGGCCTCGTTCAGGACAGAATGGGGACAGGGGTAGAGGCTTCTCCCACTCAAATCTCTTTGAAGCCTCCGAGTCTCCAGACCCTAGACTAGGATTGAGAAAACAAAAAAAAATGTTTTCTTCATCCAGAAAAACAATTCTGGAGCCCCTCACATATGTGAGACCCCTGTGTTGAATCCCACTAGTCCAGTATCAGGGTACAAGATCAGTCCAAGAGGCAGGCAAATATCATGGTCATGGAACTGACAGATGTATGTACATACATCTGTCAGTTCCAGATCAGGCAGATGTATGTACAGAATCGTTAGGCAGAAGCATGGTCGAATAACAGTCCAGGGTCAGTTCCAGATCAGGCAGAGGTATGTGCAGAATCGTTAGGCAAAAGCATGGTCGAATAACAGTCCAGGGTCAGTTCCAGATCAGGCAGAGGTATGTACAGAATTGTTAGGCAGAAGCGTGGTCAAATAACAAGCCAGGGTCAGTTACAGAGGAGGCAGTGGCATAAGGGGTGTGAGGGTAAATTGCAGGAATGGAGGCTTACGTTTTACCATACTTCACTAATAATTTAGTGAAGTATAGTAACGACGAAAACATTCATCTACGCAGAGGCCTGGTTCAGAAGGACATTGTGCACAATAATAAGATGTGTCTCTTCTGAATCCTGCTCTGGTACACACATGACATATGAATTGTAGATGGCCAAATGAAAAAAATAAATTGCGATTTTCTTATACCAATGGTATGTCCGTCTTGTAGCAAGGTACGGTTCCAGCATCTGGTCATTTAAGTCGACTCCCCCCATAAACAAATTATAATCAAAGATGCATTTAGGTTTCTGTATGGGGCCATTTGTTTTGGGGATTTCCATGAAGGTATCATCGTGGATTGAAGACAACATGTACACATCTCTTTTGTCTCTGCACTTGACTGCCAAAAGCTCGTTGTTTCGTAGACTTGCTGTTTCTCCTTTTCTCAATTTCTTATTGACCAGACTTTGAGGAAAGCCCTTCCGGTTCTTTTTAACGGTACCACATGCAGGCGTCTTCTTCCGATGAAGGTTGTGGAACAGGGGCAGAGATGTGTAGAAGTTGTCTACATACAGGTGGTAGCCTTTCTCCAGTAGGCGGTATGTGAGGTCCCAAACAATTTTCCCGCTTGATCCCAAGTAGTCTGGACAGTTAGGGGGTTGCAGCTGGGTGTCCTTCCCTTCGTACACTTTGAAGGCATACAAGTAACCTGTGACTCGGTCACATAATTTGTATACCTTCACCCCAGAGCGGGCCCTTTTACTGGGAATATATTGTTTTATTTTAAGCCTGCCACTAAACTTAACAAGGGACTCATCCACACATATGTTTTTGTCCGGGGTAAACAGCAGGGGGAATAGTGCAGAAAAATAATTTAAAAGTGGCCGAATTTTGAAAAGTCTGTCATAGTTTGGGTCATTTCGGGGAGGGCACTGGGTATTGTCATTGAAATGAAGAAACCTCAATATCATGAGGTATCTGTTTCTGGGCATTACCTTGGAGAATACTGGCATGTGGTGGAGGGGGTGGGTTGACCAATAGGACAGCAAAGTGTTTTTTTTTGTGAGTCCCATGTTAAATGTGAGCCCTAAAAAAACCTTCAACTCCTCCACCATTAGGTCTCTCCACTCATAGGGATGGGCATAGTAGGACGTTGGATTATTCAAAATGAATTGCTGTGCATAAAGGTTGCACTGGGCCACAATATTTGACAGCATGTCCTCGGTAAAAATTAAATTAAAAAAATCTATTGGGGAAAAATTCTCCGTGTTCACCTGGACCCCTGGCTGGGCAGTGAAAGGGGAAATGTTGGCTTCTCCTGAATTAGGAGGAAGCCACAAGGGGTTGTGCAGGGCATAGGAAAGGCTGGCATGGGTCCTTGGCCTTTCTTGCCGAGGCACTGCGGTGCTGGTGGATGGCACTGCGGTGCTGGTGGATGGCACTGCGGTGATGGTGGATGGGACTGCCGTGCTGGTGGATGGGACTGCCCTGCTGGTGGATGGCACTGCGGTGCTGGTAGATGCCACTGCCTCCCCACCAGAATGCCTTCGTTTGGCGGGCCGACTCTCTTCCTCCTCTGAGTCACCCAGTGTTCCACTACTGAGGACTGGCTCATAATTTATGTCCGACTCAGAATCGGAGTCGGAAAGGGAATCTGAAAAAGAGAGCTCCCCGTTGCTCTCGTCGGCCTGGGACAGTATTTGGTACGCCTCCGCGGCGGAAAAGCTTCTTTTGGACATGGTTGCTAAGCCTGCACTGATGGGCACTGATGAGGCGGCACTGATGAGCACAGATGGGCACTGAGGTGGCACAGAGGGGCACTGATGAGGTGGAACAGATGTGCACTGATGAGGTGGAACAGATGTGCACTGATGAGGTGGAACAGATGTGCACTGATGAGGTGGAACAGATGTGCAGATGTGCACTGATGAGGTGGCACTGGTGGGCACTGATGAGGCGGCACAGGCGGGCACTGATGAGGCGGCACAGGTGGGCACTGATGAGGCGGCACAGGTGGGCACTGATGAGGTGGAACAGATGTGCACTGACATGGCACAGATGTGCACTGATGAGGTAGCACAGATGTGCACTGATGAGGTGGCACAGCTGGGCACTAATGGGACGGCACAGATGGGGCGGCACAGATGGAGCGGCACAGATGGGGCAGCACAGATGGAGCGGCACAGATGGGGTGGCACAGATGGAGCAGCACAGATGGGCACTGATGAGGCAGCACAGATGTGCACTGATTGCACAGATGTGCATTGAGGCAGCACAGATGGGCACTGATTGGCACAGGTGGGCACTGATGAGGTGGCACAGGTGGGCACTGATGAGGTGACACAGGTGGGCACTGATTGGCACTGTACTGATGGTGCACTGTACTGATGGGGCACTATAATGATGGGCACTGTAATTATGGGCACTGTGGGCACTGCAGGCACAATAAAACGCACAGTAAAACACTCACAGATCGCTGACAGATCTCTCTCGCCTCACACGCTGTCTCTGTGTGAGGAGAGAGAGCCGTCAATGAGAGATGATCTCAAATGATTACATTTGAGATCATCGCTCATTGGCCATGGCGATCGCGCTGTAAATGGCCGCTGTGATTGGCCATTTACAGCGATCTGTGATTGGCTGTGTCCAAGGGACATGGCCAACACAGAATTTCCCTGTTGCACGCTCGTGAGCGTGCACGGGGAGCGAGGAAAGGGGAGGCCGTCATATGATGGCCTCCCGGGAATTGACATCTGCGCTGTAGCCGTCATTCGGCTACGGCCGGATGTCAGGTGGTTAAGGGTTAACTTTACAGGTGCATATAGGTTATGATTAGGCACATTTTTTCGTTAAACACATCAACCATGCTGCTGTTTGTCTGTATCGTGAGAGTACCATGAATATACCTTTGATATCTACAAATTATTTAAAAAGCAACCTTATCACTCAAAAAATTGTGTGTAATATCACTTTCCCTTAGCGCACATATGTGAATATAAAAAATTCATGCAGAGAAAATCAGTACACATAAGTATCCACTACTATTAAAGTTACACATAAATGACACACAATATATACACCAAGTGAGTCCTAGAATTATTCACATCTCTCATTAAGGGCAGGGGATTGTGTTCAAAGTCATTCCAAAAATCCCATCACCACACCTCATGGAATCCTGTTCCCTATGGATGTTGAACTCACCAGATCAATGATTCAAAAACGCCTTGAGATAAAGACACCTTCTCCCAACAGAACTGACTGTGCTTGAGAATCCTCTTCTTATTGGCAAATCACAGAATAGACTAGGCCATTATACACAGCAACGTTTGCCCTCTGACGAAGTCTATGATGAAAAGCGTTAGGGAGTGGCCAGCCAGCTACAGGGACAAAGAGTGAGCATGCCATGAAGCTCAACCCGGGATCACTGCGATGTCAGGGCTGGGCTTAGCCCTTCCTTCTCGGAGCTGGCCGCTCAGCTGTCAGCTAATTGCCAGCTCCTATCCCTCCATAGTTACTCAGCTGTTGCTGATATCCTGCTTGTCAGTCCTGCCTACTTAAGCCATCCAGTCCAGAGGAGCTCTGCCTTCGCCTTAGTCAACATCACAGAGACGCTCTCCTGCATTCCTGTTAAAAGACTTGCTTGGCTGACATCCCTTCTGGTTCCAGATCCTGCTTTCTGTTTTACTACGCTCATCTCCGGCTCCCTGACGTTTGGCTTGTCTGACTATCCGTTCCGGTTCCTGAACTCTGGCTATGTTTTGACTACCTTTGTTCTATTTACTTTTATTATTAAACAAGTGTGATTTAACTGTACTTCTGTCTTGGTCGGATTTCATGGTTTCTGACAGTAGGCAAAGGTCATGAATTCAGAAGATACAGTCAATCCACTTGTTGGTAATATTTTTTCCAGATTGGATGAGCAAGATCACCACAAGGATCAGTTTGCCATGGCATTACAAATGCTCCTGAGTCGCACGGCTCATCTGGAATCACCCACTGTGGCTGCTCCGGTACAACCTGAGTTGCAGGCCGTCCCTGCTGCTGCGCCAGTCTCTGTGCAGGCACCTGCCTAGAGTATTACTTCTATAGGAGTTATGTCTGGTTCCACTCTGCTTCCCCAGCGATTTGGGGGTGATCCAGTTCAATGCAGAGGGTTTCTCAACCAGGTTAAGATATACTTTGAGATGCTGCCCTAGGCGTTTCCCATGGACAGAAGCAAAGTAGGTTTTGTGTTATCTTTGCTTTCTGAGAGAGCCTTGGCCTGGGCAAACCCTCTTTGCAAGACGCAAAAACCTGTTGTCTTGAGTTACCCTGATTTTGTGGCCTCCTTTAAAAGGGTATTTGACGTTCCTGCACGCTCCGCTTCTGTTGCCAAGTGCCTCATGTCCATCAAACAGAGTACGAGAACTGATGAAGTCACGTGGTGTGTGACATCACGCGTAGGGACAGGACAGGCACTCTATGCTGACTGGAGATTACGAGTTCGACGCTCGTCAGAGATAAGGCACCTGTTTTATTGATGTTATGTGAGTACTTTTATTATGCTAATAAAACCAAGCTTTTACCCTACAATACTACACTATTTGGGACCTTCCTTTTTTCCACTTTTACCCCCCTATACCCGTGGAGGGACTTAGCTCCTGCATTAGGATGTCGAATATAGGGTAAAAGGTTGCTACTCCCAACACTGGTCTTACACTGCTACCCCGTTACCTGGAAGGATTAAGTTCTTGCATTAGGATAAAGGGTTGTTACTTCCAATACTGGTCTCATGCTGTTACCCCATTACCTGAAGATAAGGGGCCATTACTTATAAGTGTGTGGTTTGTTGCACGAAGAGGAAACACCACTGTAGATTTGTTCCAGCTGTTTCACCCTTTAAAGGAGGACTTTCATATGTTCATTAATTATTTTATTTGGACATTATGAACTAGTAGTCACAAGGATTGTTTTTGTACAAGTCACTTTGTTTTGTGTATGTTTGCTGTGTGCATGTCACTTTATTTAAGTTATTTCTTTTAGCAATTTGCACTGTTTGCATTTACCAGGTATATTTTCAGATTAAGCTTATCCATTGGTGCTATTTTCACTTATTGTGCTTGAAAGTTGCACTTTTATACACCTTTAATTGTTTTTCACATGTTTTGGTCACTTGTGTTTCTATTTACCCTTTTGCTACAGTCACTAGCTGTTATTATGTAGTGTGATAGCATTAGCACTGTCACTTTATTTTTTATGGTGTACTCTAATTACTTTATGTTGCTGGATTAGCGTGTATACCATTAGCACCGTCACTCTATTTTTATTTTTCATTTCAATATTTTGTTGATGGATTAGCGCAGCACCACGCTTTATTTCTGTTCCAGAGTACGAAAACTGTTGCAGACTATGCCATTGAATTCCCGTACTCTGGCAGCAGACGTTGCTTGGAACAATGAGGCCTTCATGGTTGCTTTTTCTCATGGTCTCTCGGATTCCATCAAGGATGAGATAGCAGCCCGAGTTATACCCACTGAGCTGGAGAAGTTGATCACGTATGCCATCCTCATTGTCTCCCGACTCAGAGAAAGACTCTCTTTTAAGGAGCGCTTGTGGAAGCCTCCTGTACGTTTGCCTCCGAGCTTTGCAGTCCCACCCATGCCTCCCTCACCTCTCATGCATGCTGGTACCGAGTCGGTCAGTGAAGATGAACCCATGCACTTGGGCTTTATTGTGGCCAGGCAGGTCACTTTTTAAAGTCTTGTCCTACCCGTCCAGGGAACGCCCGAACCTTGAGGTCCTGTCACGGACAGACCTTAGGTGGCGTTGTTTCGTCCCCAGTTATCCAGAAGGACAAGACCCTGGTTTCGGTCACCCTTTTTTGGGCTGAGTCATCCATCGAGATACAGGCTCTAATCGACTCTGGCGCTGCAGGCCTGTTCATTGATGCTGCCTTTGTATCGAAGCACTTGATTCCACTGCAGCTGCGTGACACTCCACTTGCCATTGAGGCTCTTGACGGGAGACCTCTACAGCCTGGCCATGTGACTCATGAGATGGTTCCGTTGTCCATGGCCATAGGGGCTCTTCACCATGGGATAATCCAATTCCAACTTATTTCCTCACCTAAGTTTCCGCTGGTTATTGGTTATCCTTGGTTACAGAGGCACAACCCCCTCATTTGATTGGCTCTGTGCTGAGGTTCTCTCCTGGTAGCCACAATGCAGTAAGACATGCTTCCAGAAGGTAGCCAATGTCCTGTGCACCTCTTCACTCTCCTCCCTGCTGGAGGAGTGCCGCAATTTTAGCAATGTCTTTGACAAATGTCAAGCTGGTAGTTTGCCTCCACACCGGCCGTATGATTGCGCAATTGACCTTCAACCTGGTGCCATACCCCAGGTTTACCCTTTGTCGAGCTTGGAGGATAAGGCCATGGAGAAGAATGTTGCAGACACACTTTCTTGAGGTTTCATCCCCAAATCCTTGTCCCCTGCTGGTGCTGGTTTCTTCTTTGTGAAGAAGAAGAGTGGTGAACTGAGACCTTGTATTGATTATAGGGGTCTCAATCGTTTCACGATTAAGAATGCCTATCCGATTCCATTGATTATGGAGTCATTTGACTGCCTCAAGGGAGTAACGGTTTTCACGAAGCTTGATTTGAGAGGGGCATATAATCTCGTGAGGATTAAATAGGGCGACAAGTGGAAAACTGCGTTTAATACCAGAACAGGCCATTATGAGTACCTCGTGATGCCTTTTGGCCTTTGTAGCGCCTCGGCAGTTTTCCAGGAATTCATTAACGATGTCCTCCGAGATTTGTTGCAGTTATGTGTGGTGGTTTATCTCGATGATATCCTCATATTTCCAAGTCCTTGGAGAGCCACCACACAGACGCCTGTCCTTTGCTTCAGAAACTAAGAGAGAACAATCTCTATCTGTCACCTGCGGAGTGCAATTACAAGATAGGGGACAGAGAGCTGTTGGCAATCATTTTAGCCCTAAAAGAATGGAAGGTACCACTGTGCCGGTTCTCATTCTTACTGACCATAAGAATCTCACATTCTTGTCTGAGGCTAAACGCCTATCTCCCAGAAGGGCACGATGGGCTCTTTTCTTGTCAAGTTTCAATTACATTGTCTCATTTTTACCCGGTACTAAGAATGTAAGAGCTGGCACCTTGTCACGACAATTCTCCTCCACTTCCAAGTTGGAGCCGGTTCCGATTCCTGTGATTCCTCCTGATCGTATTCTGGCTACGGTTCACACCAGGCTCACTTCTCCTTTGGGTGACTTGCTGCTCAAGTCCATGCTCCTCTTGAGAAACCTTGTGACCGCTGCTTTGTCCCAAAAAGCCTTTGTTATGCCGTGCTCCAGACTTACCATTCTCCCAAGGCTGCTGGCCACCCTGGGAAGAATCAACTCTTTTGGGCCATTTCCCAACAATTCTGGTGGCCTAGTCTACGTGCTGATGTACAGGCCCGGATTTAATTCCTTTGCCGCCACCAAGGCCGGGTCCTTCAATGCCGCCCCCCCCCCCACACACACCACCATTCTCGTCCTTTATCGATGACTTCTACAATAGATCAATTAAAAACATATCTCCACACATGAGAACACTGAAAATAACTGGCTTTAATTGTACAGACTAAAAATACTTCAGGGTAAGCGCGCGAGGGGTAAGGATTTTTCGCGGGCAATTTTTCAGGGCAATGGCTGGTGTTAGTGCCTCAATCATCCCCGGCACCATGGTTGTTATGGTGTCAGGATGATTGAAACACATTATTTCTATCATTACATTGTAATGTAAAATGAAATAGTTCAACTCACCATAATGCAGAATCATTGGGAGCCCTGAGCGTGTCACTTGCCACCATCGCTTGTCACTTGACACTATGCCTGCCACCAGATGGAGATGTCACTTGCCACACTGCCACCAGATGGGGATGTCACTTGCCACACTGCCTGGCTGCCACCAGATGGAGATGTCACTTGCCACGCTGCCACCAGATGGGGATGTCACTTGCCACCAGATGAGGATGTCACTTGCCACCAGATGAGGATGTCACTTGCCACGCTGCCACCAGATGGGGATGTCACTTGCCACGCTGCCACCAGACGGGGATGTCACTTGCCACGCTGCCACCAGATGGGGATGTCACTTGCCACGCTGCCACCAGATGGGGATGTCACTTGCCACGCTGCCACCAGATGGGGATGTCACTTGCCACGCTGCCACCAGATGGGGATGTCACTTGCCACGCTGCCACCAGATGGGGATGTCACTTGCCACGCTGCCACCAGATGGGGATGTCACTTGCCACGCTGCCACCAGATGGGGATGTCACTTGCCACCAGATGAGGATGTCACTTGCCACGCTGCCACCAGATGGGGATGTCACTTGCCACGCTGCCACCAGACGGGGATGTCACTTGCCACGCTGCCACCAGATGGGGATGTCACTTGCCACGCTGCCACCAGATGGGGATGTCACTTGCCACGCTGCCACCAGACGGGGATGTCACTTGCCACGCTGCCACCAGATGGGGATGTCACTTGCCACGCTGCCACCAGATGGGGATGTCACTTGCCACGCTGCCACCAGATGGGGATGTCACTTGCCACGCTGCCACCAGATGGGGATGTCACTTGCCACGCTGCCACCAGATGGGGATGTCACTTGCCACGCTGCCACCAGATGGGGATGTCACTTGCCACGCTGCCACCAGATGGGGATGTCACTTGCCACGCTGCCACCAAATGGGGATGTCACTTGCCATGCTGCCACCAGATGGGGATGTCACTTGCCACGCTGCCACCAAATGGGGATGTCACTTGCCACGCTGCCACCAGATGGGGATGTCACTTGCCACCAGATGAGGATGTCACTTGCCACCAGATGAGGATGTCACTTGCCACGCTGCCACCAGATGAGGATGTCACTTGCCACGCTGCCACCAGATGGGGATGTCACTTGCCACGCTGCCACCAGACGGGGATGTCACTTGCCACGCTGCCACCAGACGGGGATGTCACTTGCCACACTGCCACCAGACGGGGATGTCACTTGCCACGCTGCCACCAGATGGGGATGTCACTTGCCACGCTGCCACCAGATGGGGATGTCACTTGCCACGCTGCCACCAGATGGGGATGTCACTTGCCACGCTGCCACCAAATGGGGATGTCACTTGCCACGCTGCCACCAGATGAGGATGTCACTTGCCACGCTGCCACCAGATGGGGATGTCACTTGCCACCAGACGGGGATGTCACTTGCCACGCTACCACCAGATGGGGATGTCACTTGCCACGCTGCCACCAGACGGGGATGTCACTTGCCACGCTGCCACCAGATGGGGATGTCACTTGCCATGCTGCCACCAGATGGGGATGTCACTTGCCACGCTGCCACCAGATGGGGATGTCACTTGCCACGCTGCCACCAAATGGGGATGTCACTTGCCACGCTGCCACCAGATGGAGACGTCACTTGCTATGGTGCCACCAGATGTTGATGTCACTTGCCACGCTGCC
Source organism: Lithobates clamitans (assembly GCA_037952925.1). NCBI lineage: Eukaryota > Metazoa > Chordata > Amphibia > Anura > Ranidae > Lithobates > Lithobates clamitans. Next base: position 1,342,924 of record JBBGZY010001068.1, on the reverse strand, counting down.
TGTCTGCCACCAGATGAAGGAGGGCGGAACAGCGGTGCTGGCAATGAGAGATGTCATCTCTCTCCCCTCGCCGCCGCACCGCTGTCATTACTTCTTAATGTTTTCAAAAATGGCGCCGGGCGGCGCAATTACGCTACTGCGCATGCGCCGCCCGCCCGAGCGCGTACGACCTTTCCCGAGCCCGGCCGCTTCAGAACTGCGCATGCGCAGTAGTGGGCGGCTCGCGGCCATCTTATCTAAGGGCACCGGTGCCCTTAATCAACTTTAACGGGCAGCCTGAAAGGGGGGGGCGGCCGCGAAGTCGCCGCAGGAGCGGCGCCGCCCCTGCACCGCTGCCGCCCCGAGGCCTGGCCTCGGTGGCCTTATGGCAAATCCGGCCCTGCTGATGTAACTGCCTTCGTAGCTGCCTGTTCCGTGTGTGCGCAGAGTAAGACTCCACGACACATTCCAGTGGGCCTCCTACAACCCATACCCAATGGAGAGAGGCCCTGGACCCACCTGTCTATGGATTTCATTGTGGAGTTACCCAAATCCCAGGGCAACACAGTTATCCTTAAGGTGGTTGACCGATTCTCAAAGATGTGTCATTGTAATCCACTTAAAAAGTTGCCCACTTCTAAGGAACTGGCTTCCATTTTTGCTTGGGAGATCTTTCACTTACATGGGCTACCCAAGGTGATTGTCTCGGACAGGGGTAGTCAGTTTGTGTCCGGAGAGCCTTTTGTGCACAGTTGGGAATTCAGCTTGCTTTCTCCTCTGCGTATCACCTGCAGTCTAATGGGGCCCCAGAACGAGCCAATCAGTCCTTGGAGCAATTCCTACGTTGCCTATTATTGTGGGCAGACTTTGCTCACAACAGTGCCTTGAATCCTACTTCCTGATTGTCCCCGTTTATGGCGAATTATGGTTTCCAACCTTCCATGTTGCCTGACTCGTTTGTTCTGCAGAATATTCCTCCATTAGAGGAGCATTTCCGTGGTCTTCGTTCCACTTGGGCACAAGTCCAGGAGGCTTTGCGACATGTTAATGATAGGTACAGACTCCATGCTGACTGCAGACGCCTGCCTGCACCCTCCTACCAGGTTGGGAACAGGGTCTGGCTGTCATCTCGCAACCTCTGACTTTGTGTTCCCTCACTGAAGATCGCACCTTGGTTTATTGGGCCTTTCCGTATTCTTTGCAGGATTAACCCAGTAGCTTCCGCATTAGACCTTCCTTCTAATATGCGCATTTTGAATGTATTTCATGTCTCCTTATTAAAACTAGGGATGAGCCCGATGTTCGAGTCGAATGTAAGTTCGACTCGAACATCGGGTGTTCGCCGAATAGTGAACAATTTGGGGTGTTCGCTGCAAATTCAAAAGCCGTGGAACACCCTTTAAAAGTCTATGGGAGAAATCAAAAGTGCTCCGTTTTAAGGCTTATATGCATGGTATTGTCATAAAAAGTGTTTGGGGACCTGGGTCCTGCCCAGGGGACATATATCAATGCAAAAAAAAGTTTTAAAAACTGACGTTCCCGACAATACACATAAAAGTCATTGAAAAATAAAAAAAATGCGTGGGGGTCCCCCAAAATTCCATTACCAGGCCCTTCAGGTCTGGTATAGATATTAAGGGGGACTCCACGCCAAAATTAAAAGAAAAATGATGTGGGGTTCCCCCCAAAAATCTATACCAGACCTGTACCCCCACCATTTCACAAAAAGAAAGTGTCAAAATGTTAAAAAAAACCACAGGAGATGGCTTGGGACAAGTCCTTTATTAAAAATAAAAAGATAAAAAATAAAAAAGAGATTTCAGCGATGTAATCCAATAAATCCATGCTCCCACAGGCGGTGGTCTCAGCGGGGAGCATCGATAGCTTCAAGAAACTATTAGATAAGCACCTGAATGACCGCAACATACAGGGATATACAATGTAATACTGACACATAATCACACATTGGTTGGACTTGATGGACTTGTGTCTCTTTTCAACCTCACCTACTATGTAACTATGTACTCCAGTGATGTAACCCAATTCTCGATCTCCAGTGATGGATGATCTCAAGCGACTCAAGCAAGGAACACGCACGGGATCCTGCCTCCACCGGAGGCACCCAGCCAATGATGCGGCGCCAGCTTGACAGCTTTTATGTAGTTGAGGGCGTGACCTCGCCCCCCTCTGATGCAACAGGAATCCTGCATTGCAGGAGAGAGGGGCGGGGTCACCCGTACACATCACTGGGAAACCCCTGCGTTTCCCCTTGTCAGAGGGAGGCAGGGTCACATGATGGGTGGCCCCGCCCTCAGCTACATAAGAGCTGTCAAACTAGCGCCACGTCATTGGCTGGGTGCCTCCGGTGGAGGCAGGGTCCTCTGCGTGTTCCTCGCTGGAGTCGCTGGAGATTATCCATCGCTGGAGATCGAGAATTAGATTACATCGCTGGAGCAGGAGCATGGATTTATTGGATTACATTGCTGGAATCTCTTTTTAAAAATGTTTTTTTAATTTTTAATAAAGGACTTGTCCCAAGCTGTCTCCTGTTTTTTTATTAACATTTTGACACTTTCTTTTTGTGAAATTGTAGGGGTACAATGTACCCCTTACAAATTCACACGGGGGGGGTCGGGATATGGGTGTCCCCTTTGTTAACCACTTGCCTACAGGGCACTTTCAAAAGGATAATAAACCCGCGCAATGGAATTAAAAATCTATTAGAGAAAATTATGGAACTGCTGCCGCCCGACAAGCGATCACCATGAGTGGGGACAGCTGAATTGGATTAGTGTGGTAGAAGGGTCTGGCGCTGTTCCTTTAACTAAATAATACCCTGCCTATGCTGTATGTCTCTAGATCAAGGTCAGGCATATAGGTATAAGTTCCTAAATATAAACCAAACGTGCACGTATCAAGTGCTAGTGTCCTTAAAAATAGTGCATTAGTAAACAAGCTTTAAATAAAAATATATATAAGGAAAAAGCTATAAACACATAAATATAATAGTATTTTTAAATCCCATACATAGTGATGCTAGTAGGTATTCCAAATACCTTAGAGTGTGTGTGTAGGGGGGAGAGGGGGGAGGGGAGGGGGGGGGGGAGGAAAGGGTGAAGGTGAGGAAGGTGGGAAGGGGGAAGGAAAGAGGTGTGGGAGATCTTTTAAAATTCCTAGTAAGGTGCAAACGTGCTGTCAAAGTTCATAGAAAGTCCTTAAAGTGTATAAACTTATTATCCAATTCGTTAATTGGTGTAATATCTTGTGCAATATCTTGTGCAGTATCTTAAATGCTAATAACGTGATGTTTGTGATCCTTCAGTGATTTAAAATCCTTGTTCCGAAAGTGCAGCCACTCACCGGATCCCTTCACCCCTACAGGGGTACTAGGCGGTTGCAGTTTTGCGCCACTGCACGGCAATCACTGGCAGACTCAGGATCATGATGTTTCATATAAAAAGAGAAAGGGAGTGCCCATAGCGTAAAAACGTTTTCCAAAATTTATTAAACAAATGGGTAGGTACTCACAATTTTACAATACAAATCAAGCGGAGTGGTAAAAAGTCATGATTAGTCCTCAGCGCTGGTAAGCAGATGGTAATGGGAAGCACAGATTTAGGCCACGTCCTACGCGTTTCGTCGTTAGGACGTCTACGGGAGCGTGCACGTTATTAGCATTTAAGATACTGCACAAGATATTGCACAAGATATTACACCAATAAACGAATTGGATAATAAGTTTATACACTTTAAGGACTTTCTATGAACTTTGACAGCACGTTTGCACCTTACTAGGAATTTTAAAAGATCTCCCACACCTCTTTCCTTCCCCCTTCCCACCTTCCTCACCTTCACCCTTTCCTCCCTCCCCCCCCCCTCCCCTCCCCCCTCTCCCCCCCTACACACACACTCTAAGGTATTTGGAATACCTACTAGATCACTATGTATGGGATTTAAAAATACTATTATATTTATGTGTTTATAGCTTTTTCCTTATATATATTTTTATTTAAAGCTCGTTTACTAATGCACTATTTTTAAGGACACTAGCACTTGATACGTGCACGTTTGGTTTATATTTAGGAACTTATACCTATATGCCTGACCTTGATCTAGAGACATACAGCATAGGCAGGGTATTATTTAGTTAAAGGAACAGCGCCAGACCCTTCTACCACACTAATACAGGGCACTTTCACCCCCTTCCTGCCCAGACCGATTTTCAGCTTTCAGCGCTCTCACACTTTGAATGACAATTACTCAGTCATGCAACACTGTACCCAAATGAAATTTGCGTCCTTTTTTTCACAGGAATAGAGCTTTCTTTTGGTGGTATTTAATCACTAGTGGGTTTTTTATTTTTTGTGTTATAAATAAAAAAAGACTGAAAATTTGGTGAAAAATGCCTTTTTCTTTGTTTCTGTCATAAAATTTTGCAAATTAGAAATATTTCTTCATAAATTTTGGCAAAAATTTATACGACTACATATCTGTGGTAAAAATAACCCTAATTAGTGTATATTATTTGGTTTTTGTAAAAGTTATAGAGTTTACAAGCTATGGTGCAAATCATTGAAAATTGATCACACCTGATCACACCTGATGTACTGAAGACTTATCTAATTTCTTGAGACACTAAAAAGCCAGGAAAGTACAAATACCCACAAAATGACCCCATTTTGGAAAGCAGACACCCCAACGTATAATCTATGAGGCATGATGAGTCTTTTGAACTGTTCATTTTTTTCCAGAAGTTTTTGGAAAATATGAAAAAAAAATGAAAACGCATTTTTTTTTCCACAAAGTTGTCCATTTTTATGATATTTCCAACACATAGCATGTACATAGCAAAAATGACACTCCAAAATACATTCTGCTACTCTTCCTGAGTACAGGGATACCACATGTGTGAGACTTTTACACAGCCTGGCCACATACAGAGGCCCACCAGTGAAGTAGCACCTTCAGGCGTTCTACAAGCATAAATTACACATCTCATTTCTCAACCACCTATTACAGTTTTGAAGGCCCTGGAGCCCCAGGACAATGGAAACTCCACAAAATGACCCCATTTTGGAAAGCAGACACCCCAATGTATAATCTATGAGGCATAATGAGTCTTTTGAACGGTTCATTTTTTTCCAGAAGTTTTTGGAAAATTATGGAAAAAAAATGAGAACACATTTTTTTCCCACAAAGTTGTCCATTTTTAAGATATTTCCAACACATAGCATGTACATAGCAAAAATGACACCCCAAAATACATTCTGCCACTCCTCCTGAGTATGGCGATACCACATGTGTGAGGCTTTTACACAGTCTGGCCACATACAGAGGCCCGCCAGGGAAGTAGCACCTTCAGGCGTTCTACAAGCATAAATTACACATCTCATTTCTCAACCACCTATTACAGTTTTGAAGGCCCTGGAGCCCCAGGACAATGGAAACGCCCACAAAATGACCCCATTTTGGAAAGCAGACACCCCAACGTATAATCTATGAGGCATAATGAGTCTTTTGAACTGTTCATTTTTTTCCAGAAGTTTTTGGAAAAAGTGGAAAAAAATGAAAACGCATTTTTTTCCCACACAGTTGTCCATTTTTAAGATATTTCCAATGCATAGCATGTACATAGCAAAAATGACACCCCAAAATAGATTCTGCTACTCCTCCTGAGTATGGCGATACAACATGTGTGAGACTTTTACACAGCCTGGCCACATACAGAGGCCCGCCAGAGAAGTAGCACTTTCAGGTGTTCTACAAGCATAAATTACACATCTCATCTCTCAACCACCTATTACAGTTTTGAAGGCCCTGGAGCCCCAGGACAATGGAAACGCCCACAAAATGACCCCATTTTGGAAAGCAGACACCCCAATGTATAATCTATGAGGCATAATGAGTCTTTTGAACGGTTCATTTTTTTCCAGAAGTTTTTGGAAAATGTGAAAAAAAAAATGAAAACGCATTTTTTTCCACAAAGTTGTCCATTTTTAAGATATTTCCAACACATAGCATGTACATAGCAAAAATGACACCCAAAATACATTCTGCTACTCCTCCTGAGTATGGCAATACCACATGTGTGAGACTTTTACACAGCCTGGCCACATATAGAGGCCCGCCAGGCAAGTAACACCTTCAGGCGTTCTACAAGCATAAATTACACATCTCATTTCTCAACCACCTATTACAGTTTTGAAGGCTCTGGAGCCCCAGGACAATGGAAACACCCACAAAATGACCCCATTTTGGAAAGCAGACACCCCAATGTATAATCTATGAGGCATAATGAGTCTTTTGAACGGTTCATTTTTTTTCAGAATTTTTTGAAAATTGTGGGAAAAAAAAGAAAACGCATTTTTTTCCCACAAAGTTGTCCATTTTTAAGATATTTCCAACACATAGCATGTACATAGCAAAAATGACACCCCAAAATACATTCTGCTACTCCTCCTGAGTATGGCGATACCACATGTGTCAGACTTTTACACAGCCTGACCACATACAGAGGCCCACCATTGAAGTAGCACCTTCAGGCATTCTACAAGCAGAAATTACACATCTAATTTGCTGACAACCTATTATTTTTGAAGGCCCGTATTTTTCTAACACATTGCATTTACATACCAAAAATTACACTCCAAAATAAATTCTATTGAGGAAAGGGTAAAAAAAAAGTATTACCTGTGGTTTTAGTAGTGTCCCCAAAGGAGAGAATTGGTGCAGGCAGCAGGCAGCAGGCAGCAGGCAGCATGCAGGGATGTGCTTAGCAACAATAGTAATTATCCAGGCAGCAGGCAGGAATATTGTCTATAGTCAGCACAAGGATATCGTCAGCACAGCCAAAGCATTTGTCCATAGAAATTGTCCAGGCAGAGACAGCCAACATAGCCATAATATTGGTCCTGGTACACCGTTACCTCCCTGCACTCATTATTGTACCGCTCTCCAGCCCTTCATAAACATAGTGCCTCTTGCTACAGCTAATTATTTCCATAGTCCAGGTAGCAGGCAGAGGTGTGGTCAGTTTATGCTGCAGTCAGGAGGGTGGCGGCAGTAAGTCAGCAGCAGGCTGAGGGCCGCAATCAGGTAAGACCTGTGCACACGGGCACAGGGGTAGAGGCTTCGACCCACCCAAATCTCTATGAAGCCTCTGGACTCCAGACTCTAATCTGGAAATTACGAAACCCGGAGACAACAAAAAAATTGTTTTCTCCATCCGGAAAAACATTTCTGGAGCCCCTCACCTGTGAGACCCCTGTGTCCTACAGTAGCAGGGCAACAGATCAGTCCAAGCGGTAGGCAAAAGCAGAAGTCCTTAAAACAGGCCAGGGTCAGATGACCTGCAAGCAGTCCAAGTGGTGGGCAGAAGCGTAGTTGGTAAAACAGGCCATGGTCAGTTCACATGTAAGCAGTCCAAACAGTATGCAGAAGCGTAGTTGGTAAAACAGGCCAGGGTCAGTTCACATGAAAGCAGTCCAATCAGTAGGCAGAAGCGTTGTTGGTAAAACAGGCCAGGGTCGGTTCACATGTAAGCAGTCCAAACGATTGGCAGAGGCATAGTCAAAAAACAGGTCAGGGTCAGTTCACGTAGAAGGCAGTGGAAAGGTTATTTGAGGAAGCATGGGAAATGGTCAGCACAGATGATGAAAATGGGGAATATGGGCTAATATTTAAGGGATGTGTGATATAGTCTGAAGCATTCACCAATGCAAAGGCCGGGTTCAAGGGGACACTGGGGACAGTGGTAGCTGGTATCTCTTCGAAATCGTTTACTGCTGCATACTCAACATCTTTTTTGGCGTCTTCGGCCTGCTTCAGATGGGGGAATGTGGTCCGGGAAGTGGCGTTCATGAAGCCGGCTAACAGCATCAGAGCGAAGGTTTTCTGGGGGGTCTTTGATGGTAGATGAGGGACGTGACAACTTTTTCAATACATTTTAGGAAGTGGGCAGGGCTTTCGGTGGATTTGGTGTAAATTATGTAGGCATTATAAATAGCCAAATTAATTAAATAGAGTGCTACTTTCTTGTACCAGAAACTGGACCTCCCTATTGCTAAATAGGGCTGAATCCACCCCCCCCCCATGTACAGATTGTAATCTTGTACACATTTTGGCTTTACAATGGGACCTCGTCTTCTCTGAACTTCAACTGTAGTGTCGTCATGGATGGTGGACATCAAGTACACATTCCTGGTATCCTTCCACCTCAAGGCCAGGACTTCGTTGCATCTCAAAGTTGCTCTTTCTCCCCTTCGCAGTTTCTTGTTTACTATGGCTTATGGGAAGCCCTTTCTATTCTTTCTGGAGGTTCCACAGGCCAGGGTTTGTGCGAGGTATAGGTGTTTGAAAAGGGACAGGCTGGTATAAAATTTATCCAGGTATATGTGGTAGCCTTTCTTAAGCAGTGGCCAGGCCAGGCTGGTCACTCAGGGGGCTGGAGCTGGGAATCTCTTCCTTCGTATATGCGGAATGCATACAGATATCCCGTGACTCTCTCGCAAAGCTTATAAAATTTCACTCCGTATTTGGCCCTTTTGTTTGGAATGTATTGTTTTATTCCTAAAAAAAAAAGGGTACCAGGGACTCATCTACACATATATGCTTATCGGGGACATAGAGTTCTGCAAATCGTTGGGAAAAGAAATTAATGAGTGGGCGAAGTTTATATAATTTATCGTAATTTGGATGATTGCGGGGAGGGCACTGGGTGTTGTCATTGAAATGAAGGAAGCGCATTATCATTTCGTATCGGGACCTGGGCATTACAGAAGAATAAATGGGCATGTGGTGAATGGGGTGGGTGGACCAATAGGCATGTCCTTCATTTTTTTTTTGTAATTCCCATGTTTATGGTGAGGCCCATAAACATTTTGAACTCCTCCAGAGTCAAATCCTTCCACTCGAATGGACGGGCGTAAGAAGATTGGGGGTTGTTGGCAATATGCTGCTGGGCATATAAATTGGTCTGGTCCATGATGAGTTGCAGCAAAGTGTTGGGCAAAAATAAATTAAAACAATCAATTTCAGAACAATTTTGGGTATTGGCCTGCACACCTGGCTGTGCGGTGAAAGGGGGAATTCTTGCTGATCCTGAGTCGGAAGGCAGCCATGTTGGATTGGCAAGACCATCTGGAAGATATGTAGCGGCCCTGGCTCTTGGGGTACGTGACACTCCAGTGCTGGTAGTTGGGGTTCCTGTGCTGGCATTTGGGTGTGATGCTGTGGAAGTGCTGGTACTGGGCATTTCTTGTGGCCTTTCACTGGCGGCAGCTCTATGACTGGGCCTTTGGTTTTGGGGTCTATCGCTGGCAGCAGCGCTGGCACTGGGAATTTGATCCTGGGGTATACTGCTGGTGGCTGCCTGGTTTCTAGAGCGCCGTGCTCTTTTAGGAGGGATCCATTCTTCCTCTGAATCATTTGCTAATCCACTACTTTCGATCGGTTCAAATGCTGAATTTGATTCACAATCGGAATTGGCATTTGAATCTGATGAGAGCTCCCCGCTGCTCTCATCAGTCATGGAGAGGATCTGGAATGCCTCCTCACTTGTATAGAATCTTTTGGACATTTTTTCTGATGGGCTGTGTGACAGGTGACAAATTACGGTTACTGATGGGCGACAGGTGATGGGTGACAGGTGACGGTCACTGATGGGCGACAGGTGATGGGTGACAGGTGATGGTCACTGATGGGCGACAGGTGATCGGTGACGTGCGATGGTCACTGGTGGGTGACAGGTAACGGTTGCCAGTCACTGATGGCAGTCTCTGATGGTGACTGGTGCACTTTATTGGACTGATAGGTGACAGATGAGGGTCACGGATGGGTCACTGACGACAGTCACTGATGGCGGTCACTGAAGGGTGACAGGTGCACCGCTGATGGCAGTCTCTGACGGTAACAGGTGCACTTTGTGGGCACTGACGGTGACAGGGGCACTTTGTGGGGACTGACGGGTGACAGGTGCACTTTGTGGGCACTGACGGGTGACAGGTGCACTTTGTGGGCACTGACGGGTGACAGGTATACTTTGTGGGCACTGACGGGTGACAGGTGCACTTTGTGGGCACTGACGGGTGACAGGTGCACTTTTATAAGTACTGATGCAGTGACTGTTAGGTGACAGCTGTAATTGGGGGCGATGTGACAGGTTCTCTTTGTGGTGTTGGTGCAGTACACTACAAAAAACACATAGATTGGTCACTCACTGCTCCTGGCTCTTCTCTCCTCACACTGGAAACGGTGTGTGAGGAGAGAAGAGCCGGTGACAGCTAGTAACCGGTCTTTGTTTACAGTTAGTGATCGACTGTGAATGAATCACAGCCGTTCACGTGGTAAACAGCCACCAGCCATTGGCTGTTTACTCTTGTCGGTGACGAGCAGTGTTCCTGGCAACACGCCGCAACCGTCGTGACCGCGCTGCGCACTCCCGATCGTGCGCATGTGCGGTCTAAAGCGGGGAATACCCTTTGTGATCGGCCGTGACATAATCGCGGCCGATCACATGGTGAACAGCCATGCCCAATGGCTGTTCACCCCTGTCGGTGACGCGCTGTGTCTCGGGGACACGGTGACACCGACAGAGCAGGGCTGCGCGCCCGCGATCGCGTGCATGCCTGTGTAAACCAGCCATTGGCCCAGAATTGGTGGGCGGCAACAGGTTAAAGGGGGCTTCCAGATTCCGATAAGCCCCCCTCCCGCAGACCCCCATAACCACCGAGCAAGGGCTGTGGGGATGAGGCCCTTGTCCCCATCAACATGGGGACATCCTCCCCATGTTGAGGGCATGTGGCCTGGTATGGTTTGGGGGGGTGCTCTCTTGTCCCAACTCTTTTCCTCTGTACAGAGCCCTGTATTAATTGTCAACACGGGGCTCTGAGCTGTGATTGACACAGCCGATCAGCAGGTCCCAGCCATGAATCATTGGTCGAGCTGCTGACAGACTCCCGTTGTGTACAATCACAGCAGGAGTCATGGGGGAGCGGGGGTGGGGGTACACATGCACATGCCCTAAACCCAGAAATATGTATGTATACAGTACTACCTACATGTTAATATAATTGTTGACATCTAAACCCAATTAAGCAGCTGCCACTGAATAGTCTTCAACATACCAGGCTTTGCTTATTTGCCACCAGTATGGGGTATGTGGTAAACTGGTTTAAGGGGTCTGTGAACCTCTAACTAGTTCACTGGTGCATGTAATAAGCAAAGTTAAAAAAAAAATACTTCCTCCGAACAAGTAAAAATGTTCTTATTGCTAGTCCAAATACAGGCAAAAAAATCAAAGGAAATATATCCCTAGAAGTCCCAGAGGAAAGAGGACTATGTTCCTCCTTCCTCTGACCTGCCGCCATTGGATCAGGCACCTCAGGACATCTAAGGACATTGATGAAACCTAGGAAGGTAAACATTACATAGTTCACTAGTTAGTAAGGTTGAATAAAGACAACAGTCCATCCAGTTCAACTTGTGTAGGTGTGTGTGTGTAGAAAAATAATTTCCCATATCCCCTTAAACTGTTTTTGCTATGATGCACGTCCAAGAGTCTTTTAAAACTTTCCAAACTTCCTACCAACACCACTGAATTTGGAATAATTCCACATCCTTACCGCACTGACAGTGAAAAACCCTCTACGCCGCTTAAAGCAGAGTTCCACCCAAAAATGGAACTTCCGCTTTAAGTACTCGTCACTCCCTGACATGCCACATTTGGCATGTCATTTTTTGGGGGGGGAGGAGCGGGTACATAGTTTTCACAGGTACCCAGCTCCCACTTCCTCTCGTGGCGCTGCAGCGCCGGAAGGAAGTTCACCTCTTCCCCCTCCCTCCCTGCAATCTTCTGGGACATGTCACAGGTCCCAGAAGATTGCCCGGCTATTCATAACGTGCAGTGTAGCTTGCCACAGCCGGGCGCCCACACTTGCAATGCTGGCGCTGCAGAGAGGAGGGGGAGAGAAGCAAGGCTTTGGACGGCCGCATTGCTGGACTGTGGGACAGGTGAGTGTCTGTTTATTAAAAGTCAGCAGCTACACTTTTTGTAGCTGCTGACTTTTAAATGGGTGGAATTCAGCTTTAAGGTTAAATCGCTTCTATTCCAGTCTCATAGTGTGGCCCCGTGTCCTCTTACACTCCCTGTGACTGAAAAGTTTCATACTTACGCTGGGATCATCATTAGGATATTTGTATATCGCTATCATATCACCTCTCAAGCGTCTCTTCTCCAGGGAGAATACATTTAGCGCATGTAGTCGTTCCTCATAATTGAGGTCCTCCCGTCCCCATATTAATTTAGTTGCCCTTCTCTGGACTCAATCAGCTCTAGTACATCTAGTACATCCTTTCTGAGGATTGGTGACCAGAACTGGATGGAATACTCCAGATGCGGCCGAACCAGAGTTTTATAAAGTGGCAGAATAATAGTTTTATCTCTGGTGTAAATTCCCTTTTTAATGCATGCTAATAGTCTGCTGGCTTTGGTAGCCGCAGCTTGACACTGCATGCTATTGCTCAGTCTGTCTTCTACTAGGACCCCTAGATCCTTCCCCACCCTGGAAGCCCTTAGGGGTTCTGCCCCTAAAGAGTAACTTGTGTTTATATTTTTAACCCTCTAAGCGCATTACCTTACATTTTAAACTTCATTTGGCAAGCAGTAGCCCACTCCATTAATTTATTTGGGTCCTCTTGTAAAGTTTCTACATCCTGCTGTGTTGTTATTGCCCTACATATTTGTGTGTTGTCAGCAAACACTGAGGTCGAGCTATTTATCCCATCTGTTATATCATTTATAAATAAATTAAAGATAATTGGTTCCAGGACAGAGCCTTGGGGTACCCCACTAACCACTCTAGACCATTATGAGTATACATTATTTATCACAACCCTTTAGACATGCCCCCGTAGGCAGTTTTCTAACCAGGTACATACCCTATCCATGCCTACGGACCTCAGCTTGTAGATTAAGCGTTTGTGGGGGACTGTATCAAATGCTTTTGCAAAATCCAGATACACCACATCAACCAGCCTACCTTTGTCCAGATGGCAGCTCATTTCCTCATAGAATGTTAATAGGTTGGTTTGGCAAGAGCAACCTTTCGTAAACCCATGCTGACTACTGCTAATGTTACTGTTTTCATCAGCAAATTCTTGCATATGGTCCCTTATCATCCTCTCAAATAGTTTACAAACTACCGACGTTAGACTGACAGGCCTATAGTTCCCAGGAATATATCTCTGCCCTTTTTTGAATATTGGTACCACGTTGGCTTTTCGCCAGTCAGCTGGTACCAATCCTGTCAGTATGCTGTCCATGAAGATTAGGAATAGCAGTCTGGCTATAACCTAATGAGTTCTTAAAGGACTCTCGGGTGTAAGCCATCTGGTCCTGGTGATTTATTTATGTTAAGCTTCTCAAATACTTTCTGGACTCTGGCCTCTGTTAGCCACAAGCGTAGATCCTGTGGCGTGTTGCTAACAATACTGTCATGGTCGGTATACCCCTCCTTTTCCTGTGTGAAGACTGAAGAGAAAAAAGCATTTAGCACAGCTGCCTTCTCCTTGTCATCTGTAACCACCCTCCCTTCCTCGTCCTTTATGGGGGCCTATGTGTTCCGTCCTCACCTTTTTAATGTTAATATATTTAAAAACATCTTAGGATTATTTTTACTCTCCTCCGCTATATGTCTCTCATAGTCTTTTTTAGCTGCCGTGATTGCGTTCTTACACCTCACATTGCATTCCTTGTATAGTTGAAATGTTGACACTGACCCCTCCACTTTATACTATTTTTGTCCCTCATATGACACTTTACATTTTGGTTCAGCCACCCAGGTTTAACTGCTTCAGACCTGGAAGGATTTACCCCCTTCCCGAACAGAGCACTTTTTGTCATTTGTGCGTCATTTTAACTGACAACTGCGCAATCGTGCAATGTTGCACCTAAACAAAATTGACGTTTTTTTCCCCCCCACAAATAGATCTTTCTTTTGATAGTACTTGATCACCTCTGCGGTATTTATTTTTTGCGCTATAAACAAAAAAAAGCAACAATTTTGAAAAAAAGCAATATTTTTTACTTTTGTGCAAAATATAAAAAAACAAATTTCTTCCTCAGTTTAGAACCCACGGGCACGCCCTCTACTAGCCCACGATTTAAAGGGGACGTACAGGTATGCCAATTTGCGCAGCTGTGCCATCGTATATTGTCGTGTGCTGGACGGCAAGCGGTTAACTTTTGTTCTTATATAATTATTACCCCTTGGAATGCAGTTGGTGATACATTGTTTTATTATTTTCTTAAAGCATTGAGTGTAGTTTAGAAAAGTTGGCTCTTTTTAAATTTAGTGTTCTTGTACTCCCCTCATGCCTCCCTTTTCTGTGATTTATGCGGAATGTATTAATTCTGTGGTTGCTAGTTCCCAAGTTGTCCTATATTTCCACATCTGCAATCAGATCTGTATTATTTGTAATTAAAAGATCTAGCAATGCTTTACTCCTACTCAGAGAATCCACCAATTGGGGCATGAAGTTGTCCTGTAGAACATTTAAGAAAAGGCCAACCTTTAATGAGTGGATTGTCCGCCCAGTCAATGTCTGGATAGTTCCCCCATTATGATGACATGTTCCTGTTTTGCTGCCATTTCTAACTATGAAAGGAGATCCAACTCCACCTCTTCCCTCGGGTTAGGGGGGCCTGTAACATACCCTCACTGGTAATTTCCCCGCTTACTTCCACCCATAGGGACTCCACCTCCCCCCCTTGCCCCATCACTGATGTCATTCCGCTCTTCTATCCATAAATTATTCCTGTTATATATACACACCCCTCCCCCTCTCCTACCCTCCCTGTCCCTCTGATACATGGAATACCACAGGATGTTTGCCAACCAGTCATGTCAACTGTCAAACCAAGTTTCTGTTGTTCCCATGAAGTCCACATCCTCCTCGTGTAATAGCAGCTCCAGTTCCTCAATTTTATTGACTAGGCTCCTGGCATTTGTGAACATTCCCTTGAGTTTTGTGTTGGTGAATATTTTTTTTTTCATATGATTTTTTAGGCTCCGTTTTTGATTTGGTAACTCATTAACCCCGGGATTAGATGTTCTGGATATAATATCACTAGTGTCTCCACTATTCCCCTCTGTCCTATGCTCACTGCCGGTTATCGCTACCTCTAAACCCTCCCCTCCAACACCTAGTTTAAAAGCCCCTGCAACTTTGTGGCTATCTTTCTTCCCAATAAAACTGTACCATCCCCATTAAGGTGCAGCCTGTCCTTACTAAAGAGTCGGTAACCGACTGAGAAGTCAGCCCAGTTCTCCAGGATCCCGAACCCCTCTTTCCTACACCAGTTCCTCAGCCACTTGTTCAGTTCCCTAATCTCCTGCTGTCTCTCTGGTGTGGCGCGAGGCACAGGTAGTATTTCAGAGAAAACCACCTTGGAGGCCTTTCTCCTCAACCTATTCCCTAAGTCCCTGGAATGTTTTTTTTAGGACTCTTCACCTTCCTCTCACTTTGTCATTGGTGCAACGTGTACCATGACAGCTGGGTTCTCCCCAGCCCCACCAATAATCTGTCCACGCGATCCGCGATATGCTGAACCTGAGCACCCGGTAAACAACATACTGTTCAGCGACCACGGTCTTTATGACAGATTGGCCTTTTTGTCTTCCCAATAATTGAGTCCCCTACTACCAGTACCTACCCTCTATTCTAATAGGGATAATAATTAAGGGCTTGCAATTGGTACTCTGTTTTACTCTCCCCTGGCGTTACAGCTACTCCAATTACCTCACAGCTTCTCTAAGCACCCTGCGTCACTCTCAGCACCCCGCGTCACTCTCAGCAGCTCACGTCACTCTCAGCACCCCATGCCACTCTCAGCACCCCGCGTCACTCTCAGCACCTCACGTCACTCTCAGCACCCCATGCCACTCTCAGCACCTCGAGTTCCCCTCAGCACCTCGCGTCCCTCTCAGCACCCCATACCACTCTCAGCACATTGCAACCCTCTCAGCACCCCGTGCCACTCTCAGCACCTTGCCTCACTCTCACTAACTAAAAAAAATAATAAAACAGTCTTAAAAATGATGTGCAGCCAGTGCTGGAATAAGTGCATGTAGACAGGAAGTGGCTGAAAGAGAATGATGGAGATCAGCTGCACTGCAAAAAATATAAAGAAAAAGGTGAAAACAGTATTTTACATAATAATTTTTTAATAGAAACATGCAAAGACAAAAGATACAAAAGAGGAATAATGGAAAAGGGTGCAGACTTCCCAATTACTCATAAACATTGATACATAAAAAAATCTGGTGTCTGGGCACTGAAAAAATGCGAATATATTTGGCATAGATCATGACGTACAACATGTTCTGCTTCATTATTCTGTATGTAAATTGAGAAAGATAAAATAGCGGAAACAAGAGACAGAATTTGGAGGGTAGAGGGACAAAGAGGATGGAATAAAGGGTTAAAAGCGGAAAGAGGCCAGACATGGGGGAGGTAAGATAGGTAAGCAGGGGACATATTGAAACAGTAATATATGAAACAAATGGCAATTATTTATTATATGCATTGCATAAGCAAACTAAATATCATCCAGTTAGGAAAAATGCAGCATGAGCAATGTACTGGCCTTGGAAGCTAAGACTGTTGCCTTCTATGAAAAACCAGAGATGTTAGAAAAGATAAATATCTTCCAGCTTTTAAGATCCTGTGATTGTAACAGTTTGGCTCCTTTAGTTATGGTTTTTCATGCAGTTCTACAGCATGAATAACTTGCTGAATGTGTCTGATATGCTAAAAGTAAGCAGAATTTACTAGATTACTAATTAAGACACCCAGGAAAGCCTACATTTTAACATTTAAATGTTTACATTCTGCCTGTTGACCATGCGGTTTGGCAATGCAGTGCTTTGCAAGGGAACTGTGTGATCTGTGTGGAACTTATTTTGAGAATCAAACCTGGTAATAATGGTTGAGTTATATCCACTAATCATTCTATAAGGCTGCATTCACACCTGAGCGTAGCATCTTTGAACATCTTTCCCAGTGTATTTTTGCACGTCTTTATTCGCCATCTTGGTGTGTTTTTATTTTCAATAAATTTTTATTGGTAGTAGCAAGAAAAATTTCTTACAAAACCTTTGTAAAAGACATTACATGGTGCAAGGATATGAAGATTCAAAAGGAGCCAAATAATGTGAGGAAAGACCTCTCAATGCAAGACGTAAAATGAAAGGTCTAATCAGCAGAATTCTTAGTTACAGTTGAACTTAAATTAAAATTATAAACTAAAATAAACATAACTCTGGCATTAGGACAATGAATGATGAGTAAACTGTCAGAGCAAAAACCTAATGAGTCAGGTGTAACTCAGTAACTGGAATAAATGAGGAGAGGATAAATTGGATACGGAGGGCTTTATTAAATTAATTGCGAGGGATCCGAGATCAGGGGGAGGTCCACCACCCGCCCCTATGGGAACACACTGCAGGCTTAGGGCCATGCCCTTCTCCCGGAATCCCTACCTCAGTCAAATCTAATCTAAATGAAGTAGCCCATTATCAGTGTCAATATGTAGCTAATAGACCTGTCCTATCCCGCAGAGGTTTATCTACAGATGATCAGAATAACCTAGGTCCATATATGTCCTCATAGAGGGAGCTATTTAAGCAGACAGGATAACTCTGGGGCTTTGGGGCCAGAGGGTGTTAGGGTTTTACCATGACCCACTGGAAGGGGTAAAAAAAGAGGAAGTTACACAAAAAAAATAATTTTAAATAAATCTCAGGGTTGAATAATTTACATAGAGAACAATCGGAGAGTCTAAGGTACTAAAGGGAGAGGGTCTTCAGGGAGGCTGATGGAGTGGTATGTAGATGGGGAAAATACCATTGCTTTTGATGAGGATTAAGGTCGGAGTCTCTCAGAGAGCCCGTTGCCCTGGGGGACTCATGCCGGGGCGCAAGGAGATATGACAATAGTTGGCCCAGGGTTCCCAGATAAGCTCAAAATTACTAACTTTATCCTGGATAATGCTCACTATTTTTTCTTGCGCCATAATCAAGGATATTTTATGCTTCACCGCTGTGAATGGGACTCTGTGTTTTTTCCAGCAAGAGGCTATTGTTATTTTGGTGCCCAGTAGAACAAAAAAGATCAGTTGTTGGGTATATTTATCAACCCTATCCACTTTCAGATTCAATAAGGCTATCTCCGGAGTTTGAGGGATCTGGGCGGAGGATATTTTGCGGATCACTGAGAATACTTTGTTCCATAAGCCCCTTATCCGTGGACATGTCCACCAAACATGGAGCAGAGTCCCAATGTGGTTGCAACCACGGAAGCACAGCGGGGAAGCATCAGGATATATCTTAGCCAAAAGATAGGGTACCCTATACCATCTCATGATCACCTTAATGCTGCCCTCCATGAGGGAAACATTAAGGATTCCCTTAAATGAGCGATGTCTTGGTTTATTTTTATGCGCGACTTGAGTGTTTTTATACAGTGTTTTTGAGCTATGGAATTTTTTTTATTAGCCAATAGAGAAAACTAGTATCATTTTTGCTAGGTATTTCAGATTTTTTAGCTTTCCTATTAGTTTTTATTTCTTTTTTTATTATTCTTATTCATTTTTTTTTTGTTAGGGTAAGTGGTTAGAGTTAAGGTTAGGTTAGGCTTGGGGGGTTAGGGTTATTTATTATTATTATTTTTTTTTTTTAAGGGTTAAGGTGTTAATACTACTGCTACTACTACTGCTACTACTACAAATAATAATAATAATAATAATAATAAATGTTTTGAAAAAATAAAAAATAAATGAATAAATAAATATAAAATAAAAACACAAAAATATAAAAATCATAAATAAATAATTAATAAATTCAATAAATAAATACTAAGTAATAATAAATAAATGATTAACCCCTAACCTAAACCGCTAGCTCTCAAGAAAAATAAAATAATAATAATATATTAACTAAGCACACTAACCCTTATGCCCCGTACACACGGTCGGACATTGATCGGACATTCTGACAACAAAATCCATGTTTTTTTTTCTGTTACTTCGTTCTGATCAGACAACCATTTTCTAGCCATGTTGCGTATACGTACTCCTCGTAGAGTTCGTGCTGTGTGGGGGCTTGGTGTTGGGGTCCTTACTTTGACACAAGCCCAGTCCATGAACAGGGTGGGGAGGAGTTCGTGGACCAAGAATTGGTTGCTCCAGTGTGACCAGTTCTGTCACATGCCTTTGCTCCGTGAGATCCGTGAGAATAATCCTGATGATTTCAGGAACTTTCTCTGGATGACGGACCCAGATTTCACTGTTTGTTGGCTTTGCTGACCCCCTATATCAGCAGGCAGGATACCTGTATGAGGCAAGCCATCACTTCGGAGCAGAGGCTAGTCGCCACCCTGTGGTACTCAATTAATTATGTATTTTGACAGCTCCATAGTAGTGCTTTACCCTAAATACCCCCTAAAATGTAGAAAACAGTGATGTGTGTTTGAAATTCAGGCAGAGTGCCAGAGTTTATTTTTTGGGGTCCCAACATCATTTGGAACCCTCCCTCCCCCCAACTGCTAACTCAGCTGATACCAATCCTCTATCTGCTGACTTTGCCAAACCCATACACACTATACCCACCTCTTTTGTGGTCCCATTTATGGATGAATTCCCCAAAGCATGTAGTGCAAGGGCCAGCCTGAATACTTTCAAATGGTACTGTTTAAAGTTTTTGTATCCCATTATTATCTTGATAAGTAATTTTAGAATCTCAAAATGTGCTAAAATGTGTACAGTGCGGATTTATCTCTCTGTATTATGACACTTCTTACCTGTCCAGTGGGCTGCCAATAGTGTAAAGTAAGGAGGGGCTGGCCAAAATAATACACATTATTTAGGCATTCATCTCTCAATGAAGTGGAAAGGGTTACCTGTCCCAAACATCCCCCCCCATAAAATGTATCAAATGGCACATAAGAGGGGGGGGGATCTGATAGGTGGACCTTAGACCTTTGTCTTTAAATACTTCCTAAAATAAATGTAATACTGATGTTGGCCAAGAATTTTGTGTCTAATTTGCTTTCCATGTTTATATGAAAATGATGAATTTATTTTTCTTGTTTGACTCCACAGTTTCCTTCCAACCCACAGGAATGGCAGACTGTGGCCTCCCACTTTGCCCAGCGGTGGGACTTTCCTAACTGCGGAGGGGCAATTGATGGGAAACACATCCACATCATCCCACCACCCAACTCGGGGTCATACTATTACAACTACAAGGGGTTCAATAGTATTGTGATGTTGGCGGTGGTGTTGGCTACTAAAGAGTTCCTGTATGTGGATGTGGGGAAGAATGGCTGGATGTCAGATGGTGGAGTCATCGCCCACACGGAGTTCTACAGGCATCTCCAGAATGGCAGCTTGGACTTGCCACCTCCAGAAGACAATGCGGAAGGACTCCCATTCATCTTCGTTGCGGATGAAGCGTTTGCGCTGGGGGACCATCTTATGCAGCCATTCCCTATGAGGATCCTCACCCTGGACCAGAGGGTTTTAATTACCGGCTGGCCAGAGCCAGAAGAGTGGTGGAGAACATGTTTGGAATAATGGCCAGCCGGTTCCGCCTATTTCTTACACCCATACACATGGCGGAGTATAAACTTAATCACATCATCCTGGCTTGCTGTGTTCTCCACAACTTTTTAAGGAGAAATTCTGTGAACTATGTTGGCTCAGTTGGGCCTGAAGCCGGAGTTATGAATCTTAATGAACCAACCCTGACGGCGCTTGAAGCTGGCCGTGCTGGCTTGCCCCCCCCCGAGTGCCCGCGAGGTCCGTCTAAGATACATGGAATACTTTGCGGGTAGGGGGGCCATCAATATGCCAGACAATGTCTGAGACATTTTTTAAATAAAAAAAAAATTTTAACAGAAAATTTATTTGCTTACATTTACTGCTTGTTTCTTTTAGCTGACCATTACTGAAATTTGGGCAGTCTTGAAAATGGCGTGATTGTGTAAAATGCGAAAGCACTGTTGTGTGTTATTTACAGGCAAAGACACTTTGCACTCCAAGTGCACTTGAGACTGCACTGAAACTGCACTTGTAGTGCAAAGTGGATTTGCCCTTAGGAAATAACACCCATTGTCACTGAAAACACAAATTTTCACACAAAAAAGTTTAGGAGCATTGAAAGAAGAAGCCACACATTGTTGATTATCAAGATTTTTTATACAAGCACAATCACATGTGCATTTAGAAAAGTTTTTTTAAAACAAACCAACATGTTTGTTGTATAAAATATTTGTAGGTGACATTAATAATACAAGTAGAAATGTCCGTTTAAGGTAAAACAGGCATGTTTAAAACCAACAAGAAATACACAAATATGGAACTTACAAAGTTCAACTTTTGTAGAAATTGAAGGCAACATCAGACATGAGTATTTATAAACTGTGTTTGATATTGCGTTCAGATAGGGGTGAAGTCACCCCTGGAAAAGCCAAATTTTGAAGATGCACACAAATTGCCGAATGTCAACATGTGCTAGCTGCCATCATGGAGGATCAAGGGACGTGTTTTGTGGATGCAACCCCTTCCTATCAGCTACTTTATTATTGAGGAAAGGGTTGCACCCACAAAACGCAGACATTGATCTCCCGTGATGGCAGATAGCACATGTTGACACACTGTGTGCATCTTCAAAATGTGGCTTTTCGAGAATATATTTAAAAATATGCAAAAAACTTTCAGGAAAAAAATCCAACAAAATTAGGGATTTCAAGGGGTTTTAAACTCTCCCTAAAACATCAATGATGTTCTTCATTTTGTTTTGAACATCATTAATGTTTTGCATGATGTTTTCCAAGTCCCTACTACACCCCATGATCTCCCCGATCAGGATCTGGGCACTTTCACTGGTGAAATTACCTTCATCCACAAAATCTTGATCACCTAAAAATAGAGAAAAAAAATACACAATGTATTATAAATATGCCGTCATCCATCTGTTACCTGAGCCTGTGGTCACAGACACTCACCTGTTGTGACTATTTCCACCACGTCTCCCTCCTGTTGGCTTTGTGGCATTTCCCCTTCTTCCTGAGGTGGGGGGTCTGCTGTCTCCTCTGCTGAGTGGTGTCCTCCGAGTCTTTTCTCCCCTATGTAAAAAAAATAGGTATACTTAGCACACAGATATTTGATGGCAGAAATAGGAATATGAAACATTGCTTGGAAGTGGGATACAATTGTCTGTTTTGGCAGAGTTGCAAGATGAAGAAATATTTTGTAACTTTGGCAAGTTTGAATACTTACTTATTTTGTGCAAGGTTCACAGATGGAGTCACCCCTATAGTATACACTGGAGCACCTGTGTGGGTCCCCCTAAAAAAGGTTGTTCTGGTGTCCCTCACTAGTGCCCCAGCGTCCAGACGTGTAAACAGCTGCTGAGTGTCCTCTCCTTACACAGAATCTTTGCATTTCATTCTAGTTACAAACCCATCTAGACAACAAAATTATTTTAAGAGAAGTAGGCCATAAAAAATGTATTGAAATGCATCTGGCCAACACATGGTGTTTTCTTGGCCGAACGAACAATGTTTCCTATGAACGAATAATGTGCCCATGAACATGAAAGTTGCCATTTTAAACTGTACAACAGTAAAGAAAGGCACATGGAGCAGCACGAACATTATAAAAATAATGAATAGGAACACAGGATAACTACTTACTTTTTGCAGCACTCTCCTGATCTTTCTATACTGATCGTGCTCCCTTAACTTGAGGTCCAACCACCGCTTCCTGAGTTGATCCTTGGCTCGACGTACCCCAAAATTTCTGTGCAGACTCTTGACAACTTTCGCCATGATCTTGGCCTTTCTGAAATTGGGGTTGGGGCAAGGTCCATACTTGCCATTATAGTCGGCCCTCTTCAGTATGTTGACCATCTCCACCATCTCCACAAAAGACATATTTGATTCCTTAAATTGTCTCCTCCGGGATCGGGACGTTTCTGGCTCCGGGCTTTCCTCCTCCTCGTTGGTGTAATTAGCACGCACCTGCTGTGTCTCCACCATGTGCTCTTCCCCCACTGCGCCGAACGAGAAGGGGCGGGGAATAGACTAGAAAGAAGGTCAGGGGCAGGCGGAGTTTTACACATGCGCAATGTATATAAAGCATAACACGCATGCGTAGTACGTACGATCTGTGAGCGGAAGAAGGAGTATCGGAGGCGCCGATCATGATAATGAAGGTAACATTTAAACTGGACCCTATACTGCTTCTAGATTGAGGCCTATATTGGGACAAGATTAGGAGACTTTAGCCTGACATTAGGGTTTGTCTTGTGTATTGCAGATAAAATGGATGGCTTCAATGACCACAAATTCCTCCCCCTGTTCATAGACATATACAGGGAGCTGCTCTGTCTATGGCAGGTGAAACATCCACATTATAATCATAAACAAAAGAGGCAGTCAGCACTGGAAAAACTGCTGGAGTTGGTGAAGCCGGTGGTCCCCACAGCAACCATCCCCTATTTAAAAGCCAAAATTGGTGGCCTGAGGAGCACTTATCTTAGGGAGCGCAAGAAGGTCCAGAATTCCCAGAGATCCGGAGCTGCAGCAGATGACGTTTATGTCCCCAGGCTCTGGTACTATGAGAGACTGCGATTTCTGTCAGACCAGACTGAAGTCAGGGAATCCCTCTCAACCCTTCCTTCCACTCTTCCTTCCACCCTATTTTCCACCCCAGCTGAAGCTTCTGATGTCCAACCTGGGACTTCCAGCCAGGAAGAAGTGGAGGAGCCCAGCTGGAGTCAGGTATAGCATTATTCTACAGATTTCTGGTCAATAAATAAATGATCAAAGTAATAATAGATGAACCTTGCGAGCCACTTACGGATAAATGCCCAAAAAAATACCAAAATAGTGTATAACCAATCCTGTGTAACCAATCAGCTGCAAACACTCAATCACGTTTCATAATCGTGTAAGTGAAAAAATAGAAAAAATGTGTCTGCGCTAGATAAAAATTATCGTTTCAATAATAAATACAAAAATAAATACAAAAATAAATACGTAAAAAAATTGTTATAGCTAACCAATAAATCAAAAAATAACCATAAGTACATAGATATGTAAAGTGCTCAGTGCTATATCAAACATGCAATAAAAGTGCTCAATTAGAAAATAGAATATCAAAAAATTCGATATAAGTGCTCAATCAAGAAATTGAATACAATATAAAAGGGAATATCTTCTTGTGAATCTAATAGAGTCCAAGACAATGTGCATCCAAAAATGTAAAAGTGCCCAAAAACATTGTCCATATTCAGTGAAATCCACACATCTTTCCTTCTGAAGGTGTATCACCATAAAACGTGTTAAAGTGTCTTCCAGTGTTCCCCACAAGCATATATGCTCACCTTCTTGCGTGTGACACAGTGGTTACACTCTGTCAAACCAAGCTTTGGAGACACTCCTGTGCTCTAATGGAAACCGCTGTGTAGATCTCCAATGCTCTCAATCAAGGTTATATCTCTCTTAATAGGGGCACACCTGTCTCCTAGCTGGGGCACACAGCTTTCTCCTGAGAGGGGCCTCTCTCAGGAGAAAGCTGTGTGCCCCAGCTAGGAGACAGGTGTGCCCCTATTAAGAGAGATATAACCTTGATTGAGAGCATTGGAGATCTACACAGCGGTTTCCATTAGAGCACAGGAGTGTCTCCAAAGCTTGGTTTGACAGAGTGTAACCACTGTGTCACACGCAAGAAGGTGAGCATATATGCTTGTGGGGAACACTGGAAGACACTTTAACACGTTTTATGGTGATACACCTTCAGAAGGAAAGATGTGTGGATTTCACTGAATATGGACAATGTTTTTGGGCACTTTTACATTTTTGGATGCACATTGTCTTGGACTCTATTAGACTCACAAGAAGATATTCCCTTTTATATTGTATTCAATTTCTTGATTGAGCACTTATATCGAATTTTTTGATATTCTATTTTCTAATTGAGCACTTTTATTGCATGTTTGATATAGCACTGAGCACTTTACATATCTATGTACTTATGGTTATTTTTTGATTTATTGGTTAGCTATAACAATTTTTTTACGTATTTATTTTTGTATTTATTTTTGTATTTATTATTGAAACGATAATTTTTATCTAGCGCAGACACATTTTTTCTAATAAATAAATGATGCTTACTAGATGTTATTATTGATCACTAATTGCTGATTTAATAAAGTGTTTTACATATCAATAGACAGTAGTGGGCAAAAAAATTGGGACAAGAATGAAAAATGCTGGGCTCAGAATGATATATATATATATTTCTTAACATTCAATTTGCAACAGTCATGAGGTGAAAATTGTGTGTGATTGATGACGAAAAAATTAAAACTATGTCCCTTTTTCATACACAGGAAGACCTCAGCCAGGAAGAGGCTGTGGAATGTGGTACACAGGAGGAGGCTGTGGAATGTGGCAGCCAGGAGGAGGTGGGGCTAAGTGGCAGCCAGGAGAAGGCCGGGCCCAGTAGGAGCCTGACAGAATCACAGGTCCCTCCCCTCAGCCTTCCAAACAAAAGACCCAGGAAGGGGAGTAACATGCAGGATTCAGCACTCAGGCTGATTCAGGAGGCTTCTGTGTCCCTGAGAGCCACCCCCACTCCTGAAGAGGCCTTTGCCTGCATGGCTGCCACTAAACTGCAGGACATGCAGGAGGGCCAACGCCTCATGCGTGAGGAACTCATTTATCAAACCTTAAATAAGGGGTTGAGGGGAGAAATCACACCCAATACCCACCTGAGTGAGTTGGACCATCCTCCTCCTCCTCCTGCCACAAATTCACCACCACAGACACAGCATGGAAGGAAGCGTGGAAGGAAGACAAGAGAGTGATGACCTGGGTTCAGTCTGGTCTGACAAAAGATGTAGGCTCTTGTATGACCACAGCCTGGGGACAGATATGTCATCTGCTGCTCTTCATGATCTCTTGGACTTCTGGACCAGATTGAACTCCCTTATATATGGACTCCTCAGGCCACCAATTTTGCCTGAAAATAATTGATGTGTGCCCTGGGGGCCAAAGGCTTCGCCAATTTCCGCTGTTTCTTCAGCATTGCCTCCCTCTTTATTTGGTTATGAGCCCTTAATAAATTTTTGGTTTGATTAACTATTTTAGCCTATGTGTGTTTTCCTTCAAAAAGGACAGTTTGTTTGTGAGGAGGCAGGTAGATTTCAAAAATACAATGTGAAATTAACAAGGGACACCAACACCAACCAATCTCCTTGAGATTAAATAATACAAGATAATACAAGATAATAATGGTGTTGTGGTAACTTGACACACAAAACATAACCAAAACTATTCTGGAGTTAAAAAAAAAAAAAAAAACACAAGATCAGGCGTTAAAAAAATCCACAAATAATTATTTAATCTAACAACAAATTTTTTTGGGGAGATGTGACAAATAAAAATATTATATTGATGAAATCACGATAAATAATAAAGAAAGAAGTTTTTGAGAATTCTGTGTGAATATGAGCAGCAAAACAGCTTCATATTTCTAGCATTATAAAGAAGAAGAGAGTGCGCTGCATTAAACAATTTAAAACATTGCAGTGTGACGAAAGTGCTATATCCATTCCGAATGCTAATTTTACCAGACCGAGCAGTTCCGTCTCAGAATTTATTCTGAGCATGTCCGATGGAGCCCACACACGGTCGGAATTTCCGACAACAAGCTCCGATCGCAGATGTACAGGGCATAACACAAAATAAATAAATAATAATATTAATTGTTATTATTATTATTAATAATTTGTTTTTGCTTAGGTTTGGGTGTTTATTATTATTGTATGATTATTGTTATTATTATTATTATTATTATTATTATTATTATTATTATTATTATTATTACTTTATTTATTTTAGGCTTATGGGGTTAATTCTTAATTATTTGTGTATTATTACAAATTATTATTTATTTTATTTACAGTGCCTTGCAAAAGTATTAACTCCCTTGGCTTTTTACCTATTTTGTTACATTAGAAAAAATCACTCAAAAGAGAGTGTGTGTCCTCTAATGGGACTTTAAATTTGAGTCACTAACAGGTAGGTACTAATATATAAAGTGAGAACGTAGTGATTAAAAAGGTATATTTATTATAGAAAAAAGTAAAAATGATAACTATGACATAACATGAATGTCTAAAATAGATGCACATTCATGGATGTAAAGATTGGATACATATCATTGACCATTGTATAGTGATAGACAATAGAAAAAAAAAAAACAACGTTTCAAGGTATTTGAAGGTCAATCTCTTCTTCCGGGATAATAGGCCTAGAAACGACAAGATTTACATCTAGGATTAGAAAAGAGAAAGAACGGGGAGATGGGCGGAGTCTAGCAGAGCAGACATGCATTGTTAGAGCTCCGCACCGCTGAGGAGAGAAGAGAAGGACAAAGCGGAGCCTGCAGGCTCAAAAGATATCCATTTGAACCTTTTTGCCCCAGGGAACAAACTGTGAAAGTTTGGGCAGGAAATATGGTACTGGGAGGAAGCCGTGGCAGAAATAAAAATCACCTCACAAAGAGCTCACAGGCACTCACTGCAACTAAAGCAGCTCCAGTCACCTCACAATATACAGCATCAGGGCGCTCTCACAGACAGAAAATGTCACAGCAAGACTCTCCATTTGAGTCAGATACAGAACAAATCCTCTCACAAACTTCTCCACAAGCCTCCTCAGCATCCCCAGTAATATTATTACAATTTGAAAAGATGCTTCATAAGGCTTTAAAACAAACCTCAGACCAAATAACAAACAGCCTAACCAAAGAAATAAGAGAGCTGGGAAACCGCACCGCAGCCTTAGAAATAAAAATGGATGAAATTGAAATTACAACCCAAGAAAATATAACAGAATTGGAACAATTAAAAGAAGAGAATTTAATACTTCAAACTAAGCTCGAAGATTACAAAAATAGAGCCAGACGTTCAAACTTGCACATAAGGGGAATACCTGAAACTGTGACAGACCTGCAATTTACTATTACTGCTCTATTACAAGAACTAAAGCCAGATATCCCTATTGAACGTTTAGAACTGGACAGAGTACACAGAGCCCTCACAGCCAAAAAGAAAGATGGACCCCCACGTGATATAATCACAAAATTTCATTATTACAGAACGAAAGAACAAATACTAATTGCTGCAAGAGAAAAAAAGGAACTTAATTTTCAAGGACACAATTATCAAATTTTTGCTGACCTATCCCAACTTACTATTACTAAAAGACGATCCATGAAACCCCAACTAATGGAACTGCAACGCCACAACATTATGTATCAATGGGGCTTCCCCTTTTCAGTCAGATTTAACTACCAAGGTACAATTTACAGAAGCAGATCAGCAGATGAACTACAACAAACCCTTTTAAAATTAAATCTGACAGAACCCACAAGCAGCAACTCTCCCACACGCAGAAGAATGGCATCATCTTCACCTTCAGGCAGCACCCAGAAAACTTCAGAACAAAATGGGAATCATCATTCTCACAAAAGAGGCCGTTATGCCACATCATCCATGGACCAAGAAGATTCAATGGACTGACATCCTAATTCCTGATATCTCTTCATTTATTATACTAAGAGATGGTTCTCTATAAAAAACCTGTATTTATAACTGAATGTAACTGCATTCTGATAGTCACACACTGTGTGGGATCATGTTACATTCCAGTTATATTTCTTATTACTTCTGATTCATATAACCTTAGAATATATAAGTGAAATAAGGAAATTATTGTTCAGTTATATATTTTCAGGTAATAACAATAGATTTATTACTTTTTAGGACAAATATGTTCAATAATCCAGAAGTAATGGAAGCTTTTTCTTTCTTTTCTTAAAACAAATATATTATTACCTAACTAGTTCCTAGAACTATGTTTTTGTTTATTCTAATCTGAAGCAATGCAACCTCAATTTTATGAGTTAACATATCTAAACAGTTACATATGAATAAAATATGTAATTGTTTACTCTAAAAGGGTTAAAATCCCAAAATAATTCAAACTATCTTCATCAATACCAAAGTTATTAACAGTACCTTTCTAACTGAATTATTTAGCCTAGGGCAAGACTAACCATATACAACCACCCTGGAATAAATAATTTCAATAAAAACTATATTCTGCACTCCAATTAATGAATCATCATTTTGATGTCTTTTGACATAGCACTTCTCTCCTGTAAGCGGAAGATCCGTGTACCCCCATTAGCCCTCCTCATTCTTCCAACCATATTATGTGGGAGTGTGACGAAGGCACTTATTCCCCTGAGAGAGATATTTATTCTCTTTCACGGGTAAATTGTGATTACTTGCAAAAAATAATTTATACAATGTATCATCTAATCCCATATGTTTTTTGTTTACTCTTTACTCCAGAATTCACTGGTTTCTTTTCTATCTTTTCATCTCTTCAGTCCACACAGGTTGATCTGCGCAGTAAGCTCTGCATAACAAAAAGTAAGTCAAAACTATTTGATCTGTTGCCATGGCACCACTGAATATACTTTCCCTGAATGTTCAGGGAATAAATGTCCCTCAAAAAAGGACCAAAGCCTTCCGTACTTTCCATAACAAAAAGGCTCACATAGTATGCCTCCAAGAAACACACTTCACCAAAGATTCTACTCCAAAATATATTTCTCCTTTTTATCAACAAATTTACACGGCTTCTGCCTGTACCAAACAAAGGGGTACTCTAATTGCATTTCACCGATCCACACCATTCACCTTATCATCAGAAATTAAAGACCCATAAGGTAGATACCTGATACTCATGGGTTATATAATGGATACAGCAATCACAGTGATTTCCTACTACGCTCCTAACAAACAACCTACACCATTCCTCTCACATATATTACAAGTGATTAATACACACAAAATAGGAACAGTGATAATGTGCGGGGATTCGAACCAGGTCCTCCTCCCATTTCTAGATAAATCACCTTTTACACCATCCAAAATAACCTCTAGATTACCTTTTTCTCAACTTCTTTCCAAATACAATCTGGTAGATTCGTGGAGAGAAAGTAACCCAATGAAAAAGAAATTCACTTATTTCTCGCACCCTCATCAAACCTTCACCAGAATAGATCATATTTTTCTAACAATAGGAATGATATCAGAAATTATTGCATCAGATATAATTCCGATTCTGTGGTCTGACCATAATGCAGTATACACTACTATAGCCTCAGCCATACCAAAAGCACATGACCCAACGTGGTACTTACCGGACATAATGCTCAAACACCCACTACATCAGATGGCCATTGAACAAGCTTTAAAGGAATACATATCAATTAATAATACAACAGACATTTCCCCAATAACACTGTGGGAAGCTCATAAGCCTGTCTTGCGTGGTACAATACAAAGACAAATGGCACTATTTAAACGGGAATGCAAAAATCTAGCAAAAAAACTAGAACTCAATTTTAATGCAGCCTACATATCATTCCAAGATAATCCATCTCAGAGTACAAAATCTCATCTGGAAAAATCTAGATTGGAATACGATCTATTTCTCACTGAGTCAGTTGATAAATCCCTCAAACGCTCCAAACACAATTTCTACATGAATACAAACAAACCAGGTACATATTTGGCTCGGGCATTAAATTCAACTAACAAATCTTTCAAACCAATACGTTTGAAATTATCAAAAAATGTTTATACTTGTAATCCAGTTAAAATAGTCCATAAATTTCACTCACATCTCGCAACTTTATACAAGACAAACAATGAATTTAATCCTACAGAGGCTGAATCCTTCTTCTCAAAAATAACCTTACCTGAGTTGTCTCAGAATCAAAAAAGCAGTTTGGATGAGCCTATAACTATAGATGAAGTTGCTAACGCCATAAAAGACCTAAAACTTAACAAAAGACCAGGCCCAGGCGGCTACTCGGCTTTATACTATAAAACATTCTCAGAATACTCTCTCCCATTCTCACTGAAACTTTTAACAAACTTTTAGAAGGACATTCTTTTCAGCAAGAAACACTAATGGCAATTGTTTGTATGATCCCAAAACCCCTTTCTGATTATACTTCAGTGTGAATTATCGGCCTATCTCTCTGTTAAACCTTGATATTAAATTATTAGCAAAAATAATAGCAAAACGCCTCAATAGCATTATAGGAAAATTAATACATAGAGATCAAGTAGGCTTCATGCCAAATAGACAGGCAGGCGATAATATACGCAGGGCAGTGTTATTGGCACATATTGCTAAAAAACGGAAAATCCCTTTTATTTTTTCTATCTCTCGATATTAAGAGGGCATTTGACACAGTATCCTGGCAATATATGCAATATTCATTACAAAAATGGGGTTTTGGACCCCACTTTTTAACATGGATCAAAGCATTATATAATAAACCCAAAGCCTATAGAAAATATGCTGGATACAAATCTGATGCCTTTAATATCGAAAGAGGTACCCGACAGGGTTGCCCATTATCTCCCTTATTATTTGCCCTTATACTCGAACCCATGGCCCAATACATCAGAACAAACCAAACTATAACTGGCATTGAAGTAGGAGGTATTACACACAAATTATGTATATTTGCAGACGATATATTACTTTTTCTATCATCACCACAGGTCTCTGGTCCTAACCTAATACCAGCTCTTGATGGATTTGCAGCCCTATCCGGCCTTATGATTAATCCTAAGAAATGCCTAGTGCTTAATATTTCGCTCACAAACATGGAATTGATCCCGGCTAGGGCTGCACTCCTATTCACATGGGCAGAAAAATCACTCCGATATCTTGGAGTTCATTTACAGTAGGTGACCGCGATATTGTGTCAATCTCACCGCACTTCTCGGCGAGATTTGACACCTACGAGCCCCGTCGCAGGAGCCAGCGCCGAGATGGCTCACTCATCGGGAAAGGAAAACTTTGTTTTCCTTCCGCGATGAGTAACAGGCAGCGCTGACAGCTGTCTGGTATGAATCCTGAGGCGGGAACACCGCGCCAAATTTTAAATGAAAAAACCGGCGTGGGTTCCCCCCTAGGAGCATACCAGGCCCTTAGGTCTGGCATGGATTGTAAGGGGAACCCCCTATGCCGAAAAATCAGCGTGGGGGTCCCCCCCAATCCATACCAGACCCTTATCCGAGCACGCAGCCCGGCCGGCCAGGAAAGGGGGTGGGGACGAGCGAGCGCCCCCCCCCCTCCTGAGCCGTACCAGGCCGCATGCCCTCAACATGGGGGGTGGGTGCCTTGGGGGAGGGGGGCGCCCTGCGGGGCCCCCCCTACCCCAAAGCACCTTGTCCCCATGTTGATGAGGACAAGGGCCTCTTCCCGACAACCCTGGCCGTTGGTTGTCGGGGTCTGCGGGCGGGGGCTTATCGGAATCCGGGGGCCCCCCTTAATAAGGGGGCCCCCAGATCCCGGCCCCCCACCCTGTGTGAATGAGTTTGGGGTACATGGTACCCCTACCCATTCACCTAGGCAAAAGTGTCAATATAAAAAAAACACACTACACAGGTTTTAAGAATAATTTATTAGTCAGCTCCGGGGTCTTCTTCCGACTTCGGGGGGTCTCCTTCCGACTTCTCCCGGTGTTCGGCCTCTTCTCCCGGTGTTCGGCCTCTTCTCCCGGGCCCCGCCGCTATCTTCTTCCAGCTCTATTGCCAGCGAGGGGCCCGGTCTGCTGCCGCTGTCTTGTCGCCGCTGTCTCGCCGCCGCTGTCTTGTCGCCGCTGTCTCTCCGCTTCTTCTCTTCTTTTCTTCTTCCCCGATGTTGACACGACGCTCTCTCCGGCTCGAATGCTGTGTGCGAGATGCGGAGCCATTTATATAGGCGGTAACCCCGCCCCCTTACGACGTCATGGTCCCAGCATGCGCAGGGACTCTGGCGTCATAAGGGGGCGTGGCCCCAGAGTCCCTGCGCATGCTGGGACCATGACGTCGTAAGGGGGCGGGGTTACCGCCTATATAAATGGCTCCGCAGCTCGCACACAGCATTCGAGCCGGAGAGAGCGTCGTGTCAACATCGGGGAAGAAGAAAAGAAGAGAAGAAGCGGAGAGACAGCGGCGACGAGACAGCGGCGACAAGACAGCGGCAGCAGACCGGGCCCCTCGCTGGCAATAGAGCTGGAAGAAGATAGCGGCGGGGCCCGGGAGAAGAGGCCGAACACCGGGAGAAGTCGGAAGGAGACCCCCCGAAGTCGGAAGAAGACCCCGGAGCTGACTAATAAATTATTCTTAAAACCTGTGTAATGTGTTTTTTTTATATTGACACTTTTGCCTAGGTGAATGGGTAGGGGTACCATGTACCCCAAACTCATTCACACAGGGTGGGGGGCCGGGATCTGGGGGCCCCCTTATTAAGGGGGGGTCCCGGATTCCGATAAGCCCCCGCCCGCAGACCCCGACAACCAACGGCCAGGGTTGTCGGGAAGAGGCCCTGGTCCTCATCAACAAGGGGACAAGGTGCTTTGGGGTGGGGGGGCCCCGCAGGGCGCCCCCCTCCCCCAAGGCACCCATCCCCCCATGTTGAGGGCATGCGGCCTGGTACGGCTCAGGGGGGGGGCGCTCGCTCGTCCCCACCCCTTTCCTGGCCGGCCGGGCTGCGTGCTCGGATAAGGGTCTGGTATGGATTGGGGGGGGACCCCCACGCCGATTTTTCGGCATAGGGGGTTCCCCTTACAATCCATGCCAGACCTAAGGGCCTGGTATGCTCCTAGGGGGGAACCCACGCCGGTTTTTTCATTTAAAATTTGGCGCGGTGTTCCCGCCTCAGGATTCATACTACACAGTTGTCAGCGCTGCCTGTCACTCATCGCGGAAGGAAAACAAAGTTTTCCTTTCCCGATGAGTGAGCCAGCGCGACATTCACAGTACCCTGTCGCCGAGAACCAGCGCGATGGTATCGCGCTGGAAACACAATCTCGCGGTCAGGTACTGTAACAGAATCTCATTCTGACTTATTCTCAACCAATTATCCTCCTGTATTAAGACAGATCACAAATCTAATAAAACAATGGTCGCAACTTCCTTTATCCTGGATAGGGAAGATTAATGCAATCAAAATGACTATTCTACCCAAATTGCTTTATCTATTCAGAGTCCTCCCTATTCCAATTCCTTCCTATTTTTTGAGAATAGTACAAAAAAGAGCAACTTCGTTTATATGGGGCTCTTCTAAACCACGTATACCTATACACACACTACATCTTCCCAAAAATAAAGGAGGCCTGGGATACCCTAATTTTACTAACTACTACAGAGCAGCACATTTGGCCAGTCTGTCCAAATACCATGCAAAACAGGAAATCCCATTATGGGTATTTATAGAGGCTTCAGAAAATGACCCTCTATTAATATCAAACTTGTTATGGCTTGATCCTAAAGACCGCTTTAAAATTCATAATCCCATAACTAAACACCTCTTATCTCTCTGGGATAAACTAAATACCAAATATCAGTTACAATCTCCACACAATCCTCTCCTTTCTTTTATCAGAAATCCGGCCTTTTATCCGGCATGGATCTACCCAAATTCTTTTAAAGCTTGGACAACATCAGGCATTCAGACACTAAATGACTTCATAGCATCTAAATCATTCCTTTCATTCCCATCGCTTAGAGAAAAATATGATCTACCAAACTCTGAGATATTTAGATATCTCCAAATCAAAAATTTCTATACACCATTCCTAAAGGGGGATACACCATTATCTCAATTATCCATTTTTGAATCAATCTGTACAAAAGATCCATTTGCTAAAGGTACAATTTCATCACTTTATAATCAATTATATGGAGTAGTAAATCTTAATAGACTCTCTTACGTTCAGAGGTGGGAGTAGGACCTGGGAAAAACTTTAGAAGACACGGACTGGTCTAACATATGGCTCACATCTAAGTCATCTTCACCCAACATCTTAGCACTGGAGAAAAATTATAAAGTCCTAACTCGCTGGTACCTTGTACCCGCTAGAGTGGCAAAATATTCACCTAATACCTCAGCTCTTTGTTTTCGAGGATGCCCAGAAATAGGCACACATTTACACATATGGTGGACGTGCCCAGTAATCCAAACCTTCTGGAAGGAAGTCTTCGTGATTGCATCTAAAATATTTAAAAAAATAATACAACCAGATCCATATATAACTTTACTGAATCTAAAACCGGAATGGTTAACACTCTCTCAATTCAAACTTATGATCCAACTAATAACGGCTGCAAAACAAACAGTGGCCAAGGCATGGAAATCTCCTACATTGGTACTAGCAGAAACAATTCACAGAATGAATAATACAATGTCTCATGCTAAGATGGTAGCCATCGATCAAAATCAAATTCCAAAATTTGAAAAACTTTGGCATCCTTGGATAAAACAACAGTTCCTGTCAAATTTCAATGACTCTGTCCTGTTGCCATGGTAACAGATTAAATGACTTACAGAGACACCCATTCTAAGGCTTCAAAGAGAACTAAAAAGAATAATAAACTGACGAGCGGGACAACCTTGTGGACCATACCTCTGCCTTTCTACCCTTTTTCTTCTTTCTCTTTCCTTTTCTCCACCTTACGATTAAAGCTCATTATCAGAATTTATTTGACCTATATACACTCTACCTGTAAACAATATGTATAGTAGGTATAAATCATTTAAATACCTACAAAAGTAACTAAGGAAATGATATATATCTTTAATTTAGGTTTACGTGAACCCAAGGTTTAATATTTGAAATTTCATATTTACCTATATAAACCCTACTGTAAAACAATGAGCTTACTTTATAGATCCTTGTAAACTTACTTTATGTATCTTTATAATATTATATACTCAATGAACTTCTTTTGACAAGGAAAAAAAAAAAAAAAAAAGAAAAGAGAAAGAACACAATTTGTAAACATATACAATGCATTTAACAATTGCTGTATTTTCAACATCAGCAATGAGAGACTGGGATTGCACGTTTTCATTGACAAAATGTGTCGGTAGGCGCGACGCCAGAACTGCTGGATCGTTTTGCCTACATAAAAACAAGAACAGTCACACAGGAGAAGATAGACAATGCCAGTTGTCTGGCAGTTGGCATGGTGTTTAAGTAGGTATCGTTCTCCATTGGGGAGTATCACATTCGAGAAATGTTCATATAACGACAATAGTTGCAGCCACCACAGCATTGTCAATGAAAATGTGCAATCCAAGTCTCCCATTGAACGTACATGATGGTGTCACCCCGAAGATATCCTTCCTTATTTTGGACAGGATGCATTCGGGGATACGGAGTGGTGACACGAACAAACTACTTTTACAGTTAGAATGGAGGTGGATATTTTGCTTAAATGCGACTAAACCACCCGGCCTGAATGGAATGATTTAATTTAGGCCCTTTTTGGAGGGTTTTTCCCCTGGAGGATCTGAATGGGAACCCCCTGAGTGAGATGGTCTCCCTGGGACAAACTGTTCCTTCTGGTTCACCTTAGTCACAGTGGGGCCCCTTGTCT
Source organism: Lithobates clamitans (assembly GCA_037952925.1). Classification (NCBI taxonomy): domain Eukaryota; kingdom Metazoa; phylum Chordata; class Amphibia; order Anura; family Ranidae; genus Lithobates; species Lithobates clamitans. The sequence goes on along the minus strand of JBBGZY010001068.1, from coordinate 1,306,349 downwards.
TTTCGCTAATCTGTGCAGTATGTACTTTTCCTTCTAGTGTATTCCTAGTTACTCTGATTTTGATCATATGCTGTGTATTTGATATTCTGTATGTGTAGCACTGACCCCCGAAGGAGCTGCTGATTTAAATTTGGGTTGTTGCCGTTACCCCTTACCTGTAGTTTCACCACATCAGGAACTTAGAGTCTATATTGGGCCTTGCGCCCACCAATGTATGCACCAGTCACTAGTTCTTTTTCCAATGCTTTATTACAAGGCAACTTGAAAGAAGTAGCAGTAAAGAGGTTGAAGGGGAGTTGCAGATACATTTTTGTAGCAGATCACTTACAGACTCTTCAGAATAGAGGACAAAACACAGCTTTCTCTCTGTAAATCTTGTATGGTTGGGTAGATCTCTGCCACAGACCTAGCAACCCGCAAGATGTCTGGACAAACCTCTCTTACAGGCTTAGCAGCCAGCATACGCCTGGATAAGTCTCTTTCACAAACTTAGCAGCCAGGCAGTTAGTTACCTTGATTTAAATTGTAGAGCAGCTTCTTCACAGTACCAGAACCTTTAAGCCAACTCGGCGGTACTGTGAGGGTAGGTGAGAGATAGGTGCATCCTCCAAGTAAGTTACCAGGCCCTTCTGAGAGACCAGCCTTCATCCTGGCTCTCTCCAGCAAGGGTCCTCCCCTGGATCTCTTCAGCTTGGCTCGGCTTCTTCCTAGCAGGCAAGACAGCCTAAGGACCAGACAGGCTTCTGGGCCTACTTGCACAGCTGCAGTGACGTATCCTCCAGCCCGGAGGGCCACGAGGTAAGAACTCCCTTAAGCACATGGCATCTGTCCCATACATACTCACATACCCTCTCCCAGAATGCACAGCAGCAGGAACCTCCCACTGGGCTGTTTCTGAAAGAAGAATAATCATTAAAGTTTCACTAAGTTGTTATTCGCAGACTGTCCCATGGTACCAGTGACACCTACTGACAACAGTTGGAGCTGCACAACCAAGTCAATTCCAGAACAGATCCAGTAAACTATATACATTCAATCTGAGCTGTTTACAGCTCAGCCAAAAACTACATTTAAATGCGAGTGCCTGGGGGGCGTGGCCTGAGGAGCTATGGAGTAGGACGCTTTTAGAGAGAGCTCCGTTTGCCCAAACTCCTGCAAAAGCCATCCTGCATCAATCCTAACAATCCTGTCAGAAAAAGACACCTCAACAGGCTTGCCCCGTCACCTGCATGGCCCTTAGTGCTGCCTAACCACCTGGAGCGCTGCCCGGGGCCGCGGAGACCGGATCGTTCCACCCTGGGCCTTGCCTGTAGGAGAGTCCCTGGCTTCGGCCTAGTGCATGGAGCGGCGGCCATTTTGCTCCACCCGGCGGCGGCTCCTGCTCATCCCCCGGACATACCTGGCTCCCCCGAGAGAGATCGCTGCCTGCTTCCGCCCCTGGACTGCCTGTGGCCCCCAGCGCTGAGCCTCTGCACCCTGCACTAGCCTCTAGGACGGCCCGCGGCTCCGGCCTGGTCCTCGGAGCGGCGGCCATCTTGCTACACCCAGCAACAGCCCTAATAGTCCTCCTGGCTTGCCTGGCTCCCCAAAAGACTAATCTTCACGTGCATTGGCCTTTGGTTCCCATCTAAAAGCGCAGCACCTGGAGTGAGGCCTGACAGCTAAGGGAGTGAGACGTAAAAAGAGAGAACTTCTGGCATACAAACTACTGATAGAGATCCAGCGGAAGGATACACCAGTGAAATTTATCCCACGGGCTCCTCTTCTGTTCCGAGACCGCAGCGGACTATGTCTCCGCCGAAACGGAACACTGGGACGACAGATAAGCTCGCTCAATTTCGCCGCCTGGAGAAAGACATGCAGCAGGAAGTTGGCACCGACACGGGTACGGGCCCCGCTCCTCAGACGTCGGACACCGCCAAAGTGCTGGATGCTATAGCCGCCCTACAAGGTACCCTGACTACGAAGATAGACGAAGTGAAAATCGATATATCCCTGATGAGACAGGACTTCTCAAAACTGAAAGACAGGGTCACAGAGGCAGAAACCAGAATCAGCAACGCGGAAGATGCCCTGCACCCCATGAGACATACTACAGAGGAGATGCAGAGACAGATACAGCAACTCCATGCCCATCAAGATGACATGGAGAACCGCCTCAGACGCTGTAACCTCCGCTTCATAGGACTGCCGGAGAAAGAGGAAGGCGCAGACCCAGCAACCTATCTAGAAACGCTCCTGCTCAAAACATACGGCTGATAAGCCTTTTCAGTAATGTTTGCGGTGGAGAGGGCGCACCGCATACCTGCGCGGCCACCACCACCCGGAGCGCCTCCCCGCACATTCATCGCCAAGTTTCTAAATTTCCGGGACCGAGACAAAATCCTTAAACTTACCCGGGAGAGAGGAAATATACAGATCGGAAACAGCCAGATTGCAGTATTCCCGGATTTTTCCAGCGAGGTGCAAAGGAAAAGAGCACAATATCAGGAGGTGAAGCGCCGACTGAGGACCCTCCATCTCAAGTATGCGATGTTATTTCCCGCCAGGCTACGGGTGGAAGAAGATGGAAGAGCACAATTCTTTGACGACCCGGCGGCAGCGACAGCATGGCTGGATCGTAGAGACAGACCTGCTTAATCGATATATGTTCACACAACCACAGTGAGTACCTCCTGACTTTGAACAAAATCCTACAAAATAAACACAGAGACCTCTTAGTGGGGAACCAAAATCCAGTTTAGGGATATAAAGAATAGGGACATACACAGCTTGTGTACAAGTGAAGTGGATAAGGATAAGAGAGTTAGCTCCAGTATAACTTCGATATGGAACATGCGGGATCATACAATAAAGTTGCGCGGGTTACCGGTTGCGCCCTTACATTTTGAAAAGAGAGGGGACAGTCTACAGTGATATGATCTGCAAGACTCCTAAATGACAGGGACGAACTGTACCACAATATCCTGGAATATGAGTCATAAATTGACCAGATACAAGGAGGAAAAGTGCAAAGGGAACTCACTGACTGTAATGTGTGGTAGTGCTGACTACAATTGCTCCACGAGCGACAGGGGAACAGTCGCCCTCTCAACAAAGTTGGTTCAGCATAAAAGGAAAACACATCCATTGCTATTAAGAAATGTGCCTCCAGCGGAGTGTAACCGCTGGATGATATGTTATATGCTGACAGTTTGGGTATATATGCTCACATCAGGTTGGGGAGATGTGCAGCTGGGAGGGATGGGAACAGTTAAAAGGATAAGTTTTGTGTTTTATTTTGGGAATATAAGTGTTGATGTGACTGTGATACGGTTAGACAGGCAATATGTACTCATCAATAAGATATGTATTAGCAGAATGGCACTGTGGAAAAGGCAGACTGGGGGGGTTCCACTGTCTTGGGGTCTCACCAGATGGCAGATACACTATTACATTCAGAAACTAACATGGCAAGTGTAAAGTTTTTGACGTGGAACGTACGCGGCATGCGGAATAAGGTAAAGCGAACCGCAGCTCTAACATTTCTAAAATCACAAAAAGCAGATATCGTAGCTTTAACAGAAACACATGTCACAGGCCAGATGCAGGTAGCCTTAAAAAAACCGTGGGTAGGATGGTTATACCACAGCACGCACACCAATCAATCAAGGGGGGTATCGATATTGGTCGCCAAAAGAGTACCCTTTGAACTAATCACACTAGAGTCAGATAGATTAAGAAGATATGTCTTCCTGCATGCCAACATAGGAGGCAACTCCCTATTGATTCTGGCATGTTATATCCCTCCCCCTTTTTCGATTGAGGTAGTATTGAAGGGATTGGCATTCATGGCACAGAACCCATCAGTTCCAGCTATCTGGATGGGCGACTTTAACCAAACCATGAATCCAAATTTGGACAGACCAGGCCTGGGAGATACACCCAGGACTGTGCCTCACCAAACCAGACTCTGCAGACTATTCACAGAATTCGCGCTAACAGACGTATGGAGATGGCAAAACCCGACTAAAAAAGCATACACATGTCACTCGTTGGGCCGTGACACGATGTCCAGGATTGATTTTATACTGGTCTCAAATGCATTACTGCCTAAAATTACAGGGTCGGGTATGGCTCCACGAGCTCTATCAGACCACTCACCCTGTTGGATAACAGCATCTCTATTAAGGGCAATGCCCACTTCTAATTGGAGGCTGAATCCATTCTGGCTGTCGGTCCTGCCCGATCTCGAGAACATTGGGCAAGAACTACAATATATCCTAAACAACTTAAGATTTACAGATTCAGATACTGCAGTCTGGGACACCTTTAAAAATCAAGTTAGTAGACTACTTTCAGTAAGAATAAATAGATTTAAAAATTCCTCTAAACTGCTATTACAGATGACCACTGACAAACTACAGGAATTGGAACAGGCATACGCACAAGAACCCAGTACTGACAATCTCCATAAAGTACAAATGCAATCCAGAGCAGTAACCCAAATGCATATAGAGAAAGCCAAACAACAGGTCTTTTTCAAAAAACAAAGAATCTTTGAACATGGGGAGCAAGCAGGTAAATTACTGGCATATTTAGCTCATTTAAATGAAAAACCTCCGGTAGTGGTGACCCTAGCTACCCCACAGGGAGACGAGGTGACCGACCCACACCAGGTTGCAGACACTTTCCTAAACTTCTATAGGAACTTATACAAAACTCAGACAACACAATCCACACAAGAAATAAAAAATTACTTACACAGAATTCAGTTCCCTAAACTCACATTAGAACAGGTTAAGCTATTGGATGCCCCCATTAGCCAGGAGGATATATCTGAAGCACTGTCCCAACTAGCTAAATCCAAGGCCCCCGGACTAGACGGCCTGCCACTAGAATTCTACACTGCATTCCCTGATATACTAGTCCCGAAATTGCAAAAATTATATCAACAAATATTTAAACACAAAACACTCCCTCCATCAATGCAAGAAGCACAGATAATAGTTTTACCTAAACCAGGAAAGGACCCAAGATATCCCGAGTCCTACCGTCCAATCTCACTACTGCAAGTAGATATTAAGATACTGGCCAAAATCCTAGCATCCCATCTAAATAAAGTCATTCTTTCATTAATTCACCCAGACCAGACCGGTTTTATGCCCGGAAAAAATATGGCCATGAATATAAGAAGACTTTTTTTAAATATTCAAGCACAACATGACAATCAGGGTACCAGAGTAGTAGTGGCCCTGGACACAGCAAAGGCTTTTGACTCAGTGGAATGGCCTTTTCTTTGGGAGTGTCTACAAGAATATGGATTTGGTCCCAATTTCATACAGTGGGTACAAATACTCTATCAGTCACCAAAAGCACGGGTCTTCGTTAATGGGTGTGTGTCGGGGCAATTTCCTCTAGAAAGAGGCACACGCCAGGGATGTCCCCTTTCTCCACTGCTATATGCCCTGGCAGCTGAGCCATTGGCCATAGCTATAAGAGCTGACATGGACATAGTGGGACCTAGAATAGGCAACTATATAGAGAAGATCGGACTATACGCAGATGACACGATACTCTATTTAGCCGATCAGGGCCCATCATTACAAGCAGCTTTGGACATTATAGATAAAATAAGAAAAATCTCAGGCCTACGGATAAATTGGGAAAAATCACAGATACTCCCCATAGACCAGTTCCCCCCAACCAATATACATCCAGAATTACCACTAGTCAGGGTAAACACTATTAAATACTTAGGGGTACTGGTTACAAGAGACCTACGCGAATACACAACCAACAACATAGAACCATTGTTTGCCATGATAAAAACCAAAACACAAGCCTGGTCCAAACTGCCACTGGGAGTAATGGGAAGGATAAACATCATAAAAATGATTATCTTACCCAAGATCCTATACATGGTATGGCACGCCCCACTATATATACCTATCGGGATCTTCAAAAAAATGGAATCTATTTTGAACACCTTTGTCTGGGGACATCAAAGACATAAGGTAGCTTGGCATGTCCTTAAAAACCCTACAGATATGGGGGGAACAGCTCTGCCAGATTTGCAGGAATATTACATTGCGGCACAGCTGTCACACATACATCACTACCACAATAACGAAAGACAGCGGTATAGTACACTAGTATCTAGTAGTCCAGACAGTCCTTTATCTACCCCACTTCAAATTATACTACTAGGGGGTCAGTTTAATAGGAAAGGTCCAAACTTTAATGACGGGATACTCAACCATCACCAACAAATATGGGGATTAGCCCAGAAAAAACTTAAAATAGGATACATTCACTCCCACACTCCATTATGGGCTAACAACCAGCTAGAGGAGCTTAAAAAAATACCAGACCCTACTCTCTGTGTTTGTGCGCGGACCCGGCACGGTAAGGCTGTCCCCCCTTTGGGGACACTTGAGAGGAAGCCGCTTATCTGCTCCTCCCCTCTGGGTCTGATTCAGCGCTAGCTGAACTCAGCCCCGGCTTCCCGTGCCGGTGGGATTGGACGGCGGCGCGCGTCCCCGGGGCGTGGCTCCGTGACGTCAGCCGTGACGTTGCGTTGCAGTTTGGCTAACGCACATGCGCGGTGGGGGACCGGGGCCGACGTGCGTGGGGGGGGCGCGGCGCAGTCCACTCCCAGGGGGTCCAGGATTGGACGAAGAGGACGGGATGCCGTCTCATAGGCTGTCTGTTTGACAGCTGCGGAGAATGGGAGGAGGCAACCTAGGGAATACACGGCGCCCAGCTGATTGTCGTTGCAATCAGCTGGGAGTGCCTCCATTGCGGATATATACCCTAGCCCATCCACTCTGATCTCGTGATCGGAGGTGGACGGTGCACCAGTGTTGCGCTCTTGGCTGCCATAGGTAATACATTTTGATGGATTGGGGGCACTTACTAGACTTTACTCTGGAGAACACTCTATTATATGGTGTTTTTTATACACCACAACTTGTCCACATATCTCACTTTGGAGTTTACCCTCTCTCCCTTTGTTTTCTAACAATAGGTTCCTACTCTTTTGCCAGCCTGTCAATTGGTACGGTGATATATGAGCCTCCCCTCCCCTTTCCTACATTACACCTTGTAGGTGTCCCCCTCAGCTCCAACTTTCAGGTATGCTTCTGGCCTTTATCCTTCATACATGTATATATACTTCTTTGGTGCTTTCTTTAGAATTTTGCTTTCTTTAGATCTCACCACTTTCAGCAATATTAGCTTTCTTATACGATACTGGCCCTCTCTCATGATATGGTTCATACAATTCTAGGTCCGAAGATCCAGTTGGACCCCAGCCTGCGCACAGGCGCTGCGCCTTTATTTGGACGCGGCATCTCTTCAGCATCTAGGGGAAGAGTACTCCTTATACGGATCTCTTCATAGCATTCTGCCTACCCACCTTTGGACTCTCAACACATGCACGCGGCCTGGGACACCACAGCAGAGCTGATTTTATGCTTTGAATGTTTGTTTTACACTTGCATTGGGTAAGTGTGTACTCTCTCACACTTGGGGTGTGGGGGATATACTACTTTATGCATGTATGTGATATTAACCATTTTGACACTTTTCTGTCTTCACAATATTCAATAGATGTTAACTCTCACTTGTCAAACCCTGACGAAGGACTTTCCGAAACGCGTCGGTTTAGTGAGACCCACTCCATCTTTTAACATTGGTCTGTTTTTCATTTATTGTCTTGTGTGACATATATACTACCTCTTTTTGTTACCTGCATGTCATTCCCGATGCAATCCTACATATGTATTTTTCATGTGTGCTATGGTTTATTTTGATACATTGTGTGTTATATTTCTGTTTTTGTAATAAAGTATTTTTCTTACTACCAATATCCTTTTTGTGGTAATGCCTCCAAAATCCCACCCTAGGGGAACATATTGTTCTTTTTTGTGCTATTAAGGGATGTGGCATACCTTCTTTTGTTTGCTACTTCTGGTCAGAGCCTCTTTTTTCTCTATTATGGTAGCAGATACCAATCCCCGTATTTTCTGACGAGCAGCAGTAACTACCAATACTTTTTCTTTGTTGGGCCATTTTTGCCCCCTTCTCTTACCATATTATTATTGACTGTGTTTTTTTTTGTATCAATTTCATTGGTTATTCATATACATATCTTTTTGTATATTCTTTTGTTGTAAACGTGCAGATCATGGCTAATTACATGGGGAGTAATTGGGACAACCTCATGTCGGGCTATCTGGATGAGTATGGTAAGAATGAACACATTGAATCTGAAATCAAAGGACTGTTTGTGAAACTAACCAAATTCCTTGAGAAAAAATCATCCCTATATTGGCACATTAGGTCCTTCCGTGACTATATCAATGACAACATGAATCCATTAGGACTCAGGGTCCAGATCTTCCCTAATTTGGAGGGTCTGGACACTGAGTTTAAAAATGCCTGGGAAAAAATTTTACGCACCTGTTCCAAAGACATGATGGAACTTCTCATCACTGAATATCAGAAACGGTCGAATGCGCTGGATGGCGAAATTCAAACTATCTGTTTGAAACTCCAACCACTTCAAACCCACAAGACATACATAGATAGAGAGACCAAACTCAAAAAACATCTCGAGGATTTTAATAAGGATATCCTTATTAAAAAAGAAACTAAATTGAGTAGGGACCGTGGCGCATTTGAGGAAAATAGGGCCTATAGGTGGAACCAACCACAGTCCAAAAATGCCAATAAATTTAGGAACAGAAGGGACCATTACTCTGCTGTCTCTAATTCCTCCTCAAGCATTTCCTCTATTTCCTCACAGATTCCCCCTAAAACTAAAAAGGGAACCCGTTCTAATCAAAGTGAAAATAGATCTCAGGGAACAAGGACTCAAAATGTGAACACAGTGGACGGGACACAATGTGCAAATATGGGGACAGGTAGACAAACAGGAGGGTTGGGTGGAGGTTCCACCAATACCCCCCTTATACCTCCGGTGAATAATATAAACTTACCCCCAGTTACCAGATCTAAAACCACTCATCAGGCTAGCGACAGACAGGACGTTGTCCCTTTAGCGGAAATGCTTCTAAACAAAGTCACAAATCGAACTTAGAGCGGGGTGAAGAGGCGGGTTTCATAGATGCTGCTGATCGCCCCTACGGGGCCTTCAGCATCGTCAACCTTTCATCCCACACCCTCACAGAAGGGGAAAAACACTTGCTCCAAAAGGGACTGGGGTTTTGCCCCAACGAGAATATGGATAGATTCGAGGTTGTCAAGGATCTCGAATTATTCGCACGTAAATTAATGTTAAAAAACATGTATCAGAAACCCCAGGGGTCCATGGATCTTACACCCCAGGAAAATCAAGCCATTGACCAACTGGTGTCGCTTTTGGAGGAAAGCGACACAACCGATCTCATTGATCGTATTGATCTACCCTCTGTGCTCTCTCTTCCCCTGTCAAACAGGGAGGTGCCGGCCTGTGAGTCAGACCAGAGGTCCAAACTTAAAAAGAAATCAGTCCAATTCCCACCTCCTAGCTCCAATCCAAATATCTCTACATTCCTCAAATTGGTACATAAAGACATTGAAAAAATGCGTATTCGCACCCCCAGCGAGATAAATACTAACTTGGCTGATAGACAGGCACTCAAGGAACTTGGTGACAATAAATCCATAGTCATCAAGCCCTCGGACAAGGGTGGGAACATTGTCCTGATGGACAATGCCCAATACATCCTAATGTGCAATAAAATTCTTATGAATAAAAATTGGTACAAAAAAATCTCTAGTGATCTGATCAATAGATTCTACCAGGAATATTATTCCCTCGTGGACACGGCATACAACAACAAAGTTATCAATAAGACAGTATGGGAGTACATTAGAGTTAAATTCCCAATCGTACCAACTTTTTATTCACTCCCTAAAATTCATAAAGACAGTCAGAACCCTACAGGGAGACCAATCATCTCGGGGAGGGGATCTATTAGCGAACATGCCAGTCGTCTGATTGATGAGTATCTTAAACCTCATGTCACCAGTTTACGGTCATATGTTAAAGACACCATACACTTCCTTAAAATTATTGATAATCTCACCATACCAGACAATGCTTATCTTGTGACAATCGACGTAGAGGCCCTGTATAGCTCTATTCCCCATACTGGCGGACTTAGGGCTGTTAAAAAGGCTATCTTTCAGAGACAGGATGGTGACTGGACATACAATGACTTCATTTTACAACTGTTGGAATATATTTTGTATCACAATGTTTTCTCTTTTGATGGTTCCCACTTCCTCCAGGTACAGGGGGTGGCAATGGGGACTTGTTGTGCCCCGTCCTATGCCAACCTGTACCTGGGGGAATGGGAAACCACCTTTCTCAGTGATGAAGACTCGTCAATGTATACGAGCCACTTTTTATTGTGGCTCCGATACATCGACGACATTTTCACCATCTGGGACGGCCCTATAGAGCTCCTACAATCATGCTTGATGAGCATGAACAGAAACTGCTTCAATCTCAACTTTACTATGGCATTCAGTCGCAGTGAGATCACATTTCTGGACGTCATGGTTCGTAGGGATTGGGATGGCGGACTCAGCAGTGGCCTCTTTCGGAAGGCCACTGCTGGGAATACCATCCTACACGCTTCAAGCTTTCACCCAGCCAGTCTCATCAAATCTATACCATATAGTCAATACTTGAGGGTGCGTAGAAATTGCACCGATGAAGCGACTTTTAAGAAAGAGGCAAACAATCTGCGTGAGAGACTCCTTGAGAGAGGTTACTCCCGCACCTCTCTTAAAAAAGCTTACAAACGGGCCACTACATATAGTAGACAATCCCTTATTTACTCGCAAAAAGACAAAATTCAGGACAATTCCTTGCGTATCATCACAAAGTACTGTAACCAACATTCCGAAGTCAGGAAGATTGTGTCCAAGTATTGGCACATTCTCACTATGGACCCCAATTTACAGAGACTCCTCCCTGAAAGCCCCCTTTTTACTTTCAGGAGGGCCTCCTCTCTTTCCTCCAGATTGGTTAGAAGTGAATTTAGGGATGAAAAATTTGCCCAGCATTGCAAGTACAGGGGTACTTTTATGTGTGGGGCCTGCGGATACTGTAGATTTATGTACACCACAAAAAATCCCATTTTACCTAATGGCAGTGTCTTCAGGCCTAAGCATTTTGCGAACTGCAAGACTAAAGGGGTGGTCTACATGCTCCGGTGTGACTGCGGATGTTTCTATGTCGGGAAAACCAAACTGGAATTCTGGCATAGAGCATACCGCCACATCAGGAGCATGCAGACATGTGACCCCGACCTACCTTTGGGGAGACACACGGCCCTGGTTCACCAGGGAAAGTTTCCCAATATCAAATTTTTGATCTTGGATCGGGTCCACCCGGGCTGGAGGGGAGGAGACTGGAACAAGGACCTCCTCCAGCTCGAGCTAAGGTGGATCTATAATTTACGTGCAACCAGACCCCCTGGATTGAATGATACCACATGCTTCAAACCCTTCTTGGAGGGCTTTGACTCCGGGGGTATGGAAAGATAAACATCCATTCCACCACCTCTGATTTTGGCCTCTGCCCTGCCTCCACAATGCCCCTACCATGGGTAGGATTGGCCTTTCTTACATTAGGGGTTGGATATTGGTGCCCTCACGGGCCATACTGGGGATTTAACTGCATGTTCTCGTCTATAGGGCAGGGGGGTTATCCCCGGTCTATGCAATCCTGTCCCAATGGGGTGAACTAGTTGTTATTACCCCTTATATGAGTGTTTTGTAATTCTCTGCTTCTGTATTTATCAGCATTTTCTCTCCCCATGTAACAGCTGTGCTGTGGTCTCTCACGCTATAGGTGCATTGTCAGATAATCAACATTGCCTGTGTTCCCATATCATGGAACACTGTGTCCATAGATACTTTCTTTTTTCTTTACATTTTTTGACACTTTTTTGTTATGTCTGCCCAATTTCCTGGGTGACACCTCTTATATTTGCCCCCCTCTGCTGTGATTGTGCGCGGACCCGGCACGGTAAGGCTGTCCCCCCTTTGGGGACACTTGAGAGGAAGCCGCTTGTCTGCTCCTCCCCTCCGGGTCTGATTCAGTGCTAGCTGAACTCAGCCCCGGCTTCCCGTGCCGGTGGGATTGGACGGCGGCGCGCGTCCCCGGGGCGTGGCTCCGTGACGTCAGCCGTGACGTTGCGTTGCAGTTTGGCTAACGCACATGCGCGGTGGGGGACCGGGGCCGACGTGCGTGGGGGGGCGCGGCGCGGTCCACTCCCAGGGGGTCCAGGATTGGACGAAGAGGACGGGATGCCGTCTCATAGGCTGTCTGTTTGACAGCTGCGGAGAATGGGAGGAGGCAACCTAGGGAATACACGGCGCCCAGCTGATTGTCGTTGCAATCAGCTGGGAGTGCCTCCATTGCGGATATATACCCTAGCCCATCCACTTTGATCTCGTGATCGGAGGTGGACGGTGCACCAGTGTTGCGCTCTTGGCTGCCATAGGTAATACATTTTGATGGATTGGGGGCACTTACTAGACTTTACTCTGGAGAACACTTTATTATATGGTGTTTTTTATACACCACAACTTGTCCACATATCTCACTTTGGAGTTTACCCTCTCTCCCTTTGTTTTCTAACAATAGGTTCCTACTCTTTTGCCAGCCTGTCAATTGGTACGGTGATATATGAGCCTCCCCTCCCCTTTCCTACATTACACCTTGTAGGTGTCCCCCTCAGCTCCAACTTTCAGGTATGCTTCTGGCCTTTATCCTTCATACATGTATATATACTTCTTTGGTGCTTTCTTTAGAATTTTGCTTTCTTTAGATCTCACCACTTTCAGCAATATTAGCTTTCTTATACGATACTGGCCCTCTCTCATGATATGGTTCATACAATTCTAGGTCCGAAGATCCAGTTGGACCCCAGCCTGCGCACAGGCGCTGCGCCTTTATTTGGACGCAGCGTCTCTTCAGCATCTAGGGGAAGAGTACTCCTTATACGGATCTCTTCATAGCATTCTGCCTACCCACCTTTGGACTCTCAACACATGCACGCGGCCTGGGACACCACAGCAGAGCTGATTTTATGCTTTGAATGTTTGTTTTACACTTGCATTGGGTAAGTGTGTACTCTCTCACACTTGGGGTGTGGGGGATATACTACTTTATGCATGTATGTGATATTAACCATTTTGACACTTTTCTGTCTTCACAATATTCAATAGATGTTAACTCTCACTTGTCAAACCCTGACGAAGGACTTTCCGAAACGCGTCGGTTTAGTGAGACCCACTCCATCTTTTAACATTGGTCTGTTTTTCATTTATTGTCTTGTGTGACATATATACTACCTCTTTTTGTTACCTGCATGTCATTCCCGATGCAATCCTACATATGTATTTTTCATGTGTGCTATGGTTTATTTTGATACATTGTGTGTTATATTTCTGTTTTTGTAATAAAGTATTTTTCTTACTACCAATATCCTTTTTGTGGTAATGCCTCCAAAATCCCACCCTAGGGGAACATATTGTTCTTTTTTTTAGACCCTACTCTATGGGCCAGATATGGAATTATATACCTGCACCAGGTAATGGTGAATGATAGGCCTAAAGCATTTCAAACTCTTAAAGAAGAATACTATATTCCGCAACAATTACTGTTCAAATACATACAACTCAGACATGCCCTGCGTTCTCAATTCAGGAACGAAAGTTGCATCCTGGAACATCCCCAAATCTTGGACATAATAACGGGAGCCGATTCGCAAAAATTGATATCCAATCTCTATTACTCCATAAGGTTACCCAGAATCAGAGAAGTGATACAAAAAGCCAAAACAAGATGGGAAAGAGATGTAGGAGTAGTTAGTGACTCAGATTGGGAGGAAATTCTAGAAAATGTAAAGGTGGCATCTCCAAAACTGTCTGATAGGTTAACACAGATATACATCATTCATCAAGCGTATCTAACACCTAACATAATAAGGAAGTTTCAACCTACACGTAATATATTGTGTCCTCACTGTCAGGCAGAGATGAGTAGCTTCTTTCACTTAATCTGGGAATGCTCCATCCTTCAAACATACTGGAGTCAAGTGATTAAGTTCTTACACGACCAAATGGGCTCCCCTGTGGTGTTAGATCCAAAACTTTGTATACTGGGTCTTCTTCCAGATGTGGACATAGATAAATACCAAGCCATATTTATATCTGAAGTCCTGTTTTTGGCCAGAAAAGTAGTTGCCAAGACTTGGATGCAGAACGTAACCCCCACTATAACAAGTTGGAAGAGAGATGTTAACAATTCCCTCCCATACAAGCAGTTGATCTATAAACACAGGGGAAACAGCCACAAATATTTAAGGATATGGGACGGTTGGCTGGGTGACGGGGAGACATGTGTATAATAATGCGTGAAAACAAGTTTATCAATACCTAGCAACTAAAACATACAACCGTATAACTGGTAACCCACTTCGATCTGTCAGAACCTCACCGAAACACTAACAATTGGTATATCTTGGTTATGCAATGCCAGCCTTATAGGGCTCTATTGTATGTTAACGTACCACATGTGATTGTGTTTTATGTTTATATACATAGACCTCAAATGTGCTGTATTAATTTCTGTCTAATTTCAATAAAGATTATTTTCCCAAAAAAAAAAAAAATGCGAGTGCCTGATCCAAAGGAGCAGGGCGCCACATATGCATTTTTGGGTTTTGTAATGTATTGTATTGTTTGCATTCAATTTTATATGATTGCCATGATCTTCTTGTGTTAATCTATCCAGGCACCCGGGGAATCGCTCTGCTTCAGCTGCAGACAGTCCAGAAACTTCACAGGTGGGTGGGATTGCCTCTTACTACATCTCCCACTCCCTCTGTCACCGCACCTTCTACTTGGCGCAGGGGGGGCCATGGCATGTCTTTGTTGACATGCTCGGCCTCCTCTACTTCCGGCAGTCTGTTGTCCTGGTCTCCATGGTGATGGATACGCCGTGTCTGCGTCACGAGACCTTGGCGCGGGGTGGCACCACCGATGCGTCATGCCGGCTCTGCCTTGCACGGAGCAGCGTGACGCACTCACGCCATGTGACGCCCCTGTTGTCATTCCATCAGGTGGCATGTTGGGGGTGGCACCGCGCGCCACTGTACTCGGTGAGCATTTATCCAATGGAAATACACCTTGTTTGGCACCTCCCTCTCACTCCAATCAGCCTATTACTGGGCTGATTAAGGCATGTTCCACATATTTAAACAGTTGTTTTTCATTACCTCCTCCTGCGTGCAGCATACCACAGATATCCTGGGGCATTAGATGAAGTCTGGTAAGCTACTCTTTGATCAGCTGTTGTTACTACTATGTCTATTTTTATGGGCTCATTATGGTATCTGGGAACCAACACTTTGTATTTTCTTTGTGTTTGATTTTCTCAGATCCTTAAACTCTTTTTTGATACACTTGAAGGAGGTTTTAATTTAACCTTCATTGTATCTCTGACTGATCGACCAAATCGCCCCCCTCTTTGATCTGTGGATATACAACTGAGAGCTGGGATTCTGGGTAGGTATGCTTTCATTTGTAGACATTGCCTTTTAGATTTATGCATGTCTTTGAATGCATTTATAGAGATCATTAGCTAATTAAAATTATCACAAGCCTTTCTACATTGCAGTTTATTTTTGAATATATTTTTTCTAGTGATTGGAAGTGGTGGTGGACCATCTCTTTGAAATTGGTCTTGTCTTACCCCTCCACGGAGTGGGCACGTGTGCCATTGGAGGTGCCCTTTGTGGAACTGCTGTGACGGCTAGGGACTGCTGTCCATTTGAGGGACATCTGTCCACTCTTTGGGGCTCCTTCGTGCCATTCTGGTCCTCCTCCTTCCTCCATTTTCCCTTCTCTTCCCATCCCAGCTCTTTTTTTGCCCCTTTCCTGGCTGCTGTGGAGCTGTGGCTGACCAATTTTCTATTGGATGCTGTGGATGTTCTTGAAAACCTTGAAACACACACGGTCAGTACCTATACAATTTTTTCATATATATATTTTTTGTATAAATCTGATTACCATACACGATCATTAAGGTACTGATGTTGAAAATACAACAATTGTTAAATGCATTGTATATGTTTAAAAATTATGTTCTTTCTCTTTCCCAACCTAATGCCCCGTACACACGATCGGACATTGATCGGACATTCCGACAACAAAATCCATGGATTTTTTCCGGCGGATGTTGGCTCAAACTTGTTTTGCGTACACACGGTCGCACAAAGTTGTCTGAATTTCCCATCGCCAAGAGCGCGGTGATGTACACCACGTATGACGAGACTAGAAAAGGCCAGTTCAGAACCAAGCGCAGCACCCTTTGGGCTCCTTTTGCTAATCTCGTGTTAGTAAAAGTTTGATGAGAGACGATTCGCGCTTTTTCAGACTCGTGGTTTTCAGATCGTTTTCTGCTGTTCAGTTTGTGCTTGTGGGTTTGTATCTGCTCTTCAGTGCGTGCAGCAAATGACGCGTAACTCTGTCATTGTGTTCTTGTTCGTTCGTTACTGTTTTTCAGGTCGCTCTTCACAGTCCTTGCTGTTCTTCAGTGCTGTTACTTCGTTCTGAGCAGCCGACCGTTTTCTAGCCATGTTGCGTATACGTACTCCTCGTAGAGTTCGCTTCAGCGTGACCAGTTCTGTCATATGCCTTTGCTCCGTGAGATCCGTGAAAATAATCCTGATGATTTCAGGAACTTTCTCCGGATGACGGACCCCGTATTTTACAGTTTGTTGGCTTTGCTGACCCCCTATATCAGCAGGCAGGATACCTGCATGAGGCAAGCCATCACTCTGGAGCAGAGGCTCGTCGCCACCCTGTGGTACTTGGCGACGGGGAGAAGTCTGCAGGACTTGAAGTTCTCAACAGGCATCTCCCCCAGGCTCTGGGTATCATTATCCCGGAGGCCTGTTCTGCCATTATCCAGGTCCTGCAGAATGACTATATTAAGGTAAGATTTATCCTTTAATATCACATTTTATTGTATTTAATGTTTGATAATATATTGTATTTCTTTCCTCATTCCCTAATTACCATGATTGTAATATGCTGTGAATGTCCCCTTTGTCCTCATGCATGCTGGATTTTTCTTTAATTTTTTTTCTCCTTCATACATATTTGCCTTCACTTACCTCCCCACCATGCTCTCCTGGCCCTATATTCACCTCATGTAGTTACTTAACAATGTATTTTATCAGCTCCATAGTAGTGCTTTACCCCAAACACCCCCTAAAATGTTTTTAAATGTGATTTGTGCTTTAAATTCAGGCAGAATGCCAGGGGGTTTTTTTGGGTCCCCAAATCATTTGGAACTCTCCCTCCCCACAACTGCTAAGTCAGCTGATACCAATCATCTATCTGCTGACTTTGCCAAACCCATACACACTATACCCATCTCTTTTGTGGTCAGATTTATGGATGAATTCCCCAAAGCATGTAGTGCAAGGGCCTGCCTGTATACTTTCAAATGGTACTGTTATAAGTTTTTGTATACTATTATTATCTTGATAGGTAATAGCAGAATGTCCAAATGTGCTCAAATGTGTACAATGTGTATTTATATATTTGTTTTATGACACTTCTTATCTGTCCAGTGGGCTGTCAATAGTGTAACTAAGGAGGGGCTGGCCAAAGTAATACCCATTATTTAGGCATCCATCTCTCAATGAAATGGAGAGGGTTACCTGTCCAAGAGTCCCCCACCCCCTATAATGTTAGAAATGGTCCATGAGTGGGATTGGGGGAGGGGGAATCTGATAGGTGTACCTTATACTTTGGTCTTTAAAAACTCCCTCAAATAAATGTTATCTTGATGTTGGCCAAGAATGTTTGTGTTTAATCTGCTTTCCCTGTTTATGTGCAAAGTGACACATTTTTTTTCTTGTTTGATTCCACAGTTTCCTTCCACGCCACAGGAATGGCAGACTGTGGCCTCCCACTTTGCCCAGCGGTGGGACTTTCCTAACTGCGGATGGGAAACATGTCCACATCGTCCCACCACCCAACTCGGGGTCACACTATTTCAACTATACGGGGTTCAATAGTATTGTGATGTTGGCAGTGGTGTTGGCTACTTACGAGTTCCTGTATGTGGACGTGGGGAAGAATGTCCGATGGTGGAGTCATCGCCCAGACGGAGTTCTACAGGCATCTCCAGAATGGCAGCTTGGACTTGCCACCTCCAGAAGACAATGGGGAAGCACTCCCATTCGTCTGCTTTGCAAATTAAGCGTTTACGCTGGGGGACCATCTTATGCGGACATTCCCGATGAGGACCCTCACCCCGGACCAGAGGGTTTTTAATTACTGGCTGGCCAGAGCCAGAAGAGTGGTGGAGAACACGTTTGGAATCATGGCTAGCCGGTTCCTCCTATTTCTTACACCCATACACATGGCGGAGTACAAACTGAATCATATCATCCTGGCGTGCTGTGTTTTACACAACTTTTTACGGCAACATTCTGCCAACTATGCTGGCTCAGTTGGGCCTGAGGCTGGAATTCAAAATGAACCAACCCTGACGGCGCTTGAAAGTGGCCGTCCTGGCTTGCCCCCCCTGAGTGCCCGTGATGTCCGTCTAAGATACCTTGAATACTTTGTGGGTAGGGGGGCTATAATTATGCCAGACAATGTCTGAAACCTTTTTCAAATAAAAAAAAAATGACCTACTAAAATCTTTGGTGACATTTACTGCTTGTGTTTCTTTTAGCTGACCCTGACAGAAAGGTGGTGAGTCCTGAAAATGGCGTGATTGTGTAATATTACAAAGCATTGCTGGGTGTTCTTTACTAAAGGCAAAGACACTTTGCACTACAAGTGCACTTGAAACTGCACTTGTAGTGCAAAGTGGATTTGCAATAACCCCCATTGTCAGTGAAAACACCAATTAGAGCACAACAAAAGTGTTGGAGCGTTGAAACAATAATCCACACATTCTTTATTAACAATCTTTTTAATACCAGCACAGTCACATGAGCATTTAGAAAAGGTTTTTAAAACAAACCAACATGTTTGTTGTATAACAATTTTTGGGGTCACATTAGAAAAAGTAGAAATGTCCATTTAAGATAAAACAGGCATGTTTAAAACCAACAAGAAAGACACAAATCTTGAACTTACAAAGTTCACATTTGGTAGAACTTGAAGGCAATATCAGACATGAGTATTTACAAACTGTGTTTGATATTGCGTTCAGATGGGGTAAAGTCACCCCTAGAAAAGCCAAATTTTGAAGATGCACACCAATTGCCGAATGTCAACATGTGCTAGCTGCCATCATGGGGGATCAAGGGACGTGTTTTGTGGGTGCAACCCCTTCTTCACAGCTACTTTATTATCGAGGAAGGGGTTGCACCCCCAAAACGCCTACATTGATCTCCCGTGACGGTAGATAGCACATGTTGACACACTATGTGCCTCTTCAAAATTTGGCTTTTCACAAATATGTCAAAAAATGGTAAAAAATTTTAGGTCACAAAAAGCCCCCAAAAAATAGGGATTTTGAGGGGTTTTAAACTCTCCCTAAAACATTCATTTTTTTGAACATCATTGATGCTTTTCTGGATGTTTTCCAAGTCCCTATTACACCCCATGATCTCCCCGATCAGGATCTGTGCACTTTCCGAGGTGAAATACCCTGGATCCACAACATCACGATCACCTAAAAAGATAGAAACAAAAACACACCATGTATTATAAATATGCCGTCATCCATCTCTTACCTGAGCCTGTGGTCGCAGACACTCACCTGTTGTGGTGCCAATTTCCACCACGTGTTCCTCCTCCTGCTATGCTTGGCTTAGGTGGATTTCCCCTTCTTCCTGAGGTGGGGGGTCTGTGGTCTCCTCGGATGAGGGGTGTCCTTCGAGTCTTTTATCCCCTTTGTAAAAAAATAAGTATACTTAGCACACAGATATTTCATGGCAGAAATAGGAATATGAAACATTGCTTGGAAGTGGGGTACAATTGTCTATTTTGGCAGAGTTCCAAGATGTAGAATTTTTAGTGTCCTTTGTCAAGCTTCAATACTTTACCTGTTTTGTACAAGCTTCACAGATGGAGACACCCCTATAGTATACACTGGAGCACCTGTGTGGGCCCCCTAATAAAAAGGGTGTTCTTGTGTCCTACACTAGAGCTCCAGCGTCCAGATGTGTAAACAGCTACTGAGTGTCCTCTCCTTACACTGAATCTAGTTTGCATTTCATTCTAGTTACAAACCCATCTACACAACCAAATTATTTGCAGACAAGTAGGCCATAAAAAATGTGGGCAAATGCATATGGCCAAAACAATGGTGTTTTCTAGGCCGAATGAACAATGTTTGATACGAACGAATGATGTGCCCATGAACATGAAAGTTGCCATTTTAAACTGGACAACAATTAAGAAAAGCACATGGAGCAGCACGAACATAATAAACATAAAGAATAGGAACACAGCACAACTACTTACTTTTTTGCAGCACTCTCCGGATCTTTCTGTACTGCTCATGTTCTCGTAATTTCAGGTCCGACCACCGCTTCCTGAGCTGATCTTTCGATCGTCGTACCCCGAATTTCCGGTGCAGACTCCTGACCACTTTCGCCATGATCTTGGCCTTTCGGACATTGTGGTTGGGGTAAGGCCCATACTTTCCATCATAGTCGGCCTTCTTCAGGATGTCCACCATTTCCAACATCTCCCCAAAGGACATATTTGAGTCCTTTAATCTCCTTCTGGATCGGGACGTTTCAGGCTCCGGCCTTTCCTCCTCCTCCTCCTCCTCCTCGTTGCTGTAATTAGCATGATCCTGCTGTCTATCCGCCATGTGCTCTTCCTCCACTGCGCCGAACAAAAAGGGGCGGGGAATAGAATAGAAAGAACGTCAGGGGCGGGCGGAGTTATACGCATGCGCAGTGTGTATAAATCGTAACGCGCGCGTCTTACGTACGATCTGTGAGCGGAGGAAGGAGCATCGGAGACGCCGATCATGCTAACGAAGGTAGGATCTAAACTTGGGCCTATACTGCTTTGAAATTGAAGCCTATATTGTAACAAGATTAGGGGAGTTTGGCCTGACATTAGGGTTTGTCTTGTGTTGTGTCTTGCAGAGAAAATGGATGGGTTCAACGACCACAATTTCCTGCCCCTGTTTATTGACAAGTACAGAGAGCTGCCCTGCCTGTGGCAGGTGAGACACCCCCACTATAACCACAAACAGAAGAGGCAGGCAGCGCTGGAGAAACTGCTGGAGTTGGTGACGCCGGTGGTCCCCACAGCAACCATCCCTTATTTAAAAGCTAAAATTGGTGGCCTGAGGAGCACGTATCTAAAATAAATTAAAATAAAAAGGGTGTTCTTGTGTCCTACACTAGAGCTCCAGCGTCCAGATGTGTAAACAGCTACTGAGTGTCCTCTCCTTACACTGAATCTAGTTTGCATTTCATTCTAGTTACAAACCCATCTACACAACCAAATTATTTGCAGACAAGTAGGCCATAAAAAATGTGGGCAAATGCATATGGCCAAAACAATGGTGTTTTCTAGGCCGAATGAACAATGTTTGATACGAACGAATGATGTGCCCATGAACATGAAAGTTGCCATTTTAAACTGGACAACAATTAAGAAAAGCACATGGAGCAGCACGAACATAATAAACATAAAGAATAGGAACACAGCACAACTACTTACTTTTTTGCAGCACTCTCCGGATCTTTCTGTACTGCTCGTGCTCTCTTAATTTGAGGTCCGACCACAGCTTCCTGAGCTAATCTTTCAATCGTCGTACCCCGAAATTCCGGTGCAGACTTTTGACCACTTTAACCATGGTCTTGGCCTTTCTGACATTGGGGTTGGGGTAAGGTCCATACTTCCCGTCATAGTCAGCCCTCTTCAGGATTTCGACCATCTCCAACATCTCCCCAAAGGACATATTTGAGGCCTTAAATTGTCTCCTTCTGGATCGGGACGTTTCTGCCTCCGGGCTTTCCTCCTCCTACTCGTTGATGTAATTATCTGACACCTGCTCTGACTCCGCCATGTGCTCTTCCCCCTCTGCGCTGAATCAGAAGGGGCGGGGAATAGACTAGAAAGAACGTCAGGGGCGTGCGAAGTTTCACGCATGCGCAATGTCTATAAAGCGTAACACGCATGCGTAGTACGTAGATCTGTGAGTGGAGGAAGGAGTAACGGAGGCACAGATCGTGATTACGAAGGTAAGATTTAACATTGGGCCTATACTGCTTCTAGATTGAGGCCTGTATTTGCACAAGTTTAGAAGACTTTAGGCTGACATTAGGGTTTGTCTTGTGTTGTGTCTTGCAGTGAAAATGGATATCTTGAAAGATAAGGACTTTATGCCAATCTTCATTGATATGTTTAGGGAGCTGCCCTGTCTATGGCAGATAAACCACCCTGATTATAAGAACCAAGCAAAGAGGAAGGCAGCGCTGGATAATTTGTTGGAATTTGTGAAGACGGTGATCCCCACGGCAGACATCACCTATTTGAAGATCCTAATTGGTGGCCTGAGGAGCACTTATCTAAGGGAGCACAAGAAGGTCCAGGATTCCCAGAGATCATGAGCTGCAGATGACATTTATGTCCCCAGGCTGTGGTACTTTGACAGGCTGCATTTTCTGGCAGGTCAAACTGAACCCAGGCCAGCACTCTCCACTCTTCCTTCCACGCTTCCTTCCCCCTCAGCTGAGGCTTCTGACGCTTCTGACGCCCAACCTGGGCCTTCCAGGCAGCAACATGTGGAGGAGCCCAGCTTGAGCCAGGTATAGCATTCTTCAAAATATTGCTGGTTGCCCAATCAATGATGTTAAATATATGTTAGTTTGGATTGCTAATTTATGATTGTGATTGATGAAGCAAAAATTAAAACCATGTCCCTTTTTCATACATAGGGAAGTCTCAGCCAGGAGGTGGCCGGGCCAAGCAGGCTGCCTAATATCCAAGTCTCTCCGCTTCACCTTCAAAGAAAAAGTGGCAGGAAGAGGAGTAACCTGGAGGAGGCTGCAATAGGCCTCTTTTGGAAGGCTACAGAGGCCCTGAGAACCCCCCACAGTGTGGAGGAGGACTTTGCTGGCCTAACTGCCTGCAAAATGATGCAGATGGAGGAGGGCCAACGACTCCAGTGTGAGTTCTTAATTTTGGAAGCTCTCAATAAGGGGTTTAGGGGCCAAATAACATGTGCTACCCACATTTGTGATCTCACACATAGTCCTCCTCCTCCTCCTCCTCCAGGTCCTACTCTTCCTCCTCCTCCAAGTCCTCCTCTTCCTCCTCCTCCTCCAGGTCCTACTCCTCCTCCTCCTGCCACATCTCCAACACCAGAGCCACAGCCGGGAAGGAAGCGTGGAAGAAAGACCAGAGAGTGATGGCCTGATCATCTGCTGCTTTCCGGATCTCTGGGACTTCTGGAACAGTCTGCACTCCCTTAGATATGGACTCCTCAGGCAACCAATTTTGCTGTAAAATAATTGATGTGTGCCCGGGGGTCCAAGGCTTCGCCAAATTATGATGTTTCTTCAGCGTTGCCTCCCTTTTTGTTTGGTTCTGAGCCCTTAATAAAGGAATTTTTGGTTCAATTATACTCACCTATGTGTGTTTTCCTTCAAAAAGGGCAGTTTGTTTGTGAGGAGGCAGGTACATTTCAAAAATATAATGTGAAATTAACAAGGGACACCAACACCAAGCAACCTCCTTGAGATTAAATAATACAAGATAATAATGGTGTTGTGGTAACCCAAAAATATTATGGAGTAAAACCACTTAAAAAAAACAAAAAAAACCCAAAAACATCAGCTTTGAAAAAAATACAAAACAAAACAAAAAATACGAAAAACTATTTTGGTCAGATGTGACAAATCAAAATATATTGAGGGAATCACAATAAATAATAAAGAAAGAAGTTTGGGAGAACTCTGTGTGAATATGAGCAGCAAAACTACTTCATTCTTCTCACATTATAAAGAAGAAGAGAGTGCGCTGTATTAAACCATTTTTTACATTGCAGCGTGACGAAAGTGCTCTATCCATTCCGAACGCTAATTTTACCAGACCGAGCTGTTCAGTCTTGGAATTTCTTCTGAGCATGCGTGGCACTTTGTGTGTCGGAATTGTCCAGACACGGTCGTAATTGACGTGATCGGATTTTGTTGTCGGAAAATTTTATAGCCTGCTCTCAAACTTTGTGTGTCGGAAAATCCGATGGAAAATGTCCGATGGAGCCCACACACGGTAGGAATTTCCGACAACACACTCCGATCGCAAATTTTCCATTGGAAAATCTGACTGTGTGTACGGGGCATTAGATGTAAATCTTGTGGTGACTAGGCCTATTACCCTGAATAAGAGGTTGACCTTCAAATACCTCGAAACGTTGTTTTTTTTCTATTGTCGATCACTATACAATAGATTTGGTCAATGTTATGTATCCAATCTTTACATCCATGAATGTGCATCTATTTTAGACGTTCATTTTGTTATGTCATAGTTAGCATTTTTACTTTTTTCTATAATTAATATACCTTTTTAATTATTACTTTCTCACTTTATATAGTAGTACCTACTGTACCTGTCAGTGACCTAAATTTAAAGTCCCACACACACACTCTTTTGAGTGATTTTTTCTATTGTACTAGAGATGTGGGTTCATGGACTCTATAGTTCCATATAGGGGTGACACCACCCTCCTATATATTGTTACATTACAGCCTTTAGTTCAATGTTTTTTTTATTCTGAATTATATGTGATCGATCAGAACACAATAGTCTAAGTTGGTGAAGTAAAATTAGAAAAATATATACATAAAACTATTTTTCAGAAATCAAAAATTGATAATTGGCATGTTCGTATGTAATCACCCCCTTTGTTATGAAGCCCATAAAAAGCTCTAGTGAAACAAATTACCTTCATAAGTCACAGAATTAGTGAAATGATGCCCACCTGTATGCAAACTAAGTGTCACATGATCTGTCATTACATATACACACCTTTTTGAAAAGCCCCAGAGGCTGCAACACTTAAGCAAAATGCACCACTAACCAAACACTGCCATGAAGACCAAGGAACTCTCCAAACAAGTAAGGGGCAATGTTGTTGAGAAGTACAAGTCAGGGTTAGGTTATAAAAAAATATCCAAATCTTTAATGATTCCTAGGAGCACCATCAAATCTATCATAACCAAATGGAAAGAACATGGCATAACAGCAAACCTGTCAAGAGATGGCTGTATACCAAAACTCATGGACCGGGCAAGGGGGCATTAATCAGAGAGGCAGCACAGAGACCTAAGGTAACCCTGGAGGAGCTGCAGAGTTCCACCGCAGAAACTGGAGTATCTGTACATAGGACGACAATAAGCCGTACACTCCATAGAGTTGGGCTTTATGGCAGAGTGGCCAGAAGAAAGCCATTACTTTCAGCAAAAAACAAAATGGCACATTTTGAGTTTGCGAAAAGGCATGTGGGAGACTCCCAAAATGTATGGAGGAAAGTGCTCTGGTCTGATGAGACTAAAATTGAACTTTTTGGCCATCAAAGAAAATGCTATGTCTGGTGCAAACCCAACACATCACATCACCCAAAGAACACCATCCCCACAGTGAAACATGGTGGTAGCAGCATCATGCTGTGAGGATGTTTTCAGCAGACGGGACTGGGAAACTGGTCAGAGTTGAGGGAAAGATGGATGGTGCTAAATACAGGAATATTCTTGAGCAAAACCTGTACCATTCTGTGTGTGATTTGAGGCTAGGACGGAGGTTCACCTTCCAGCAGGACAATGACCCCAAACACACTGCTAAAGCAGCACTTGAGTGGTTTAAAGGGAAACATGTAAATGTGTTGGAATGGCCTAGTCAAAGCCCAGACCTCAATCCAATAGAAAATCTGTGGTCAGACTTAAAGATTGCTGTTCACAAGCGCAAACCATCCAACATTAAGGAGCAGGAGCAGTTTTGCAAGGAGGAATGGGCAAAAATCCCAGTGGTAAGATGTGGCAAGCTCATAGAGACTTTTCCAAAGCGCCTTGGAGCTGTGATAGCCGCAAAAGGTGGCTCTACAAAGTATTGGCTTTAGGAGAGTGAATAGTTATGCACTTTTCTGTTATTTTGTCCTATTTGTTGTTTGTTTCATAATAAATGAGGCAACAAAACACAAAAACACAAAAAAGTACCAAGGGGGTGAATACTTTTGCAAGGCACTGTATTTATGATGAATTTTGGTTATTTGTGTATTTATTGATTCATATATTATTACTCTTTTATTTTCTACATTTTTTCATTTGAGCAGAAAACTGTACAAAAATGTGCAACCAAACGTGTGGATGCGCACAAAATCACACATTTCCATTAATTTCTATGGGAACAAAAACGTGCCAAAAACGTTCAAATCTGCCCGATTCGAGCTTCAAAAAAAGCTCCAGAACTTTTTTGAGCTTCAGGCGTTTGGCTTCAGGTGACTTGGAGTAGAGATGTGAATCATTTCCATGAGAGCATAATTGATTGTTTTCTCCTCCAGCGTTGAGCTTTGAGCTTCAAGCTTCAAAAACGCCGAGGTGTGAATGAAGTTTAAGTTGGAGGACAGACATAGTTTCAACTTCATTTTGAAAAATAAATATGACAGTAGAGCCAACTGTGTGAATTTTAGTTTGTTTATCATATCCATCTGTTTTAAAGTTTGTAGCATCTGTTTTTAAAAACTGATGTTTTGCAAAGTTTAAAAAATTAGGAGATGAGTCTGGTCAGGAATTAGAGCTTTGCATTGGATGGGTGCTGGTATGTTGAAACGTGTTATTTTTTTCTGCATAGACCATAAAATGAAGTGCATCAATCCAACTCTTTTCTTTTCTGCAGTAATATTTTATTCATACTGGATCATTTCTGATTTAGAAGGGCTTCGGCAGCAATGTTTTCATTGTGAGAAAAATGATAATGGGATAAATGTATTTGCACAAATGTACTTTCCAGGCCAAGTAAAACTTTTGCTGAAGACTGAACAGAAAGTAAAAGTGTTTTAGGAAGTCAAAGTATAACATAAGGTTATTTTTTTATTATTTGGATAGTGTTAAAGGGGATAGAATCACTGTTGGCTTTTTATTGCTGCCTATGCCCCCATTACCATTGTCACCAGGAATAAAAGTGTGAGTAAATCTAATGCCTTGTACACACGATAGCATTTTCCTATGGAAAATGTTCTATGGGACCTTGTTGTCGGAAATTCCGACCGAGTGTAGGCTCCATCACACATTTTCCATAGGAATTTGCGTCACACAAAATTTGAGATCTGGATCTCAAATTTTCCGACAACAAAGTCCAATTTCCGTCAGAAATTCCGATCGTGTGTACACAATTCCGACGCACAAAGTTTCACGCATGCTCGGAATCAAGCAGAAGAGCCACACTGGCTATTGAACTTAATTTTTCTTGACTCGTTGTACGTGTTGTACGTCACCGCGTTCTTGACGTTCGGAATTTCCGACCAACTTTGTGTGACCGTGTGAATGCAAGACAAGTTTGAGCCAACATCCGTTGGAAAAAAAACATGGATTTTGTTGTCGGAAAATCCTATTGTGTGTACAGGGCATTAGAGTCCCCCCCTCCTTTTTTTCTTTTTTTTTGTAGTTTCTTTATTAGGCAGTCAAATTATATACAGAACATTTGGTAGTGGGTACAAGATAAGCCAAGTTACAATGTGACATCACAAGGTGTACATTGATAGGCTATTGAACTTAATTTTTCTCGACTCATTGTACGTGTTGTACGTCACCGCGTTCTTGACGTTCGGAATTTACGACCAACTTTGTGTGACCGTGTGAATGCAAGACAAGTTTGAGCCAACATCCGTTGGAAAAAAAACATGGATTTTGTTGTCGGAAAATCCTATTGTGTGTACAGGGCATTAGAGTCCCCCCCCCTCCTTTTTTTCTTTTTTTTTTGTAGTTTCTTTGTTAGGCAGTCAAATTATATACAGAACATTTGGCAGTGGGTACAAGATAAGCCAAGTTACAATGTGACATCACAAGGTGTACATTGATAGGGCGAACAAAAACGTATGATTTGTAAACGTCATCTGTGGATAAAGCAGGTATACTAGTACAAAGCTGCCATAAAGGTCATGTGGAAAAGAGGTTAATGCCAACATAAACAAGTATTACAGTTCAGAAGGACAGACTCTTAAAGCGGGGTTCCACCCAAATTTTGAACATCATCTCTATGCATTCTCTTCCTTGCCTAGATGCTGACATGCTGCGTAAAAAAATTTAAATCGCCGTAATTACCTTTTTTTTTCTAATCTTCTTAGCACTTCCTGGTTTTCCTCCCATGGGAGTAGGCGTGTTTCTAGCCTCTCCCAGACCTCCCACAGTCCCCTGGGAGCTAGTCTCAGGCTTCCCAGCATGCATTGTACAACAGCGTCATCACAACATCTCAGTGAATTCTGGGAGCACAGCATTCACCGCATCCAGGAAATACATGCTTGTGGGCTTCAAATGCCTACAATGAAGATAGAAACTGCCTTCAGTGAATTTTATAAGTTATTCTTTACAACGAAATCTGACACAGGCGGACTTATTACACAGAACATGTGAGTAGATAATCATGAGAAGAAAAGTTTGTAAATGAACTCCAAAAAAAAAAACGATAGATAGGTGGACCCCCGCTTTAAGCAAACTCAGACAAAGGGTGCATTCTATAAGGTAGAAGTAACTAGATCCAGGGTTACAACTGCAGGAAGAAAGCAAACACCTCATGTTACCAACTGGACTTAAGAGTGGACTAAAGATCACACATCAGGGACAAAAGGTGCACTAAGAGGGGAGGGGGAAGGGGGGAGTAAATGGGGGAACAAAAGAAGGGAGAATGGAATGAGGAGAAGGGAGAAGGGGAAGAGGAGAGGGGAAGAAAGGGGAGAAAATAGAAAGAGGGGGGAAAAAAGTAAGGAGTAGGCAGAGGGTCAAGAGAGAGGGAAAAAAATTAGGGTGGAACTCTCCAGGGGAGGGGCATCTGTGTGCCAAGGCCAGTCACTCAATTGGAGAGAACTCGTTGAGATAGGCTTCAGTGTATACAAAATGTTTCCAATGTCTCCAGGTCTCCCAAAAGGCTTCTTCTATATATCACAGGGTAGCTGTAAGTTTCTCCATGTCCCTAAGTTTATTAACTTTGGAAAACCAAAGAGACTTAGAGGACAGTGTAGCATCCCACCAGCGCAATAGTATGCAGTCCTTAGCTGCTTTCAGCAACTGAATGGTAAGGGAGGCCTTGTAATTCTTGATGGGCCTCACCATCAGGTGCAACAGGCATGCAGCAGGGTTTCTGGACACATCAAACTCTATAAGTTATTTAATTGTACTAGTCACCTCCTAAAAAAGACTGGATTTTAGGACATTCCCAGAAAATGTGGATCATCGTGCCTCCTTCCCCTCTACACCTCCAGCATGAGCTCGGGACTCGAGGGAATATCTGATGAAGGGTGGTGGGGACCCTATACCATTGAGTAAGAATTGTATACCCCGTCTCCTAAGACAGAGTCACCATGGAAGATTTCTGTGTGAAATGAGTTATCTTCTCCCTTTGTTTGTAAGTGAACTGGACGTCCAGACTTGATTCCAATTTTAGCAAGAAGGGTGGGACAAAACCAACACTGGACAGATTAAGGCAGCATACAAGGTAGAAAGGTAGTGATGGATTGGCTGCTTCCAATGGTGCAAACTCTCCAACTTCGTAAGTGGGTGGGCAATCCCAGGGGGACCTAGTAAGCTTCCAAAGTAAATGACGGAGCTGGAGGCCATCCTCAAACCAGAGAAAGAAAGAGTGCCAACAGGCCCCAAGAAGTCCATCAGATGTAGATGGCCACTGGACAGGAAGCGTTGGAACTGAGGATTATGAAGCCCCAGTGTCAGGAAAGGGTCCATCCGCTGGTAAGATATATCGTTTGGCATGCAGTACTGGGGTCCACCAGCAGGTGTCTCTTGGCAGTGTTGAACTGTCAGGAGAATATTTCCCTGCTGGTGTCATTTCATCTTTTGACCGCAGTACTGATGTCCACCAGCGGATGGATCCTGGCAGTATGGAGCAGACAACACTCCCTGCGCTCAGGTGTGACTTGAAGCCAATTATAGTCAGCCCTATAAATACCCGGCAAGCCCTCACATGCTCGCCTTGGTATCTTTCTTCCTTGCGCCCTGAACCTGTATCCTGAACCTGTATCCTGAACCTGAACCTGTTATCCCGTAAAACTGTATCGGACGCTGAACCTCTTCCTGAGCCTGTATCCTATCCCATCCATTATCTCCCTTTCCCAACCTTCCCTTGTTCAGTTGCTGATCTCCTGTGTATGACCCTGGCTTGGCTAACGTTTATGTTTCTGGTATATCCCTTGTTCCTGCTTACCTGCTGTGTATGACCCTGGCCTGGCTGACATCTGTGATTCCGGTATTGCCCCTTGCTGTATATATTATTGTTTGCTGTGGGTTTGTTGTGTTGGTTTTGCACTATCTGTATTTTCTGAGTTATCACTTATTTTTAATAAATATTATTTATTCATTTACATGCGTTTGGGTTATCTCTGTGCAGTCCACACAGTCTGGTCTACTAATCTCTTGACAGTATACCAAGGCCATCCCTGACCAGACGTGGCTGCATTGAGGAAACCATCCTGGTTTATCGGGTCTGCTAATATGGATTTCGATGAAATCATTTATTATTCTCTGCTAGCAGAAAAGGATGGTGAATATTGTCGCCAGATTTTAAAAGGGTGGACTAGTGACCAGCTGACGGAAACTATCCGATCAGCTCATTCCCTAGTGGATCAGGGGTATATGTCTTTTGAAGATGTTCAGCCCCTGATCCAGTTATGTGCAAAACCAGCCCTGTCATGCATTCCCGAGGGAAGTGATGATTTTTCGCCCCCCTTCAATTATGGCCAAGTTGAATCCCTGGTTTGGTTGTTAGAGGATGATCCAGCCTATTTTATGGAACATTATTCCTCCTGTTCACAGCAAGTGTTGTCTAATTGCATCCAGTCGGTGCAATCCTTGATTAGTCAGGCTGTGTGTGAATCAGCGTTTGTTCAACCTGTGCTGCAGGCATGGTCAGATCTCCTGTCTTTAGCTAAGCCACAATATTCCAGCCCTGCCATTAATCATCTGTCTTCCCAAAAATGTATCTCCCCGTCGCCTATGGCAACCTCAGCTACAGCCCAGTTTACTCAACCCCCTACCAAATACTACTACCCAGTCTCCAAGTGTAGCACCTATCCCGCCTTCAATCCACCTGTCTCTTCTCCTCCACCTGTAACAGTCCCACAAAACCCCTCTCTAGCTACAGTTCCTTGGTCTTCCTTCGATCCAGCTACTTTCTTTTCTTTCAGCCCTGCACCTACATACAAAACTGCACGGGCTAAACCAAAAAAGAAACAAAAATTCTTTCCTACCCACACGATCCTGCCAGTAACCCAACTTGCTTCCACACCAACTAACCCACCTGATTCTGTCAAACCTCTGCCTGCTACCCAGCCTGACAGTCCAGTGCCTGCTACCGAGCCTGATGCGCCAGTGTCTTCTACTCAACCTGTTGTGCCAATGCCTGTGCCCGCTGTCCAGTTTGAGGTCCCAGTGCCTGCTGCTCAGCCTGACATCTCAGTGCCCATGTTCCAGTCTGACGCTTCAGTGACTACTGTCCAGTCCGATGTACCTATTGTTCAGGCTGGTATGCCAGCACCTGCTGTTCTGCCCGATGTGCCAGCGCCTGTGTCTGCTGCCCAGTCTAAAGTTCCAGTTCCCTGCTGCCTGGTCTGATGTCTCGGTGCCGGCTTTCCAGTCCGCTTTCCAGCCTGATGTGCCAGTGTCTGCTACTCAGCCAGTTGTGCCAATGCCTGTGTCCGCTGCCCAGTTTGAGGTCCCAGTGCCTGCTGCTCAGCCTGAAATCCCAGTGTCCATGTTCCAGTCTGACGCTCCAGCGACTACTGACCAGTCTGATGTACCTGTTCAGCCTGTTGTGCCAGTACCTGCTGTTCTGCCTGATGTGCCCACTGTTCAGCCTGATGAGCCTGCTTTCCGGTTTGATGTGTCCATCCTCCAGCCTGATATCCTGGTACCTGTCTTCCAGCCTGATGTCGTGATGTTGGTATCCCAGCCTGAGGTTTCGGTGCCCGTGTCTCAGCCTGAAGTTTCGGTGCCCGTGTTCCAGCCTGGAGTTTCGGTGCCCGTGTCTCAGCCTGCTGAATCGGTGCCCGTTACCCAATCTGTTGAATTGGTGCCCGTTACCCGGTCTGCTGAACTGGTGCCCGTTACCCAGTCTGCTAAACCGAAGTCCGTCACTTTGCCTGTCAAGCCAGTATCCGTTATCCGGCTTGCCGAACCAGTGCCCAGTGTCCAGCTCGCTGAGTCAGGGCCTGTTACCCAGCCCACTGGGCCGGGGTCCGTTACCCAGCTTGCTGAGCCGGTGCCTGTAATCTGGCCTGCCCTTACGGTGCTCGCTGTTCGGCCCAATGTTCCAGAGCTTGCTGTCCATCTCGATGACCTGGAGCCTGCTGCTCAGCCCGATGACCCGGAGCCTGCTGCCCAGTTCGATGACCCGGAGCCTGCTGCCCAGCTCGATGACCCAGGGCCTGCTGCCCAGCTCGATGACCCGGAGCCTGCTGCCCAGTTCGATGACCCGGAGCCTGCTGCCCAGCTCGATGACCCGGAGCCTGCTGCCCAGCTCGATGACCCGGAGCCTGCTGCCCAGCTCGATGACCCTGAGCCTGCTGCCCAGCTCGATGACCCGGAGCCTGCTGCCCAGCTCGATGACCCGGAGCCTGCTGCCCAGCTCGACTTGTTCCTGTCTGCTGCCCAGCTCGACTTGTTCCTGTCTGCCGCCCAGCTCGGCTTGTTCCTGTCTGCTGCCCAGCTTGGCTTGTTCCTGTCCGCTGCCCAGCTCAATGATTCTGACATGCCAGCCGTCTGTGCCTGATGACCAGCCTGAAATGCCTTCTTCCAACATTCTGCCTGATGCCATAGACCATGGACAATTAAGACCAGTTGGAGCGTCCGGAGGCCGCTCCTTTAGGAAGGGGTACTGTCAGGAAAGGGTCCATCCGCTGGTAAGATATATCGTTTGGCATGCAGTACTGGGGTCCACCAGCAGGTGTCTCTTGGCAGTGTTGAACTGTCAGGAGAATATTTCCCTGCTGGTGTCATTTCATCTTTTGGCCGCAGTACTGATGTCCACCAGCGGATGGATCCTGGCAGTATGGAGCAGACAACACTCCCTGCGCTCAGGTGTGACTTGAAGCCAATTATAGTCAGCCCTATAAATACCCGGCAAGCCCTCACATGCTCGCCTTGGTATCTTTCTTCCTTGCGCCCTGAACCTGTATCCTGAACCTGTATCCTGAACCTGTTATCCCGTATGAAATGTTGAGTTCAAGTACATCTCCAGAAGGAGAAAGAGAGGAGGACTACAGGTAGCAGCAAATCCGTGTGTACTGACATCACATCTCGTCCACTGGTGATGGGCTGCAGTAAGCTGACATGGTAGTCCAAAAACACACCAAAAAGAGAAGATCACAGGGGAGCCATCAGAATTGGTGTGGGTTCCGGGAAAGGGGAGATCAAGGCGTCAGAGCCGGTCTTCAGCTGTGTAGCAGTGTAGAGCAGAGCCTCGTCCAGCATCCGTGCTAGGAAGATGACACGGCCGTGTGATCAGAGCTGAAACGAGGCTTGAATGGCAAACACAGTGGCGCCGGGCTGTGATGTCACTACTGTGTGACGCGTTTCTGAGTTAGCTAGCTAGCGATGGAAGGAATAGCGGCACTCCTTTGTCAAGCATCAGATGTTTTTTTTAAGGACTGTATTTTTTTTTAAGGACGGCAGGGTTAATTTACTAAGGGAATAGAGACTGTTCATTTAGAAAAGTGAATATATACTTCACAAAAATATTGGGTAAAATATTGTGCTGCCTGTCGTTGCATTCTAAGTTTCTGTAAAGTACAACAAGTGTATGTAAACCTGTTCTGAAGAATAAGAAATAAAAAACTTTTTAACGACTGTCTATAGATTAAGATAGTAAAATACCTTTTTTGGAGCAATTATATTCCATGGTCATGTGATACTGGTAACACTGGTGTATTTAATACTTTTCAAAAGTCCCGAAAATTTTGCTTTGTTGAAACCTCCTTATCACGTTTTGTCTAAATAATGCTGGATGGGTTGGAAAAACTGTTGTTTATGTGACCCAGTTTGGCTTGAAAATCTATATTTTATTTGTGTATCATAGCTATCTTTTATTATTTGTCTAACAATTAAATAACTGTAACAACATAATACAAGTGTTTTATTCACAAGTATATATATTTCAAAAAATAAAATAAAAAACAACATACGAATAGAAGAAAATATTGTAATTGGGAGACATCTGAACACAATCAATCATATTATAATCTATTTGTGTTTGTAAAAAAAAAAATCAACTGACTTGTGAGACCAAAGCAACACATGTGTTTGTTGTAGCCTAGTTTTGTTTTACGTTCGTAATTCTTTTTCCAGTTTGGCACTGGATGCATCATGCCACACTAAAATGCGTTTATACACATCAAACATTGATTGGATGTTATTGTTTTCTGTCCATGTAATTGTACATGAAGGGTTTCTAAAAAATGTTCTCTGTCTGATTATAATTATGACTGGGTAGCCAAACAGAAACATATTTTGGCTGAAGACAGTTAGGGATTGGAGGTTGTTCTGGGCTGCTGAAAGCTAACAAAGTATTATTTCAAATGTAATCCTAAAAACAAAATTGTGTATTTCCAACATTAAAAAGAGATAGCATCCAGCTAGGTGAGTACAACATTAAAGGATAGTAAAAAAAAAGTAATAATTTTATCTTCTGGCCCTAATGGGTATAAAAAAATATTTTTGATTTCACATAATTATTGCTAGACCAAATAACTCTAAAAAGCATGATCTGTCATTTGTATGATTTTATCTTAGCCTGCATAAATAAGTTGGCCCATTATAGTGCACCAATATTCCCATATTTTATGTCTTTCAGAGTAATATATAGGCTATGATGGATGAATTTGCAAAGAGCACCATTAATACCACATTTTGTAGGCATAATTTAGGTCTCCCTTGTGTAATTTATAAGTTCATTTATTCCTCTTTTTCCTTCCTTACAGATAATGTGATTTACGCAAATGATATGCCATAATAATATAAAAATAACTAATTCATACAATATATATTCTGTGTAGATCCCTCCGCTGTATCTCTCCAACCCTGGGACTTGCCTACCCTGTCCCCCCTCTAAAGGATAGTGGTCAGGCTCACCCCTTCCCCTACACCTAATCTCATCCAAGTAAGTGGTAATGTCAAGTGTGAACACAGAGTGAGACTGATATTCTGTTTTTTTACTCTAATATTCATTGTATGATCCTTTTACATACTGGCAGAATTTTTGATTTCTTGGCCATTTTTCAGAGAATACGAATGATAACACAAAAACATTTCTTTCACTCATGGTTAGGCCCCTTTCACACTTATACGACTTGTCTCACGATTTTGGACTGCAAAATCGCATGACAAGTCATTCTCCATGATTTTAAATGACTACCATTCATATTGGCATGACTTTAAGTGACCCAGCCCCCCTTATGATGTCAGAGTCCCATTATGCCCCGGGTTGTGACGTCATAAAGGGGTGACCCAGTGACCACGCCCCATGCCTATATAAATCGTTGCGCACCGCGTACACAGCATTACAGCGGGAGAGAGCATTGTGTCAACATCACAAGAGAAGAGGGAGGAAGACGACGGAGAAGAACAAGCCAACACTAGTAAAAGAGCTGGAAGAAGATAGCAGAGGAGCCCGGCAGAAGGCACCGGAGAGCCGGAGAAAAATTGGAGAGTGGGAGAAGACACCGGAGAGCGGAGAAGTCGGAAGAGACACCCGAAGTCAGAAGAAGACCCCCTGAGCCGGAAGAAGACCTCCGGAGCTGCCTAATAAATTACTTTAAAAACCTGTCTAGAGTGTTTTTTTTATTGACATTTTTTCCCCCGAGGTGAATGGGTAGGGGTACAATGTACCCCATACTAATTCACATAGGGTGGGGGGCCCCCTTATTAAAGGGGGCTCCCAGATTCCGATAAGCCCCCCGCCTGCAGACCCTGACAACTAACAGCCAGGGTTGTCGGGAAGGGGCCCTTGTCCTCATCAACATGGGGGCAAGGCGCTTTGGGGCGGGGGGGCTGGGCCCCCCCTGCCTCAAAGCACCCACCCCCGATGTTGAGGGCATGCGGCCTGGTACGGCTCAGGAGGGGGGCGCTCACTCGTCCCCACCCCCTTTCCTGACCGGCCAGGCTGGTGCTCGGATAAGGGTGGGGGTTCCCCTTAAAATCCATACCAGACCGAAGAGCCCAGTATGCTCATGAAGGGGGAACCCATGGCATTTAAAAAAAAATAAAAAATTGGCGTGGCGTTCCCTCTGATTATTTTGTAATCAAAGTCGCATCCCTGCTGTCGCGTCGTACTTCAAGTCGTGGGGAAAAGTCGGATTCACAGTCATATGACTGTCTTGTCAAAATTGTGGCCGTGAAAATCGCGTGACTTTGGAGTAGCACAAGTGTGAAAGGGGCCTTAGTGTTTGGCTGAAGCCATTTATTATCAATCAACTGTGTTTACTCTTTTTTAATCATAATGGCAACAGAAACTACCCAAATGACCCTGATCAAAAGTTTACATACCCTGGTGATTTTGGCCTGATAACATGCACACAAGTTGACACTAGAGGGTTTGAATGGCTATTAAAGGTAACCTTCCTCATCTGCGATCTGTTTGCTTGTAATTAATGTGTGTGTATAAAGGTCAATGAGTTTCTGGACTCCTGACAGACCCTTGCATTCTTCATCCAGTGCTGCACTAATATTTCTGGATTCTGAGTCATGGGGAAAGCAAAAGAATTGTCAAAGGATCTGCAGGCGGGGGGCATTGGGGCAATTGCCCCCCCCAGGAGATTAGTTGTGGGTGAGTGAGCGGGTGGGCAGCTCAGCGGATAAGTGAGTGAGCTGGCAGCTCGCCGGGTGGCTCAGTGGGTGAGCGGACGGGTGGCTCGGTGGGTGAGCAGGCAGGCCAGTCGGCAGGTGAGTGGGCAGCTGGCCAATCAGTGGGCCGATGGAGCGGGGGAGCAGAGAGATCCCTGCAGTTCCGCCCTCACTGTGCAGGCAGCCACAGGCAGCAGAGAGATTGCATCATCTCTCTGCTGCCTGACTTCACTCTGGGACACAGGAAGTGACAATCTGCAATGTGTGGCAGGTGACATGGCAAGTGGCAATCCGCAACGTGTGCCAGGTTACGTGGCAAGTTACAATCCGCAACGTGTGACAGGGGACGTGGCAAGTGACAATACACAACGTGTGGCAGGTGACGTGGCAAGTGACAATACACAACGTGTGGCAGGAGATGTGGCAAGTGACAATCCGCAACTTGTGGCAGGAGACGTGGCAAGTGACACACTCAGGGCTCCCACTGATTCTGCATTATGGTGAGTTGAACTATTTCATTTAATATCACAATGTAATAATATTAATAATACGCTTCAATCATCCTGACACCATAACAACCATGGTGCCAGGATGATTGAAGCGCCAACACCAGCCATTTCCCTGATAAATTCCGCACAAAAAAAAAAAATATTTTCTGCCAGTGCCCCTCCCGAGACTAGACTCTGGATCTCCGAGACTCCCATTGAGGCGGATTGGAGGATGAAGCAGAGAAGAAGACCGGAGGAAGAAGCAGAGGAAGATAGAGGAAGAAGCGGGGGAAGAACAAGATGGAGGAAGAAAAAGAATACTGAAGGAAGACCAGAAGAAGATGGAATAAGAAGCGGGGAAAGAAGAAGACATTAAAAAAGGAATTGTCAAAAACTGTCTATTGTCTTTTTTAAAACATTTTTGCATTTTTTTGTGAAATGGTAGGGGTACATTTGTACCCCATTACCAATTCACACAGGGGGGGTGGGATCTGGGGTTCCCCTTGTTAAAGGGGGCTTCCAAATTCTGATAAGCCCCCCGCCCACAGACCCCCACAACCACCGGGCAAGGGTTGTGGGTATGAGGCCCTTCTCCCTATCAACATGGGGACAAGGTGTTTTGGGGGCTACCCCAAAGCACCCTCCCAATGTTGAGGGCATGTGGCCTGGAACGGTTCAGGAGGTGGGCGCTCTCTTGTACCTCCCTCTTTTCCTGCAGCCTGCCAGGTTGCGTGCTCGGATAAGGGTCTGGTATGGATTTTTGGGGGGACCCACGCCATTTTTTTTTAAATTTTGGTGCGGGTTTCCCCTTAAAATCCATACCAGACTTGAAGGGCCTGGTATGGAATTTGGGAGGACCCCCACACATTTTTTTTTATTTTGGTTCGGGGTTCCCCTGTGGGGGAATCCCATGTCGTTTTTATCAATGAACTCTTATGTGTATTGCCGGACCGGCAATTCATTATAGCTGCGAGTAGTTTTGAATTACTTTTTTTCCTTTAGAAATGTCATTTTGTGCAGGGACTGTTCTAAACACGGTAAACATGCGCCACTTTACAGGCATACTATAAACACCCCCCAGGTATGAAATTTAAAGGAATATTACACTTTTATTATTTTACTTTAAGCATTATTAAAATCACTGCTCCCAAAAAAACTGCCTTTTTTAAAGATTTTTTTTGCATTGATACATGTCCCCAGAGGCAGGACCCAGGTCCCCAAACACTTTTTATGACAATAACTTGCATATTAACCTTGAAAATTAGCACTTTTGATTTCTCCCATAGACTTTTAAAGGGTGTTCCGCGACTTTCGAATTTGCCGCGAACACAGCAAATTGTTCGCTATTCGGCGAATAGGTGAACAGCCAATGTTCGAGTCGAACTCATGTTCGGCCCAAACATAAAGCCCATCCCTACTCCCCAGCTATAATTTTTGCTTTCTATTTTTATACTTACCCTTTCCAGATTTCCTCAGTAGGGATAAGTTAATGGTTTGGACCAAATATTGCTTAGTCTGAGGTTTGTAAATTACCCAAACTAAATTCAAACCTCTAGCAGCATTGAGAAGTGATACATTTACTAGCAGTAGTAAAATGTGACAACTTATCCTCCAACTAGTTTTAGTGTAGTCCCCTAAACAGGGGCTACTAGCCTAAATTTAGTTTTGGGCTGGGTGGTAATCAGCACAGATTCATTGTGTAGTTTTTTTACTTGATCTGCCCTATGCTAAAGTGGGGTTGTGATTTCTCAGTGTCGTCAGTAGGTGTCACTGGTACCACTGACCATAGTATGAGATTTCATAAACAAGACAGATTTATGAATATTTTTTTTTTCCTTCAGCCAATCCAGTAGGAGGTTTAAGCCACTGGCGTATATCGGGGGAGGATATAAATATTTGTGATAGGCCATGTGCTTGCTCTCTTTCCCTGGGCTTAGGCCTGGGAAGATGCTGCTAGAATGAGCTCTGATGTTAGGCCAAATAGGCTGTTTGGGGCCTAAGGTACTGAGTATGGTCCTGGAGCTGTCCTGCCTGGTGTGGAGGAAGCTGTGCCAAAGAGAAAGTCCAAGAGAAACCCCTTGGTGGAGAAAGACAGGAAGATGGCTGGTTTCTGACAGGGCCTGGTGATTCACTTGGAGGATGCACTGAAATTTGGAAACATGCTTACAGTGTTGGAGAGCAGGAGACACGCTACTCCAGGTGAGACAATTAAGCCTGTTAGATTCCTGGCATGGGTGCTTGCCCTGGCTTGCCTCCATGAAACACGTACCGGAAAAAGAAACGGCTGCACACCATGGCTGGTCTCAAATCCTTTTTATTGAAACATTCCAAAGTGACACACACAGGACACTGACAGGTACAGATGGCTGACGCGTTTCACACAAAGAAACTGTGCTTAATCATGCACACTATTGATTAAGCACAGTTTCTTTGTGTGAAACGCGTCAACAATCTGTACCTGTTAGTGTCCTGTATGTGTCACTTTGGGACATTTCAATAAAAAGGATTTGGAACCAGCTGTGGTGTGCAGCCATTTCTTTTTTCAGTACATGCTTACAGTGTTGCCGGGTTGGCTTAAAGGTGTTGACACTCTGAAGCTGGACATTGATCTAGATCTAAAGAGTCTGTAAGTGATCTGCTATGGTATCTGGGGCCCCTAACCCTCACCCCCTTACCCATTCTGCAATAAAACTCCAAAAAGACAAAGGTGAGTGGCACCCAATATTCTGTCTCAGTCCCCATTTTAGCCATGGATTCAGCCCTGGGGTAAAATGCTAGCCTGCCCCTGCCTCTAAAGGTGGCATTCTGCTGTTGGGGTGTCAGGGAGGTGCTACATTAGGAAGACGGCAGCAGCTGGAATCTTAACAACCATGTCATACCCACTCATCCCATTCAGCTGTTGGCAAGGTTTACTGGCTAAAAGCAGAATGTAACCAATGAAGAGAGAAATGTGTAAAAAAAAAAGTACAAATGCCAGGCACTGACAAAATAGTGAATATCAAAACATGTCAACAGTACTCCTCGGCAGATGAAAGTCAGTTGTGTAGAGATTGAGCACGAAATGAAGAGAAAATGCACTGTATATGTATTTCACATATATAGTTCTAAATGGCAATCAAAGATGAAATCTGATTAATTAGAGCTCATTACCCAATAATTGATCCATGAAAAAAACAGCCATAAACTACAATGGTATCAGCGCCATAATAAGCTCCAGACTATGATTATGCAAATGTCATTTCCATGTAAATAATAGCTTCCTAGAACACACATATCCAGGGGAGAAAACAGCAGGCTTTGACATGAAATCAAGACGTAACAAAGCCAGAAGCACACATGCATTTATTTGCTACAGATGAGAACTTGCCACATGGAAACAGACTGTATAGTAAAACCCTATTTCCAGCTGCTCTGGTAATTCCATAGCATCAAGCTGCATTGCTGGATAGTGGGGAAAGTTTAGTTGATTAGACCTCATTCACACGGGCATACTACAGAGTGCACCTGTGCGAGGGCTGTGTTTGCCTGCAAGGTGATGCACAGGTGTTCCATGCATCCCCGTGCAGGCAGTCCTAATCATATTAATTAAGGCGCAGCAGCTGCACAGGCACAGCTGCTGCTCCCTGTTTGACAGTCACATGGGAGCGTGGGTATACGGCCCCAAACGCACACTCCCTGCATTTGAGGCCATGCACTCACACCTGCTTGGCTGTAAAATTGGGAGCAGTGGCTGTGCTTGTGCAGCTGCTGCATCCCAAATGGCATCAATGGGTCTACCTGCACGTGGATGCATTGAACAAGGGCAAACATAACCCTTGCATTTTTTGTATGCTGTAGTATACCCATATGAATGAGGCCTTATG
Organism: Lithobates clamitans; assembly: GCA_037952925.1. NCBI lineage: Eukaryota > Metazoa > Chordata > Amphibia > Anura > Ranidae > Lithobates > Lithobates clamitans. The sequence goes on along the minus strand of JBBGZY010001068.1, from coordinate 1,264,925 downwards.
GCTTCCACAGGTACACAGGGATACTAACCATCCAGGTGCATGTCTGTCCAGAGCACAATACCTCAACTCCAGAAACTTCTTCAGCAAGCCACAGTAGAATTCCTATTCAGGGCTGTGTAGCGCAGACATAGTGGTTTCAGTGAGAGCCTTTAGCCTTTCTCTTCTCATATACCTGGTCACTGCTGGGATGCTGGTGTCAGTCTCTGCCTTTTTTTTATCTAGCCATCATTTTAGGCATCGATTCCTTCAGGTTCTCTTTTGTATAATGATCTTCACAGTTGCTCTACCTTGCTGTGGCTGTTGCTCACCCATTTTTTTTTTAGAGTATGAAAGAGCTGTTAGGTTGGTATTGTTTTCTGTGTCCCCAATGTGGTGATTCACCATCAATTTTTTCCTGGTGACCATTGTCTCTGGTACAGCAAGTGAGTGGAAATCCAAAAAGTGTTGTCACCGGAGTCTTTTGGCTGTACTTCTCCTATGGATCACGGAAGTGCAGCTCATTCCGGACTCCTGTGGCCTGTTTCAAGCTGACAGCAGGTTGAAGACTGCCGTCGGCTGACGTCACAGAGCCGGTCCAAGCACAGGAAAGATCACGATCATATGGTTGGGATCTGCCCACATGACTGGACCAGCATCTGACTCACCTTTTTAGCGAGCTGCTGAGAGCCTGAGCTGGCCGTTCTGGAAGGCTTGTGTTACAGTACAGTGGTAATAAGGCATAAACATATAGTGCCCCACATGAGGGGAGATCACAACTTAACCTAAATGTTTTATCCTAAAATTGAGTTTCACAACAGTGAGTACAGAATAAGTCGCCATGAGGCATGGATATATAACAAGTACATACAACATGTTTTGCATTGACCTATAAATGAACAGAAATCTAAACATAAACATAAGCAAAACAAGCCAACTGGGGGTAAATTCCCTTGAAAGTTGAGCGATACTCTAAAGAGAAGTGATAATGCGAAGCCTGAGTGGGGGGGGGGGGATCCTTTTAATCAATGCAATGTATTTGTTGAGCTAATAACCAAACAATTGTCAAACTAAAGCAACGGGAAGCTGAGCACTGGCATAGGGGACATGTACCAATGCCTAAACATGCTTAAACACGCCTAAACACATGTACAATAATTATTTTAGGCAGCTTTTCCTGGGCCAGGAGTTCTGGCATTCAGAGCAGCAAAGAAATCCCCCTGTGTGCATGAGTCCCAAGGCACTTTGTAGCAGAGTATAGTATCTCTCTCAAAACTCTCTCTACACAGATTTGTCAGCTATCCCTACAGTACTCTAAATACACTGAAAAATGGCTGCTGGGAGCAACCCTTTTATAGTGAAGGATCTTAACCGTTAATTATCGTCTGTTTGAGACTTATCTAACCACTGGCAAAGACTGTGTAATGTATTATGGATTTGGGTGCAAAATTTATGACAACTTGAGAAACCAGATTTACCTTGAACACAAGATGGCTCTGAATCTAAATGATCAGCAGCTGACTTTGTGAAGGACTGTGAACCCTGCCAGCCAAAGCCATGGGGTATGTTGGCTATAAGAGGAAAATAGCCCCACACTTATAAAAAAAAGCATATTGAAAATATTTAGACTGAATTTAAAAAAGCAGTCATGGGGTTTTCTGAAGGAATAAGCGTACCCTTTTATGTGGCAACAAAATTACAATATTTATTTCATTTTTAGGAATGTATTCTATTTTTTAAAGCTGAATTCTGGGCTGGCCAAAAAATTAGATTTCCACCAACTCGCCCAGCATATTTAAAATATATTTTATATTATATATTTTTTTTTTGTCTAGTGGCATCTAATAGAGAGAAATACTTCTTACTTCAGGGTCCCACCTGCTGACAATGCTCTGATCCTCCACTCTTCAGGGCCAGAATGTAGCCAAGCCTTTATTGTCATCACATACAGTGCATTGTCGGTATTGATGTAGGTGAGAGAGGCAGCGACATGACCATTCAGAGACTGGAAAAAAATCAGAGGCTTTGGGGGACCAGTTGTCTGAAATGGAACAAGCATGAGAAAGACTGCAGGAACATTGGAGTAAGGTAGGCAATATTTGTTAAATCATACCCTGGAAAAAATGCTTTATTTTCTACATTTTTGGCCATCCCAGAATTGGACTTTAAATCATACACAGTGGCCTTCTGCACTGAATCACTCAAAGCCATCACCCAGCAGAAAATGTTTCCTTGACATACGTTTGCTATCTTCTGAGAAGGAAATCCAGCCTGTACACTTTACCTTGAGTTGCCTTGAATCATATGGCAGAAGATTTACTTTAAACTTGAGAGGTGTTCACATCTAATAGCGTGAAAATGTTTCCTTTTGATCCATTACTGACATTGTAATCATCTCATGATTCACTTATACCGTGTCAGTTCAACATGTACAAAAAGTTTCTAAAAGGGTTCATTGTAGGAAAAACTTACAAAATTAAAATCAAAATGGAGAGTTAGGCTAATTGATAAATGCAGTTGGTTAAGCTCATTTTGAAGGTTCTCGTATCTCTTTAAAGAGGAACTGTAGCTTGATTGCAGTTACAAATACAGTAGTTCCTGACTTTTAAAAATCATGTGCTTACCAGTACCTGGAGTCCAGCCAGTTCTCCTTTCTGCTGTGGTTTTCCGGAATTGCCATCTCAGATACAGGGGCCAGCTGTGGCTTTCTGGCAAACCACAGCCAGCTTCCTACTGTGTATGCAAGAGCTTGTGCAGTGCTTTGTGAATGGTCCTAAAGCAGTGGTTCTCAACTCCAGTCCTCGGGACCCACCAACAGGCCAGATTTTAAGTATTACCTTGGGGAGTTGCAGACTAGAATACTGAAATCACTGAGCAGCAAGTGATATCACCTGTGATGTATTTCAGCTATCTTGCAAACCTGGCCTGTTGGTGGGTCCTGAGGACTGGAGTTGAGAACCACTGTCCTAAAGCCTCCTGGCACAGGAGGCTTTGGGAGGGGAGGGGAGGGGCAGGACAAGAGACGTTATCCTCGTCTAGTCGAGAATTGAGGCAGTGGGAGTGGGTACTGCTAAAAATTTGTACTCATTGCCCCCCAAAAAAAACCTGTAAGCCAGTTACAGGCTGAGAAAAGGGAGCAAACCAGCTTGACTTCAATTTTTAAAGTGATTGTAAGGCTTAGTTTTTTTTTAAATAACAAACATGTCATACTTACCACCACTGTGCAGTTTGTTTTGCACAGAGTGGCCCCAATCCTCGACTTCTGGAGTCCCCGGTTGCGCTGGTAACTCCTTCCCGCATCATATAACCCCCTAGGAGAAGAGCTGTCCCGGGGGATTACCTTGCGGGCACGCTCCCAAGTCCAGCATTTGTGTCCATAGATGCAGAATGCCGGACTTGGCCCCGCCTCCTGGCGCCCGCGTCATTGTATTTGGTTGACAGCAGTGGGAGCCAATGACTGTGCTGCTATCAATCTATCCAATAAAGTCGAGACAATGGTCAGAGGGGAAGAGCGCATCTCCAGTGTGTGAATCACAGGATCACAGGTGAGTAAACCGGGGGGGGGGGGCTGGGGGGCCAGTCAGTGACAGAAGTTTTTTCACCTTAATGCATAGGATGCATTAGGGTGAAAAAACATGAGGGTTTACAACTCCTTTAAGTTCTGCTCTAAGGACCGCTATGCCATAACTGAATGGCATTTTGTTTGCTAAACCACCATGTATTACAAAAAATTTTGATTTTTACTTTGTTTGATCTCAGTGAATAATGAACAACAGCAAGACTACTTATAGTTTACATTGGGAGAGCATGTAATAATGTGACAGCACAGGAAAACAAAGAAACAGGGAAAAAGCATTGCCTACAATATTAAGTGCCTGAACTAGGACCTTCGTGGCAGGATCACCAGGTATTTTATTAATGCAAGCTGCAGATTTAATTCACGGTTTTAAAATATTTTAAAATGGTACATTTTATATCAGATTTGCATCATTGGGTTTACATATATTGCAGGGATTTCTATAATGAAATCTCCCTGGAAGAGTTCGTCAGTTTGTCTGCTGCTAACCCCAAACCAGTCATAACAGCTTTGTCTTGGAAAAATAAAATGTTATGGCCATGTTTGGCTAGTGTAGATGTGAAGTGCAATTCAGAGACCACACCACCAAAACCCCCAGGAGATACTACACAACATTTGTCAAAGTGATTTAAACACTCTGGGGGTTATTTACGAAAGGCAAATCTACCTTGCACTACAAGTGCACTGCAAGTGCACTTGAAAGTGCACTGAAAGTACACTTGGAAGTGCAGTCGCTGTAAATCTGAGGGGTAGATATGAAATGAGGGAAAGCTCTGCTGATTTTATCAATAAATCATATACAAGCTAAAATGCTGTTTTTTATTTTCCTTGCATGTCCCCCTCAGATCTACAGCGACTGCACTTCCAAGTGCACTGCAAGTGCACTTGTAGTGCAAAGTGGATTTGCCTTTAGTAAATAACCCCCATTCTATCAAAAATAAATAAATAAATAAATAAATAAATAAACTAGTTCAAATTGGATTGATCTGTTACTTTTTTACACATTCATATGTCAGAGGGGTTTCTCTATAGGGTTATGGTAATGAAGAGCTAAATGGATTAAACGCCAAAAAAGCTGAGCTATAATTGGAAATTGATATTCCAATACTTTGTTGAGTGCTTGCTCCTGATTTTGTCACCCAGAGTTTGAGAAGAAATATAACAAGGATCACTGCAATAAATGCTCCATAATTGGCAGACCGTTTGAAGAGATTAGCTATCAAAAGGGTTTGCTCGTCGTAACTATAATGACGCTCTTACCTTCAATACTTAATACTTTTTTACAAATAGGATGTCATTTTTTTTTTTTTTCTTATGTATACCCAAGCTCCTTTCTATTTCCTTATTGTACATGATGCAAGCCATGCACTGAAAGCTCAAGCGGACTATGTATTTGGATAGAATATCTCATAATACAAAAGGTCCTTTGATCCCTTAATGGCATGCTTGTAACCATTTTTAAAAGAATGTGAATCTGAAAAACAAATCCTGTAGTCTTTCTGTAATGAATAAAAAGAGTATTGTTGACTGAACTTTTGTAGTTCATCTGCTAATTGAGTTAGGAGCATATTTCATTTTGTAAATATTATTTTGTAACATGAAATGATAAAAATAAGTAAGTTAGTTTTTTCCAAACTTTTTTGTACATCTTCCTGTTCCGTAAGTCAGTTCTTACAAAATAAATATTTCTATATCGTTCATTGAAGGACACAGGATTGTAGAATAGTCTATTGCCTGTGAGTTATACTGCCACCTACAGAAGGTTTGGATACTGTCAAAACAAAATAAAAAACATTAAAGTGGTTGTAAAATCAGAAGGTTTTTATCTTAAGGCATTCTATGCCTGTGTGCAGCAGCCCCCCTAATACTTGCCCATGTCCATCTCGATCCATCAATGTTGCAGGACAGTCTCGACTGACCAGGACTCTCCTTCCTCATTGGCTGAGACAGAAGTGCCATTAGCTCCCGCTGCTGTCAATCAAAGTCAGTGAGCCAATGAGGAGAGGGAAGGGGTGGGTCAGAACCATGGCTCTGTGTCTGAATGGATACACAGAGCAGCGGCTTGGTTTAGGTGCCCTCCTAGCAAGCTGCTTGCTGTGGGGACACTCAGCAGGAGGGAGGGGCTATGAGCGCTAAAGGGGGACCCGAGAAGAGGAGGATCTGGGCTGCTCTGCGCAAAACCACTGCACAGAGCAGGTAAGTATAACATGTTTGTTATTTTTAAAGAAAAAAAAAAGAGACTTTAGTATCACTTTAGGTTAGATCAGTCCCTGGTTAACCGTGCCTCCAACCATCATGCACCAGTTTTTGCTGACGGCCTAGGAGGATGGATGCCTTTTTCTTCATTTCTGCCGCTGGAAACCCTAATTTTTTTTCTATATTTTATTTTTCTCTTCAATCAAGATATACTGTTTTTCTGTGGATATTTTATTCTTCAGTAACTTCAATCAAGACTACAGGTTTGCTACCTGAGTTTGGTGCTTCCTATGTGCATGTAATGTTAGGAGTCCCTGCTCATATCTTGCACAATTGATTTTTATATCATTACAGAAGTTGCTTTGGAATATATATCAGTGTGCCACTATCATTTTTTCTTGTAGCAGTGATTGCAGTAATAAGCTGTAAGAGCACCTGGCTATGAATGTAAACGTATGTTAAATATCTTTACTTTTTAATGATACCATCATTTTCATTTTGGTTGAACCCCGTTTTTCTTTTTCAATTAACTTTATTGTGGGGTATCATAAATAAAGCATAGAGACTCAACACCCGACCGCCAAACTATAAAAAGATTACACCCTGTGATATTATGAAAGCCGAGGTAATTGATGGACGTTATGTTTCACCTCGCATGCATTCATTTGCAGAGAACTAGGGTGGAATCCAGTCAGGGTTTTACCAGCCACCTTGGCAGGGTTGGTTCCAGACCAGACTTTGCAGTCCACTGGTGTCCACCAACAAGTGGTATAAATTAAGCAGGGCTAGTGCAAGGGATTGTTCTTGGCCTGGGACTCAGGAAGTTAAAACCCGAGAGAGCTACTGGTGTGAAGTTTTCTTTGTGACAGAGAAAGAAAAGGTTTGCATTATCTTTGTTTTGTGGGTGACCGGGAGAAGCCTTCACCTGTGAGTTAGGAACCTGCAATGTTTAGTTAGTGCCTGGATGACAAGGATTTATTTTCTGTTTTGTTTGTTTGATTTTCATGCAACCTTTTAAAATAAAACTGGCTACAAGTCGGATTTTAAGAAAACCTGCCATTTGGTCTACCTTTTTTCCAGGGAAGGTGATCCCCATTCAGCTAACCCCTGACAACCCCTAATGACATGAGACATAATGCTTATTATATGATAAATCTTAATGATTCTGTGGGCATGGAACTATTTTTATCATTTGCTTGTATCCTGTGGAGCAGGCGAATCTCCACTTTGCAAGTGGCCAGAAATTTGCCTAGAGCAGCATTATTTTGTATTATTTGTTTTACTTTGTGTCCTGAGAAGGAAAGAAGAAAGAAAGGAAAGCAAGAAGGAAGCATGATTTTCAAGTTTTTCATTCATTCTTTTAGCCTAGAGGTTGAAAGGTAATATATATATATATATATATATATATATATATATATATGCCCCTTTATGATTGGATATAGTTTCACTTTAAGAACTTGCTTGTATCCTGCTATGTTTACATTAAGAATAAAAAAATTATATATACAGTATCTCACAAAAATGAGCACACCCCTCACATTATTGTAAATATTTTATTATATCTTTTCATGTGACAACACTGAAGAAATTACACTTTGCTACAATGTAAAGTAGTGAGTGTACAACTTGTATAACAGTGTAAATTTGCTGTCCCCTCAAAATAAGTCACCACACAGCCATTAATGTCTAAACTGCTGGCAACAAAACTGAGTACGCCCCTAAGTGAAAATGTCCAGATTGGGCCCAAAGTGTCAATATTTTGTGTGGCCACCATTATTTTCCAGCACTGCCTTAACCCTTTTGGGCATAGAGTTCACCAGAGCTTCACAGAGTGCCACTGGAGTCCTCTTCTACTCCTCCATGATGACATCACAGAGCTGGTGGATGTTAGAGACCTTGCACTCCTCCACCTTCCATTTGAGGATGCCCCACAGATGCTCAATAGGGTTTAGGTCTGGAGACATGCTTGACTAGTTCATCACCTTTACCCTCAGCTTCTTTAGCAAGGCAGTGGTCATCTTGGAGGCGTGTTTGGGGTCGTTATTATGCTGGAGTACTGCCCTTCGGCCCAGTCTCCGAGGGGGATCATGCTCTGCTTCAGACCATAGGACATGGCTCCTATAATAGATGTCCTTATTCTGCTCATCTTCAGCAAATTGTCTGCGGGTTTTGTTGTGCATCATCTTTAGAAGAGACTTCCTTCAGGGATGACAGCCATGCAGACCAATTTGATGCAGTGTGCAGCGTATGATCTGAGCACTGACGGGCTGACCCCCCACCCCTTCAACCTCTGCAGCAATGCTGGCAGCACTCATACGTCTATTTCCCAAAGACAATCTCTGGATATGACACTGAGCATGTGCACTCAAATTCTTTGGTCGACCATGGCTTTGCCTGTTCTGAGTGAAACCTGTCCTGTTAAACTGCTGTATGGTCTTGGCTACCCTGCTGCAGCTCAGTTTCAGGGTCTTAGCAATTTTCGTATAGCCTAGGTCATCTTTATGTAGAGCAACAATTCTTTTTTTTCAGGTCCTCAGAGAGTTCTTTGCCATGAGGTGCCATGTTGAACTTCCAGTGACCAGTATGAGAGAGTGAGAGCGATAACACCAAATTTAACATACCCGCTCCCTATTCACACCTGAGACCTTGTAACACTAACAAGTTATATTACACCGGGGAGGGAAAATGGCTAATTGGGCCCAATTTGGGCATTTTTACTTAGGAGTGTACTCACTTTTGTTGCCAGCGATGGCTGTGTGTTGAGTTATTTTGAGGGGACAGCAAATTTACACTGTTATACAAGCTGTACACTCACTACTTTACATTGTAGCAAAGTGTCATTTCTTCAGCGTTGTCACATGAAAAGATATAATAAACTATTTACAAAAATATGAGGGGTGTACTCAATTTTGTGGGATACTGTATATGTCACTATAATATAGTGACATTATGAAAGGCAGGGTGATGGATGGACGCTATGTATCACCTTGCATGCGTTCATATGCAGGAAACTAAGGTGGAATCGGGGCCAGGTTTTCTGGCCCACCTTGGCAGTGTTGGTTCTGGACCAGATTTTGTGGTCCACTAATGACCACTAGGGATGAGCCGAACACCCCCCGGTTCGGTTCGCACCAGAACCTGCGAACGGACCGAAAATTCGCACGAACGTTAGAACCCCATTGATGTCTATGGGACTTGAACGTTTGAAATCAAAAGTGCTCATTTTAACCACTTCAGCCCCGGAAGGTTTTACCCCCTTCCTGACCAGAGCACTTTTTACAATTTGGCACTGCGTCGCTTTAACTGCTAATTGCGCGGTCATGCAATGCTGTACCCAAACAAAATTTGCGTCCTTTTCTTCCCACAAATAGAGCTTTCTTTTTATGGTATTTGATCACCTCTGCCGTTTTTATTTTTTGCGCTATACACGGAAAAAGACTGAAAATTTTGAAAAAAAATGATATTTTCTACTTTTTGTTCTAAAAAAAAAACAATAAACTCAATTTTAGTCATACATTTAGGCCAAAATGTATTCGGCCACATGTCTTTGGTAAAAAAATGTCAATAAGTGTATATTTATTGGTTTGCGCAAAAGTTATAGCGCCTACAAACTAGGGTACATTTTCTGGAATTTACACAGCCTTTAATTTATGACTGCCTATGTCGTTTCTTGAGGTGCTAAAATGGCAGGGCAGTACAAAACCCCCACAAATGACCCCATTTTGGAAAGTAGACACCCCAAGGAAATTGCTGAGAGGCATGTTGAGCCCATTGAATATTAATTTTTTTTGTCCCAAGTGATTGAATAATGACAAAAAAAAAAAAATTACAAAAAGTTGTCACTAAATGATATATTGCTCACACAGGCCATGGGCATATGTGGAATTGCACCCCAAAATACATTTAGCTGCTTCTCCTGAGTATGGGGATACCACATGTGTGGGACTTTTTGGGAGCCTAGCCGCGTACGGGGCCCCGAAAACCAATCACTGCCTTCGGGATTTCTAAGGGCGTACATTTTGATTTTACTCCTCACTACCTATCACAGTTTTGAAGGCCATAAAATGCCCAGATGGCACAAAACCCCCCAAATGACCCCATTTTGGAAAGTAGACACCCCAAGCTATTTGCTGAGAGGGATGGTGAGTATTTTGCAGCTCTCATTTGTTTTTGAAAATAAAGAAAGACGAGAAAAAAAAATTTTTTTTCTTTTTTCAATTTTCAAAACTTTGTGACAAAAAGTGAGGTCTGCAAAATACTCACTATACCTCTCAGCAAATAGCTTGGGGTGTCTACTTTCCAAAATGGGGTCATTTGGGGGGGGGTTTGCCACCTGGGAATCCCATGGCCTCCGAAACTGTGATAGGCAGTGAAGAGTGAAATCAAAATTTTACGCCCTTAGAAAGCCTGAAGGCGGTGCTTGGTTTTCGGGGTCCCGTACGCGGCTAGGCTCCCAAAAAGTCTCACACATGTGGTATCCCCATACTCAGGAGAAGCAACAGAATGTATTTTGGGGTGTAATTTCACATATTCCCATGGCATGTTTGAACAATATATCATTTAGTGACAACTTTGCGCAAAAAAAATAAAAAAAATAAAAAATTGTCTCTTTCCCGCAACTTGTGTCACAATATAAAATATTCCATGGACTCGACATGCCTCTCAGCAAATAGTTTGGGGTGTCTACTTTCCAAAATGGGGTAATTTGGGGGGGTTTTGAACTGTCCTGGCATTTTATGCACAACATTTAGAAGCTTATGTCACACATCACCCACTCTTCTAACCACTTGAAGACAAAGCCCTTTCTGACACTTTTTGATTACATAAAAAAATAATTTTTTTTTGCAAGAAAATTACTTTGAACCCCCAAACATGATATATTTTTTTAAAGCAAATGCCCTACAGATTTAAATGATGGGTGTTTCATTTTTTTTTCACACAGCATTTGCGCAGCGATTTTTCAAACACATTTTTTGGGGAAAAAACACACTTTTTTAAATTTTAATGCACTAAAACACACTATATTGCCCAAATGTTTGATGCAATAAAAAAGATGATCTTAGGCCGAGTACATGGATACCAAACATGACATGCTTTAAAATTGCGCACAAACGTGCAGTGGCGACAAACTAAATACATTTTTAAAAGCCTTTAAAAGCCTTTACAGGTTACCACTTTAGATTTACAGAGGAGGTCTACTGCTAAAATTACTGCCCTCGATCTGACGTTCGCGGTGATACCTCACATGCATGGTGCAATTGCTGTTTACATTTGACGCCAGACCGACGCTTGTGTTCACCTTAGCGCGAGAGCGGGGGGACAGGGGTTCTTTTTTTTCTTTATTATTATTATTTTTTTTATCTTATTTTTAAACTGTTCCTTTCATTTTTTTTTTAAATCATTTTTATTGTTATCTCAGGGAATGTAAATATCCCCTATCATAGCAATAGGTAGTGACAGGTACTCTTTTTTTGAAAAAATTGGGGTCTATTTGATCCTAGATTTCTCCTCTGCCCTCAAAGCATCTGACCACACCAAGATCGGTGTGATAAAATGCTTTCCCAATTTCCCAATGGCGCTGTTTACATTCGGCAAAATCTAAGTCATAAAATTCTCGTAGCTTCCGGTTTCTTAGGCCATAGAGATGTTTGGAGCCACTCTGGTCTCTGATTAGCTCTATGGTCAGCTGGCTGAATCACCGGCTGCATTTTCAGGTTCCCTGTTGAGACAGGAGAGCCAGAGAAAAAACACGGAAGACGTTGGGGGGGGGGCATTCCCTCCCACTGCTTGTAAAAGCAGTCTAGAGGCTAATTAGCCGCTAGGATTGCTTTTACATGAAAAGAATGATACCAAGATGATACCTAAACCTGCAGGCATCATTCTGGTATAACCACTCAAAGTCGTGAATGGCGTACCTGAAGACAAAAAAATGGTTAACAATAAAGCACAGTAAACGGTAAAGTATAAAAAATTGCATACCTGAAAAGCAAACATGATAAAACATAATAACAATAAAACATTGCAGAATAGAATACAGTAAAAAAGAGCAGAACAATAGAGCGAATAGAGAGAGAGAGAGAACAATAAAACGACAACTTTTTTTTTTTTTTTATATTTTTGTATGTTTTTTTTTTTTACACTTTTTTTTGTAACTGTAACTTTTATAACTACAACCGGTTCCAGGTTCGGGTCTCTCAAAATGCGATGGCATCTTGGGAGACCCTGTGAAAGTGTGTCCTAGTCTGTGCAATGCTGTACCCTAATACTCAACTAGTGAATGGTAGCGTTCAAAATATTCACCAATGCAAAGACCAGGATTGTCAGGACAGGAGGTACAATAATAGCGGGCGTCACGCCTATATCCGCGCTTGCTGCAGACACGACATCTTTTTTGGGGGGGTTCGTTGGGTAGGGGTACTCGGGAGGACATAAAGAAAATGCCTCTCATGCAGCCGACTGCATTTGGTTGGGGATGTGAATGGGGGAAGTACGGGCGCTGCAGAAGCGGTGGGTTCCCAATTAGGATTGGCAAATGCAGCAGGAAGGGCATTATGGGCACGACGGGCCTGTGTTTGTCTTTTTGGTGGCAGCGGGACACTACTTGTGCTTGCCACCTCACCAGCTTGAACTGCACTTATGGGACTCGCCACGTCACCAAGTGTTACTGCAGCGCTGGTTTGACTACGACCAGGGTGTACTAGGCCACTGGTGCTTGCCAGTTCACCAAAACGCTACAAAAAAAACTGTTAGCGATCGCAGGGATCAGGCCTGACTCTGCGAACGCTGCAGTTATGCGTTTAGTGTTTTGTAAGTGACAGTGATCGATCGATACTGCACTTGGGTGGGCTGGGCTGGGCCGGGCAGAGGGGCAAAATGCAGGTGCTAGCAGGTATCTGGGCTGATCCCGCTAACACTGCGTGTTTGGGAACCCTAAACTGCTGGGGACGCCAGTATAGATCTGATCGGATCAGATATTGATCCGTTCAGATACTATACCACTAAGGATGGTGTACGGTGCGTGTGTGGGTGTTAGCGGTACTGGCGCTAACCTGGCGCTGCCTGGGGCTGGTGCTTGCCAGTTCACCAAAACGCTACCAAGAAAACTGTTAGCGATCGCAGGGATCAGGTCTGACTCTGAACGCTGCAGTTATGCGTTTAGTGTTTTGTAAGTGACAGTGATCGATCGATACTGCACTTGGGTGGCCTGGGCAGGGCTGGGCCGGGCGGAGGTGCAAAACGCAGGTGCTAGCAGGTATCTGGGCTGATCCCGCTAACACTGCGTTTTTGGGAACCCTAAACTGCTGGGGATGCTAGTATAGATCTGATCGGATCAGATATTGATCCGTACAGATACTATACCACTAAGGGAGGCATATGCTGCGTGCGTGGGTGTTAGCGGTATACTAGCGCTAATCTGACGCTGCCTGGGGCGACGTATATCACCGCCGGGCGATCAGGGGGCTAAACATTTATGCGGTAATAAACGGCGGGTGCTCTGACACTATAAAAAATAAACGAACTAACCAGCGTCACCCGTAACAGTTATACGGTGATCAGTGATGAAAGGGTTAACTAGGGGGCAATCAAGGGGTTAAAACATTTATTAGGTAGTATATGGGGACCCTGTCGCTATAAAACGCTGACGGTGAACTAAATATTTACCTCACTAACTAGCGTCACCAGCGACACTAATACAGCGATCAGAAAAATGATCGCTTAGTGACACTGGTGACAGGGGGTGATCAAGGGGTTAAAACTTTATTAGGGGGGGTTAGGGGGGTATCCTAGACCTACAGGGGGCTAACACTCACTGCCCTACCACTTCTAACTGTCACAAACTGACACCTAGCAGTAATCAGGAAAAAAAAAATATATATTGCTTGGTGTCAGTTTGTGACGGGGGGGGGGGTGATTGGGGGGCGATCGGGGGCGATCGGGGGGGGGGGGTTGGGATGTTTTGTGTGCCTGGCATGTTCTGTTTGTGTGTGTGTTTTGTGCACTTACATGTCTTCTCCCCTCGGCGCTGGAACGGAAACTGCCGAGCCAAGGAGAGATGACATCACATCCTCTGCCTGTGTGTACTATACACAGGCAGGGGATGTCTCTCATTGGCTGGGAGCGATCGCAAGGGGGGGGCCACGATCGGATGGCCTCCCCCTCATCACGGAACGCTCCCAGTCAAATGCCGACCGCCGCTGGCACCGGGGGGGGTCCGATCGGACCCCCCGTCCGCGGGAGGCAGATCACGTATGGGTACGTGATTCTGCCTGCCCGTGCCATTCTGCCGCAGTATATCTGCGTTAGGCGGTCGGCAAGTGGTTAAAGGCTAATTTGCATGGTATTGTCCTAAAAAGGGTTTGGGGACCAGGGTCCTGCCCCAGGGGACATGTATCAATGCAAAAAAAACTTTTAAAAACGGCCGTTTTTTTGGGAGCAGTGATTTTAATGATGCTTAAATTAAAAAAAAAAAGTGAAATATTCCTTTAAATATCGTACCTGTGGTGTGTCTATAGTATGCCTGTAAAGTGGCGCATGTTTCCTGTGTTTAGAACAGTCCCTGCACAAAATGTCATTTTTAGAGGAAAAAATCTCATTTAAAACTGCTTGCAGGTTTAATGTAATGTCGGGTCCTGGCAATATGGATGAAAATCAGTGAGACAAACGGCATGGGTACCCCCCAGTCCATTACCAGGCCCTTTGGGTCTTGTATGGATATTAAGGGGAACCCCGCACCCAAATTAAAATAAGGAAAGGTGTGGGGCCACCAGGCCCTATATACTCTGAACAGCAGTATACAGGTGGTGCAAACAAGACAGGGACTGTAGGTTTGTTGTTAAGTAGAATCTGTTTGTAATTTTGAACGGGTACATTTTTAACGTGTTTAGCTCCAGCCAAAAAATCTTTTTTAAGCTTTTTGGAAAACATAGGGAAGGGTTATCACCCCTGTGATATTTGTTTTGCTGTCTGTCCTCCTCTTCAGAAGATTTCACCTCACTTTTTGCCCCAATGACAAATTTTTTTTTGAAAATTTGTTTTTTTTTGTGGAACAAGGATTGGAAAGCATCAGTGGAAAGGAGAAATGTTTTTCCCATAATAACTCTTACAGAAGAGAATTTCCCTTCCTAGGGGTAGATTTCATCTCACTTCCTGTCTCCTTCCGTTTGCAAGTAGGAGTCGTTTGTAAGTTAGATGTTTGAAAGTAGGGGCCTGCCCTATATATTTAGCAGAAATTTGGGCCTTAGGTGTTGTTGTGGCCACAACACTGTAAGCCCTCACGGGGCCCTGCTGTGAAATATTAGATCAAGAATTGTAATTACATGCCCCTGTTGAACAGGGGCAGAAAAATTGGGCCTTTGGTGGTGGTGGTGGTGCTGGTGCCACAACACTGTAAGTCCTCACTCGCTCTTGGTGGGTGCAGAAATGGGCCCTGCTGTGAAATATTAGATCAAGAATTGTAATTACATGCCCCTGTTGAACAAGGGCAGAAAAATTGGGTCTTTGGTGGTGGTGGTGGTGGTGCTGGTGCCACAACACTGTAAGTCCTCACTCGCTCTTGGTGTGTGCAGAAATCGGCCCTGCTGTGAAATATTAGATCAAAAATTGTAATTACACGCCCCTGTTAAACAAGGGCTGAAAAATTGGGCCTTAGGCACTGGTGCTGGTGCCACAACACTGCAACCCCTCACAGATACTCTAGTTGTAACGCAGAAACGAGCCCTGCTGCAAAGTATTGCATCAAAAATTGTAATTACAAGCCCCTGTTAAACAGGGGCTGAAAAATTGGGCCTTAGGCACTGGTGGTGGCGCCCAGAACCAAAAATGTTCTTACAAGCTATAAGCGTGATCATTGAGGAGGAAGAGGATAATTACTCAGGGATAGTCACTCAGCATCAGCATAGACAGTCTTTGAAGGGATCTGAGATTTCAAAAAAAAATATTCGGTTACATCAGAATCAGGTGCTTGGTAGCTGGTGGTGATCCAAGACTGATTCATTTTTATGAAGGTCGGTCGATCGACCGAGTCGGTGGACAGACGCACCCTGTGATCGGTTACAAAGCCTCCAGCAGCACTGAATGTGCGTTCCGAAAGAACGCTGGATGCAGGACAGGCCAGTAGCTCAATTGCATACTGTGCAAGCTCTGGCCAGTGATCCATCCTCAAGACCCAGTAACCCAGAGGATTTTCGGTGGGAAAGATGTCCAAGTCAGATCTTGCCCCTAGGTATTCCTGCACCATGTAAAACAGACACTGGCGATGGTTGCTGGAACCGATCATACCTTGGGGCTGCGGACCAAAAATTTGTCTGAATGCATTGGTCAGATGGCCACCTTCTCCACTGCTCCTTCTTTGACTGACCAAAGCCTCAGCAACACGTTGTCCAGAAACAGGAGTTTGTAATCTCCCAGTCTCTGGGAACACTTTGCACAGACCTTTCTGCAAGGCCTCCCGAAGATGTTTCATCCTCTGCTCCTTCTGCAATCGCATGATAAGGGCTGCAACCTTACCCTTGTAACGTGGATCAAGGAGGGTTGCCAGCCAGTATTGGTCCTTCTCCTTGATACCACGAATACGAGGATCCTTACGCAGGCTTTGCAGGATCAGGGAGGCCATGCAGCGTAGGTTTGCTGAGGCATTCGGTCTGGAGTCCTCTGGGTCACTAAGGACGACATGGTCCGCAGCCACCTCCTCCCAGCCACGTACAAGTCCATGTGTTTCTTGGGACTGATCCCTTAAAGACTGCTGCTGATGCCGAGTGCCAGGCTCCACCTCCATACTGACACAATCTTCCTCCTCCTCCTCCTCCTCCTCCTCCTCCTCCTCCTCCTCCTGTGTGATCGGCGGGCACGCAGGAACACTGTCTGGATAAAGGGGGCCTTGAGAGCTAAGGAAGTCCTCTTCTTCCTGCCTCTGTTCTGCCTCAAGTGCCCTGTCCATTATTCCACGCAGCGTGTGCTCCAACAGGTGGACAAGGGGGACAGTGTCACTGTTGCATGCACTGTCACTGCTCACCATCCTCGTGGCCACCTCAAATGGTGACAGGACAGTGCATGCATCCCTGATCATGGCCCACTGGCGTGGGGAAAAAAAACAAGCTCCCCTGACCCTGTCCTGGTGCCATAGTCGCACAGGTACTCATTGATGGCCCTCTGCTGCGTGTGCAGCTGCTGCAGCATGGCCAACGTTGAGTTCCACCTGGTGGGCATGTCACAGATTAGGCGGTTCTTGGGTAGGTTAAACTCCTTTTGGAGGTCCACCAGCCGAGCACTGGCATTATACGACCGGCGGAAATGCACGCAGAGTTTCTTGGCCTGCCTCAGGACATCCTGTAAGCCCGGGTACCTGCCCAAGAACCGCTGCACCACCAAGTTAAGGACGTGAGCCAAACAGGGCACATGGGTCATTTTTTCCCTGTCGGAGGGCAGAGAGGAGGTTGGTGCCATTGTCGCAAACCACCATTCCTGCCTTAAGTTGGCGTGGCGTCAACCACCTCTGAACCTGCCCCTGCAGAGCTGACAGAACCTCTGCCCCAGTGTGGCTCCTGTCCCCCAAGCACACCAGCTCAAGCACCGCATGGCATCTTTTGGCCTGCGTACTTGTGTAGCCCCTTGAACGGCTACGGAGCACCGCTGGTTCCGAGGACAAAGCACAGGAAGAGGCCATGGAGGAAGAAGGAGAGGAAGGGGTGGAGGAGAGAGGTGTGTCACAATCATTAGCATTTTGGAGGTGTGGTGGCGGAACAACCTCCAACACTACTGCACCTTGTCCTGCATCCTTCCCAGCTGCCAGCAGAGTCACCCAATGCGCCCTGAAACTTAGGTAACGTCCCTGTCCATGCCTGCTGGACCATAAGTCAGTGGTAATATGCACCTTACCGCTGACCGCCCTGTCCAGCGAGGCATGGACATTGCCTTCCACATGCCGGTAGAGACCCGGAATCGCCTTCCGTGAGAAAAAGTGGCGTTTGGGTACCTGCCACTGAGGAACTGCTTATTCCACAAACTCACGGAAGGGGGCAGAGTCTACCAACTGAAAAGGCAGCAGTTGAAGTGCTAGCAATTTTGCCAAGCTAGCATTCAACCGCTGGGCATGTGGATGGCTGGGAGCAAACTTCTTTCGGCGGTGCAGCAGCTGGGGCAGGGAAATTTTCCTGGTACAATCTGACGTCGGTGTACCAAAAGCAGATTGCCCACAAGTACTTGTCTGTGACACACCTAATTCTACACCTTCATTCCTCTCAGTGCAGGTCTCAGAGGACTGAAGGTGTATTGGGGTTGGAGATCTCAGCTGATGAGGAGCAAGGAGAGGTCCTCTTTGTTCTTAGGTGTGGGTCTTTTAGATACGCTTGCCATCGAACTGCATGGCAGGTCAACATATGTCTGGTCAAGCATGTGGTACCCAAGTGGGAGATGTTTTGGCCACATGAGATACGCTTGAGACATATGTTGCAAATAGCAGCGGTGCGATCTGATGCACTCGTCTCAAAAAAGGCCCACACCAAAGAACTTTTTGAATAACGTGCAGAGACTGCAGCGCCCTGCACATGTGGAGCTTTGGGGTGTGATGCAGTCAATGTGCTGCCCTTAGGCTGGCCCCTGGAGGGCATCCTGCCTTGTTGGTGATGTGCCACCTCCTCCTCCTCTCTCTTATCAGGCACCCACGTTGAGTCAGTGACCTCATCATCCCCTCCCTCCTCATCACTGGAGCAAACCTGGCAGTATGCTGCAGCAGGGGGAGCATGACTGCCAGATTGCTGTCCTTCTTGGGCACCCCCTCTGTCCGTGCTCATGTTACTGCCTTCATCGAGCTCAGTATCATCATCAGAGCCTTCCAAATGCTGGGCATTCTCCTGGAGCATGTACCCAACACTGTGGTCAAACAGTTCGAAGGACTCCTCAGGAGGACATGGTGGGGCTAGGGAAGGAGTCACTGATGACATTGAGCCGAGGGAAGAGGCCGCTGCTTTGCCAGACAAAGTACCCTGGGCATGGGTGAGAGAGGATGAGGAGGATGAGGACGGCTTGATCATCCACTCGACCAAGTCTTCCGCATGTTGCGGCTCAACACGGCCAGCTGCCGAAAAAAGGCCAAGCGTGTCCCACTGCCACGTGCTGATGAGGATGCACCGTCTCCACGACCAGCACTAGACACAGAGCCTGCTTGCCCTCTCTTATTGGCTTGTGACTGTCTGCCTCTCCTTCTTGGCCTTCCAGACATACTAATGGGCTGTAGCTGCACTAAGCTGGGATATATGTATGTATGTATGTGTATATATATATATATATATATATAGTACTGATACTGCAGCTAGCAAAATCAACTGCCTGCCTGTAGTATGAGAACACCACCAACCTTCTACAGGTAGCTGAACACTGTGCAGAGCTCGCAAAAAAATAACTTGTAGCTTTTTTAGCTGCCTGCGGTAGTGATAGGATCAGGAAAACACCACCAACCTTCTACAGGTAGCTTTAGCTGAACACTGTGCAGAGCTCGCAAAGGACGCACCGCACTAACTTGTCGTTTTAGCTGAACACTGTGAGCAGGACGCCCTGCACTAACTTGTAGCTTTAGATGAACACTGTGCAGAGGTCTCACTACACTAACTTGTAGTTTTAGCTGAACACTGTGAGGTGGACACACCGCACTAACTTGTAGTTTTAGCTGAACACTGTGAGCAGGACGCACTGCACTAACGTGTAGCTTTAGATGAACACTGTGCAGAGGTCTCACTACACTAACTTGTAGTTTTAGCTGAACACTATGAGCAGGACGCACCCCACTAACTTGTAGCTTTAGCTGAACACTGTGAGCAGGACACACTGCACTAACTTGTAGCTTTAGATGAACACTGTGCAGAGGTCTCACTACACTAACTTGTAGTTTTAGCTGAACACTGTGAGCAGGACGCACCGCACTAACTTGTAGTTTTAGCTGAACACTGTGATCAGGACGCACCCCACTAACTTGTAGCTTTAGCTGAACACTGTGAGCAGGACGCACCACACTCACTTGTAGTTTTAGCTGAACACTGTGAGCAGGACGCATTGTACTAACTTGTAGCTTTAGATGAACACTGTGCAGAGGTCTCACTACACTAACTTGTAGTTTTAGCTGAACACTGTGAGCAGGACACACCGCACTAACTTGTAGTTTTAGCTGAACACTGTGAGCAGGACGCACCGCACTAACTTGTAGTTTTAGCTAAACACAGTGAGCAGGACGCACTGCACTAACTTTTAGCTTTAGATAAACACTGTGCAGAGGTCTCACTACACTAACTTGTAGTTTTAGCTGAACACCGTGAGCAGGACGCACTGCACTAACTTGTAGCTTTAGATGAACACAATGCAGAGGTCTCACTACACTAACTTGTAGTTTTAGCTGAACACTGTGAGCAGGACGCACTGTACTAACTTGTAGTTTTAGCTGAACACTGTGAGCAGGACGCACCGCACTAACTGTAAATAGTCTAGCTGCCTGACTGTGGTACTAATAGGATCAAAAGAACACCAGCAATTTTCTTCAGGTAGCTGTAAATACTGTAACAAGACAAGCCTGCCTGTCAGTAAGAAGATACCAGGAACGGATCTTGCTTAACTGAATACAGTATATATATATATATATAACTGTCAGGGGCATATCAGTGGCCGTCGGGCGAATATGCGTGCACACAGGTGCACAAGAAGCTCTTCCAGGACAATTCTGCCCAATCCCCCACCAGGGGGCGCCGGAGCGCTCCCGCGTGTGCCCATACGTGCGTTCGCGCGTTCGCGCATGCGCGCGCGCCCGTGCGCGCGCCCGTTCGCGCTAGCGCTGTTTGGCGCCAAGGCCCCTTTAAAAGGATGACAGGTGCTTCTGTCAGATGCTGTTTGTCTGCAGCTCTGTACCTGCGTTCCTGCTTTCCGCTTGATTTGTATTTACCTGTGACCCGGCTACGTCTGACTATTCTCCAGTCTCCAACCCGACCCGGCTTGCCTGACCTTGTTTATCTGATTACCTGTTGCCGAACTTCTGCCTGCCTGACTATTCTTGGATCACCCCTTTGCCATACCTGCCTGATCTCCTGCTGAAACGGACTGTCTGACTTGCTTCTGCCTGTGTCCTGGGACGCTGTTTCCAGCCTGCCTGTCAAGCACCCTGCTGCTGCCTTCTCAGCTACCTGCCCGTCTACCGGCCTGCATCCGCATACCTGCATCCGCAGCTCAGCCATCCCTGAGGGGCATCCTTCCAGACCATCATCTGCTTCTGCTGGAACCGCATCAGGCCCTCCTACCCACTGTGCTCAAGAGACCACTGTTCCCACTTCCAGTGGCTCCTGAACCAGCGCTTAAGAGAGGTCTCCTTCTACCAGTCAGGCTCAACTACCAGGTACCTTACAGTACAAACAGCCATGACTGAGCCTGCAGGAGAGACCTCTCCCATCAAGGAGATCTGTACGCACTTAGCAGCACTTACTCAGGCAGTACAAACCTTACAGGACAGTTACAACAGACTGGAGGGTCAAGTATTGAACCTCAGTGGGCCCAGTAATATGGCCCCTGCTGCAGCCGCTCCAGTACAGGCTGCTGCACCGCCCTCTGTGGTAATGCTTCCACCTGAGCCAAGAGTACCTACCCCCGAAAAGTTTTCTGGTGATCGAACAAAATTTGTGGCCTTCCGCAGCACTTGCCAACTCTATTTTGCCCTACAGCCACGGACTTTTTCTTTGGAGGCCACCAAAGTGGGATTTGTTATATCCCTCCTTCAGGGGGAACCCTTGACCTGGGCCCACCGCCTGCTTGAAACCAACGCTGCACAGGTCCAGTCTCTGCCCGCCTTCTTTGAAGCCATGGCCCAGCTTTATGAAGACCCTCAACGGACTGCTACCGCTGAGGCAGCTTTGTTCGCGCTCCAGCAAGGCCGTAGGCCGGCCGAGGACTATGTAACAGACTTTCGACGCTGGAGCGCGGACACTCAATGGAACAACGCAGCCCTGCGTCACCAGTTCCGCATGGGACTGTCTGAGGGTCTGAAGGATGAGCTTGCTCGAGTAGGGATGCCTGATACCCTTGAGGAACTCATCGCCATTACCATCCAGATTGACCGACGCCTTCGTGAGCGCCGGTCTGAACGCTCTTCCCAACCAACACGCCCTATGTGGATGACTCCAAGAGTTCCGGTTCCTGCCTCCCGATACCTACCTTCTGCTTACCCAAGTCCAGTCACCCAAACAACCGAGGCTCCTGAACCGATGCAGCTGGGACTTATGCGGGCTACCCTGACCCCGGAGGAACGGGCACGCAGACGCCAGTTAAATCTCTGTCTCTACTGTGGTGGGACGGGCCACTATGTGAACAACTGTCCAGTAAAGACTCGTAAGTGCTTTTCTTCTACTCCAACCTGTTTATCTGCTTTAACCGCCAATACAACTCAACTTGTCCTTCCCCTCTCATTGCAGCTCCAGGGAAGAACAATCCAGGTCAACGCCATTGTTGACTCCGGGGCATGTAGTTGCTTTGTGGACTCTGCTTTTGCCACCCAACAGAATCTGCCTTTAAAGAACAAGACACATAGACTCTCAGTTTTCTTGGCCGATGGTTCCCATATAAAATCTGGACAAGTCTCTCAGGAAACCCTTCCGCTGCCTGCCACCTGCTCATCCCAGCATCAAGAGATACTAACCCTGGATGTTATTTCATCTCCATTATTTCCAATCATCTTGGGCATGCCCTGGCTCCAGGCCCACAACCTTCTGGTTGACTGGGTCACGGGCGAGATCAAGTTCCAGTCACCCTACTGCCAAAGACATTGTCTACCAGAAGCCTCTAAACCTGCTGCTACCTTACTTTGTATGGACATTGATCCAGACCTACCCCAAGATGTACCAGAAGTCTATCGGGAATTTGCGGATGTGTTCAGCAAGAAGGGGGCAGACACCTTGCCTCCCCATCGTCCCTATGACTGCCCAATTGAGCTGCTTCCTGGGGCTGAAATTCCTTTCGGGCGCATTTTTCCGCTGTCTGAAAAGGAGCAAGAGGCACTTAAGGTTTATTTAAACGAAAATCTTGAAAAGGGCTTCATCCGACCTTCCACTTCACCAGCTGGTGCCGGAATATTTTTTGTTTCTAAGAAGGATCAGTCTCTTCGCCCCTGTGTGGACTATCGGGAGTTAAACAACATTACAGTTAAGAACCGTTACCCGCTGTCACTGATACCTGAACTGTTCCAGAAGCTGAGATCTGCTACTATCTTTACCAAACTGGATCTGAGAGGGGCCTACAATCTGGTCCGCATTCGGGCCGGGGACGAGTGGAAAACGGCTTTCAGAACCCGTTTCGGACACTACGAATACCTCGTCATGCCCTTTGGTCTATGCAATGCCCCCGCCACGTTCCAGCATCTGGTCAATGACGTGTTTAGAGATTTCCTGGACATCTTTTTAATTGTCTATCTGGATGACATTCTAATCTTCTCCAGTTCACTTGAGCAGCACAGGGAACATGTCCGTAAAGTCTTGATCCGACTCCGTTTGCACAGACTGTATGCTAAGGCGGAGAAGTGCGAATTCGAACAGCAGGAGATCCAGTTTTTGGGATTGGTAATCTCCCCAACCGGCATCAAAATGGACCCTCAGAAGGTATCTGCTGTGTTAGAGTGGCCTGCTCCCATGGACAAAAAAGGTGTACAACGCTTCATTGGGTTCGCAAACTTCTATAGGAAGTTCATTAGGGGGTTTTCTGCTATTATATCCCCCATCACGTAGCTGACTAAGCAGAACTCCCGTTTCCATTGGAACCCAGAAGCCCAGAGGGCCTTTGAGGAATTGAAGAAACGTTTTACATCAGCTCCGATCCTTAGCCATCCGGATCCATCCTTACCTTTTATCCTGGAGGTTGATGCGTCCGAAGTAGCCGTGGGTGCTGTTATTTCCCAACGACAAGGCAACAAGGACTTGATGCACCCCGTAGGGTTCTTTTCCAGGAAACTTTCATCTGCGGAGCGGAACTATGATGTGGGGGATCGAGAGCTACTTGCTATCAAGACAGCTTTGGAGGAATGGAGGTACTTGCTAGAAGGCGCAGTTCACCCAGTACTGATTTATACAGACCACAAAAATCTCGAGTATTTAAGATCCGCCAAGAGGTTAAAACCCAGACAGGCCCCTTGGGCTCTATTTTTCACACGATTCTGTTTCCATATTACCTATCGGCCCGGATCCAAGAATGTAAAACCGGACGCGCTGTCGCGCATGTTCGATAACCCTAAAGACTTTTCGGTACCTGACACTATCTTGCCGGCAAATAGCTTCCTCCTTCTCCAAACAGATCTTCTGTCCATGATCAGAGAGGCATCTCCAGAACCTTCAAGCCTTCAGGGATCCTCTTTAACACCTCGTGATGGACTTTTGTGGAGAGGAAGTCAAATTTTTGTACCAGAGAGTGCCCGAGTCAAAGTGCTGACACTTCTGCATGACCACCCACTTGCAGGACATTTTGGGGTACGCAAGACCCTTGAGCTGGTGCAGCGCACCTTTTGGTGGCCTAACCTAAAGGAATTCTGCAAAACATACGTCAACTCATGTTCTGTCTGCATCCAGAATAAAACTCCCAGGAACAGAGCTTGGGGTTTACTGAGACCATTACCTATACCAGATAGGCCCTGGAGGATGATAGCGATGGACTTTATAGTAGAACTGCCTTGCTCTGAAGGATGTTCGGCGATCCTTGTGGTGGTCGACCGACTATCCAAAATGGCCCACTTTGTGCCTCTAAAAGGAACACCCTCTGCTGTGGAGACGGCCCGTGTATTCATCAAGGAGATTGTCAGGTTACATGGAATCCCTGCAAATATAGTGTCCGACAGAGGGGTGCAGTTTACATCACGTTTTTGGAGAGCACTTTGTGAGATCCTGAAAATTGAACTAGCCCTGTCCTCAGCATACCATCCCCAAACAAATGGGCAAACTGAGAGGACAAATCAGACTCTAGAGCAGTACATAAGGTGTTTTACATCTTTTGTACAAGATGATTGGGTATCTCTGCTGCCCCTAGCGGAATTCGCTTACAACAATGCCAGCCACTCTGCTACCGGTCAATCCCCTTTCTTTTCCAACTATGGTTTTCATGCATCTTTTTTACCAGATTTTCTTTCAGAATCCCCAGTTCCAGCAGTCCAGGACACAGTGCAGTTCCTTAGTCATAATAACCAGATCTTACGGGAAGCAATATCCAAGGCACAAGCGGACAACAAAAGGTTCTTTGATCAGAAAAGAAGAGGAGACCTAAACCTTCAGCTTGGTGACAAGGTATGGCTGTCTACTGATAATATTAGATTAACCTGTCCCACTAAGAAGCTTGCTCCTAAGTTCATTGGGCCCTTCATTG
This sequence comes from Lithobates clamitans, assembly GCA_037952925.1. Classification (NCBI taxonomy): domain Eukaryota; kingdom Metazoa; phylum Chordata; class Amphibia; order Anura; family Ranidae; genus Lithobates; species Lithobates clamitans. The sequence continues at coordinate 1,239,814 of JBBGZY010001068.1, read as the reverse complement.
TGAAAAGAAAGATTAATGAGGTGTCCTATGAATTGTGTTTACCTGATTCACTCAAGATTCACCCTGTGTTTCACGTGTCACTCTTGAAACCTGCTGTAGATGAACCTTTTCCTGACAGGGGCACCAGGGTCCCTGAACCGGTTCTGGTGGACGGCAATGAGGAATATGAAGTGGAGGCCATCCTTGATTGCAGAAAGAGAGCTGGGCAAGTACAGTTTTTGATTAAGTGGAAGGGGTATGGGCCTGAAAATAATTCATGGGAACCTGACTGTAATATCCATGCCAGACGTTTAATCCATGCTTACTTCTCTGCTCATCCTGAAAAAAAGGGTATTCTGGGCATCCGGAGGCTGCCCGTTGGGAGGGGGCAATGTCAGGGGCATATCAGTGGCCGTCGGGCGAATATGCGTGCACACAGGTGCACAAGAAGCTCTTCCAGGACAATTCTGCCCAATCCCCCACCAGGGGGCGCCGGAGCGCTCCCGCGTGTGCCCGTTCGCGCATGCGCGCGCGCGCCCGTGCGCGCGCCCGTTCGCGCTAGCGCTGTTTGGCGCCAAGGCCCCTTTAAAAGGATGACAGGTGCTTCTGTCAGATGCTGTTTGTCTGCAGCTCTGTACCTGCGTTCCTGCTTTCCGCTTGATTTGTATTTACCTGTGACCCGGCTACGTCTGACTATTCTCCAGTCTCCAACCCGACCCGGCTTGCCTGACCTTGTTTATCTGATTACCTGTTGCCGAACTTCTGCCTGCCTGACTATTCTTGGATCACCCCTTTGCCATACCTGCCTGATCTCCTGCTGAAACGGACTGTCTGACTTGCTTCTGCCTGTGTCCTGGGACGCTGTTTCCAGCCTGCCTGTCAAGCACCCTGCTGCTGCCTTCTCAGCTACCTGCCCGTCTACCGGCCTGCATCCGCATACCTGCATCCGCAGCTCAGCCATCCCTGAGGGGCATCCTTCCAGACCATCATCTGCTTCTGCTGGAACCGCATCAGGCCCTCCTACCCACTGTGCTCAAGAGACCACTGTTCCCACTTCCAGTGGCTCCTGAACCAGTGCTTAAGAGAGGTCTCCTTCTACCAGTCAGGCTCAACTACCAGGTACCTTACAATAACACCTGGGATGCATATATATATATACACAATACACTGTAAGTGCAGCTAACTCACTGATTGTCCTGCCTAATCTAGCTAACTCAAATGAAATGACACTGTCTCTCTGTCTATCTATCTCTCTTTCAACGCCGGAACACACACTACACAGGGCCGCCGTGCAGGCGGCCTTATATAGTGTGGGGCGTGTTCTAAACCCCCTGAGCCATAATTGGCCAAAGCCACCCTGGCTTTGGCCAATTACAGCTCTCTCTACTGATGGCGCTGTGATTGGCCAAGCATGTGGGTCATAGTGAATGCTTGGCCAATCATCAGCCAGCAATGCACTGCGATGCCGCAGTGAATTATGGGGCGTGACGCGCCACACGAATTTGGCGCGAACGGCCCATATCGTTCGCAATTCGGCGAATGGGCGAACAGACGATGTTCGAGTCGAACATGGGTTCGACTCGAACACGAAGCTCATCCCTAACGACCACCAGCAGGTGGTATAAATAAGAAAGGACTGGAGAAAGAGGTTGCTCTAGGCCTGGGACTCAGGAAGCCAAAACCTGAGGGAGCTATTGATCTGGTGATTACTTTGTGAGAGAAAGAAAAGGTTTGCATTATCTTTGTTTTGGGGGTGACTGGGAGAAGCCTTCACCTGTGAGTTAGGAACCTGAAATGTTTAGTTAGTCCCTGGATTTATTTTCTGTTTTGTTTGATTTCCATGCAACCTTTTTGAATAGAACAGATTTTAAGAAACACCTGCTGTCTGGATGACCTTTTTCCCAGGGAAGGTGATCCCCATGTGAACTAACCCCCTTAATATATATATAATAAAAAATGTTTTGCTCAGCACTGGCCAGACTGATGCAGGAATAATTCTGTGCTGTAGTTTTGTGATTTATGAGATCCAGTTTTTCTGTTGCCGAATACTTAATAAATACATCACTCCCAAAGGCAGTTTTTCTCGACACTGACTAAGATATTTCTGTTAATGTACTATTATTTATATTATTCTACTATATCAATTATGTTAATCACATAAAGTGCTGTATAACCTGCTACGGAACGTTAATTATTTTATACAGTTAAAGGATATTAAATCAGTACAGCTCCTTAAGATTCATGGAGCATTTTATCATACTTCACCCCATTTGTCTTGATCAATAAGCTCTTGTTATGATCTTCAGATGAGACATGTGAATAGGTTGCTAAAAATAATCCTAATATTTTTTGAGCTTGTCTTCTAAAACCTTAAATAAAATGTCTTGGTGATAATGTGTCCTTGTTTGTCTGTTTATGTATGCATAAATTGTTCCTAAAATGTCATTACTGTATTTATTTAATTCATGAAATCTAAATCCTTAGTTTTCTCCCCTTGCTCTAAATTCAGCACTATTTGCATGCAAATAACTGTGTACATAATAAGGATTCAATGATTGCCTGCTTGCTCTTTTTATGTATTATAGATCAGGGCATAGTTTAATCAGTCCTGAAATTCCCTGTGTTCTGTTTACTGAAGGGTGAACTCATTTTTGTTGCAAGATTTTGCTGAAATTATAAGCCTGATCAGTTCATATATGTTCTATAGAGACCGCATAAAATTGTTAAAATGTGTTCTACCTTTTTGTTATTTTATACTATACACAGTACAAATACTTACCTACAGTAATGCTATTATGTTTCGTATAGGGTGGGTTATACTGTGAGCATCTTTCTAAAAATGCTAGATGCCTGGATAATATTATTCTAATCCACTAGCTTTAATACTTTTGAATGCTTCTTTGCGTGTAGAGCAGCCCATACAGTTCGATGGGCTGCCTTTCCTTCAAAAACATGGGAAAAGAAGCCCCCAGCCCTTTTTTAAAAAATTGCGCTGCACCCAATTGCATGATGCTGCCGCACCATGTGGTTTGGTGAGTGAACACACAATGGGTTTGCCAATGCATGGAGGTGACAGGAGCTGCACATTTGTCTGTGTGAGGAACGCACGTGTTTTTTGCGTTGATTCTAGGACCGCAGTAATTTGAGCCTAGCCTACATCATTGATTCCACAATCCTGGAGATCAGGAAAGTAGGAGAAATGTGACAAGTCCTTAAGAGCATGCTTGTAGTGAGATGGCTACTTTTGAGAAGTAGAACTCAGCAATAACTGCCTCCATGTTTTGCTTATAACAGGTTTCCTTTAAAGTAGACCATGCACTACCAAGCAAGGTCTGCTTTTTTACAGCCTGCGTACCAAAATTCTGTAATAAAATAATTTTAATACCGCGTGGATAAAAAGGTTAGGAAATAAAGTCACCTTTCTCTGGTTTCTATATTGCAGAGGGTGACGTCACCATCCTTCCATTGAGATCCCAGGGGATGCCCAATACCCCAAATCTCATGAGATTTTTCTAGCCCAGTGCAGAAATGTCTTCTCACAAGATTTGGAGTACTCACCAATTCTTAGGACATCATAGCTGGGGGTAAGGCAAATATGTTTACTAATTATTTTTAATACCTTTTTATGAGAACGTTCTACCTTTTAAAAGATCACACCTTTTATTGATAATTTCTAAAGCAATGATTAAAATATTGAGCAAAAATGTGACCAGTATATGAAATGCTAATTCATTACCTAATTATTGTATTCTCACTAAAATATGTTTGAAGAATTGGTGCCCAAATAATCTAATATACTGTATGTTAATGCAAAACATACAAATATAGTATAAAAAGACAAAAGGGGAAATTCAGAAATAACTGGCAGCTGAAAAATATTAATAAGTGCAAATAAAAACACATAAGGTAAGGTTTTAAACGTGTAGATAATCGTAGAGCCCTTTCACACCGGGTCGCCCATAGCGTCGGTGTTAAAACGCCGCTATTTTTAGCGGCGTTTTACCGTTGGATTAGCGGCGCATTTCGGCCGCTAGCGGGTCGCTTTTACCCCCCGCTAGCGGCCGAGAAAGGGTTAAAACCGCCCGCAATGCGCCGCAATATCATCGTTTTGCCGGCGGTATCCCAGCGCTGCCCCTTTGATTTCAATAGGGAGCAGCGGTGGAGGAACGGTAAACACACTGCTCCTTCACCGCTCCAAAGAAGCTGCTGGCAGGACTTTTTTTCCCATCCTGCCAGCGCAGCGCTCCGGTGTGAAAACCCTCGAGCTTTCACACTGGAGACAATGCTGCAGCTGTTTGAGGGAGGATTGCAGGCGCTATTTTTAATGCTATAGCGCCTGCAAAATGCCCTCGGTGTGAAAGGGGTCTTATGCCGCGTACACACGAGCAGACTTTTCCACCGGACTGGTCCGACGGACTTTCCGATGGACTTTCAACGGACTTCCGACGGACTTTCCGAATGAACGGACTTGCCTACACCCGATCACAACAAAGTCAGACGGATTCGTATGTGATGATGTACGACCGGACTAAAATAAGGAAGTTGATATCCAGTAGCCAATAGCTGCCCTAGCGTCGGTTTTCGTCTGTCGGACTAGCATACAGACGAGCGGACTTTTCAATAGGAACTGGGTCTGGTGGAGTTCCGACGTAAAGATTTGAAACATGTTCCAAATCTAAAGTCCGTCAGATTTTCGAAAGAAAAGGTCCGCTGCAGGTCCGATTAAGCCCACACACGGTCGAATTGTCCGCCGGATTTGGTCCGCTGGACTCGGTCCATCGGACCAGTCCGGTCGAAATGTCTGCTCGTGTGTACGCGGCATTAGTATTATTTGAGGGATAAAATGTACTTAGAACTCAAATGAGTAATTAAATAACAGACACACCTTTCAATGCCTAACCCATGCCAGGATGGTCATGACCGGAAGCACTTAGTAGTGAATAGGGATGAGCCAAACACCCCCCTGTTCTGTTCGCACCACAACATGCGAACAGGCAAAAAATGTGTTAGAACGCGCGAACACCGTTAAAGTCTATGGAACACGAACATGAATAATCAAAAGTGCTAATTTTTAAAGGCTTATATGCAAGTTATTGTCATAAAAAGTGTTTGGGGACCTGGGTCCTGCCCCAGGGGACATGGATCAATGCAAAAAAAAGTTTTAAAAACGGCCGTTTTTTCGGGAGCAGTGATTTTAATAATGCTTAAAGTGAAACATTAAAAGTGTAATATCCCTTTAAATTTCGTACCTGGGGGTGTCTATAGTATGCCTGTAAAGGGGCGCATGTTTCCCGTGTTTAGAACACTCTGACAGCAAAATGACATTTCAAAGGAAAAAAAGTCATTTAAAACTACTCGCCGCTATTAATGCATTGCCGGTCTGACAATACAAGTTCAAAATAGAAGTTCATTGATAAAAACAGCATGGGAATTCCCCATAGGGGAACCCCGAACCAAAATTTAAAAAAAAAAATGATGTGGGGGGTCCCCCTAAATTCCATACCAGGCCCTTCAGGTCTGGTATGGATATTAAGGGGAACCCCGGCCAAAATTAAAAAAAAAAAAAGAAGATGAAGGAAGATAGAAGATAGAAGAAGCATTTAAATAAAGGTTTTTTAGTGAAATGGTAGGGGTACTTTTGTACCCCCTTACCATTTCACACAGGGGGAGGGCCGGGAACTGGGTGTTCCCTTGTTAAAGGGGGCTTTCTGATTTCGATAAGCCCCCTGCCCGCAGACCCCCACAACCACCGGCCAGGGTTGTGGGGATGAGGCCCTTGTCCTCATCAACATGGGGACAAGGGGTTTTTGGGGGCTACCCCAAAGCACCCTCCCAATGTTGAGGGCATATGGCCTGGTACGGTTCAGGAGGGGGGGCGCTCTCTCGTCCCCCCCTCTTTTACTGCGGCCTGCCAGGTTGCGTGCTCGAGTAAGGGTCTGGTATGGATTTTTGGTGGGAGTCCCACGCCGTTTTTTTAAAAAAAATTTTGGCCGGGGTTCCCCTTAGTATCCATACCAGACCTGAAGGGCCTGGTATGGAATTTAGGGGGACCCCCCATGTCCTTTTTTTAAGTTTTGGTTCGGGGTTCCCCTGTGGGGAATTCCCATGCCGTTTTTATCAATGAACTTCTATGTGTATTGTCGGACCAACAATGCATTAATAGCGGCGAGTAGTTTTAAATGACTTTTTTTCCTTTGAAATGTCATTTTGCTGTCAGACTGTTTGAAACACAGGAAACATGCGCCCCTTTACAGGCATACTATAGACACTCCCCAGGTATGAAATTTATAGGGATATTACACTTTTAATGTTTCACTTTAAGCATTATTAAAATCGCTGCTCCCGAAAAAATGGCCGTTTTTAAAACTTTTTTTTGCATTGATACATGTCCCCTGGGTCAGGAACCAGGTCCCCAAACACTTTTTATGACAATACCATGCATATAAGCCTTTAAAATTATCACTTTTGATTTCTCCCATAGACTTTTAAAGGGTGTTCCGCGGCATTCGAATTTGCCGCGAACACCCCAAATTGTTTGATGTTCGGCGAACTTGCGAACAGCCCATGTTCGAGTCAAACATGAGTTCGACTCGAACTCGTAGCTCATCCCTAGTAGTGAAGCAAAGCTTAGGCTTGCAGTCCTGGAGTTTGCACCATGAAAAAAGAAAACATCCAAAAAATACATAGCTTTCATACAAATTTGAAAATTCCTGGTGGATTACAAAGTTTGTGCTGTGCTCTAATTTATCCAGCTAGGTAAAGGATCACTCTAGATAGAAAAGCTCCACTGCTCCACCCTTTTAATGGATTGCATCACATGTTTCAAACCATACAGTATATGCCTTAAACTCCACTATTGTTTAGGAAAAAAAATAATACTCTGTTTGCCAGGTATCTGAATTGCAAGGATTTTAGCCAACTTAACAGCACTTTACCAAATGCTGTTTGTATAGGAATTCACATATGGATTTTACTCACTTCCTACCTCCTGAGTGCTGAAAGTGAGAGGCTTCCTACCATAGTCACATTATCAGTCAACAGTTTTCTAAAACATCATAGCTGGCTGCAGGTTAACAATTTATTGACCAGAGTCATTGATGCCCAGGCCTAAGTTAGCAGGGTCAGTATGTGTCACTTAAACTGACAATAACTCTATGACTAATATACCTCCCTAAATAATTTTAATAACTAATATTTAATAATAAATTGATATTTAGGGGTATATGATTTATTAACTCTTAATAAATATGTTTATTTTTATTGCCTAACAAATAGACATAGATGTTAAAAAAAAATGAATTTAGGTTATTTTACACAACAGCTTTTAATCCAATGCTTTTAACTTTTGATTCTAATTTACCCTTTAATTTTAATTTGATTAAATTCATGTCTTTTTTACACATTATAATCCACAGCCGCCAACCATTTTTTTAACTTATACAAAAATGTGGTAAATAAAACCAAAGGTATATCTTTTTGGGAAAAAACAAAAATAGCCTGAAAAGTAATCATTTTAAACTCCAAAAATCTAAATCCTTAGTGGGATGAAATGCCCAAACTGCTTTAGAGAGCACAATTATATAACAAATTATGATTTTGAAGCCTCTTTGTAACTTAATATTAATCTAACTTACTACATATAGATGGGGCATAAACTGCACCAAAATTACAGTTTAAACATTGTCTTTTGGACAAATTAAAATGGGGGAAACTGGGAGATCGATACTGACCTAACAGCATAAATGCAAAAGTTATAGTAAGTAAATAGATCATTGTATTAATACAAAATTAAAATCACATAATGAGGTACATAAAAAAATGCATAGTAACAATCCATATGTATCACCAGCATTATAGTCCCCTAGCAGGGAGGATCACACTGAAATGAATGTTTACGGATATAATTTCTCAACATGTTTCGCGGCCTTAATACTGCTTCATCAGGACGTTATATGCTATTTGATTGAGTATTAAACAATACTTGTCATAACATTACAAAGTGTGGGAAATTTAAATTTAACCATAAAAGAAAAAAAGGGAGGGGGGAATAGAGCAATGTGGCTTACCCACAGCCCAGGTCCGACCAGAGCAAAGAGTGCCACCAGGGTTTCCTCCTCTGCGGTTAAGAGGGACGTGCAAACAATGGACGTGTATCTAGGTGAAATGATTATAGTAAATAAATAGATAAGTAAACTGCACTCATAAAGAACCAATTGAGAAGGGAAAAACAACAGAAAGAAAGGAAAAAAGAGGGGGGGAGGCAAAAGGAGGGGAGAAGGAAGGGGGGGAGGCAAAAGGAGGGGAGAGGGAAGAGGGGGGAGGAAAAGGGAGGAGAGGGAAGAGGGGGGGGTTGGAAGGGGGGAAGAGGACATAGGATGTGGGGAAGAGAAGTAAGGGAAAAAGAGGAAAGAGTAAAGGAAAGGGGTGAAAGGAGGCTTTACTCTTTGAACAAATGAAAAGTATGCCAAACAATCTCTATATATCTACTATTTTTGAAAAATCCTTCATTTTTAAAAATGGTCACAATTGTTTTCATTTTCATACTGTAGCCATTGAGGGATTTCACTACCTGACACATCTAATCTCCTCTATCAATACATTTGACATATGACAAAGCTGAAATCAAGAATCCTACTTTTGATAAGCATATTTTACATACTTTCAGACACTAAGCTACTTTCTAGAACATTTCCTTCATCTTCTGCTACATACAAATTTAGACAACTTTGTCAAACATGTGAATACTCAGCCTTGCTCCATTAGCTATATATATGAAAGGTAATTAGGTAAATGGAAGAGAGCAGTAGATAATCCCATGAGGTGGACAGGCTCTTTAACTAAATTGGGAATTTAATGATACATTGAAAGCTTTTTTTAAATGGGAAATACGAAACTGATGACACATTGAAAGCTTTTTTTTAAATGGGAAATGGGAAACCACCTTTAATAAAGAAAAAACTCCAAGCAATGTTTCTTTCAAATTAGATCCATTCAGATAAACCAAGCATAGAAACCTGTTTCAAATACACAGCATGGTATAGTATAGAATTATCATGTTCAAGCGATCCAATAGAACTGATATTCAATAACACTACTACAGTCATTCAATACAAATCACTGCTGTGTTCAGGGTATACATGATCTGGCCTTAAACATTTCTACTTTAACAGCAGTGCTGAAATGGATGCACATTGTAGTGGGTGCAAGTATCTGTTCTGTTTTGGTCTTTAGATTCATTCCTGTGTACATGTGCTACTCCCTTTGAAACCTAGGCCCAGGCTGTACATGGGGTCGTGATTTCTGTGCTAATCTAAATTAAACCTTTCACCTGCCAGTGCTAAAGCCCACAGTACAGTACATCCTTCATTTTAAGTGAGGGCGTGCTCTATAATTGAGTTGCACCGTGTTGCTGTAATGTGTTAAAGCAATATTAGTAGCTAACATTTGCATACATCATCCACTGTAGACTTGAATCTTGGATGTCCAGGGGTGAGGTGAAGCTCTATTAATCATGATTTATAGTAACTGAAGGGCCATGAAAATACTTGTATTGATTTATAAGGGTAAGTTCATTTTAAACACAAAGACGGACTACAGTAGTTTATTCTAAAGTTAAAAAAATATGTTTAGGCATTGCTATATTAAAAATATGAATATGCATTTTTTAGTCAAAGTTTCATGGAAGAAGCTATGCAGGTAAAATAAATAAATAAGGATCATTCGGAGATTTATAGTAAAGTGTAATAAATTACTTTGGATATGCTATACAGTGTCCGATAAGTTTGCTAATATGATGTTATTCTGGTGTTAGCAAGAGCAAGCCTAATTTTTGCATTGTAAAAGTTTGAGCACTGGAATTCTGACAGCATATTCAAAACACTTTGTTCAAGTAGAAGAGATCCTGGCTTTTTCTTCAGGGAATTTGATTCAAATGAGTTATATTGATTTCTTTGTTCTGGGAAAATAATAGAAATGCAGGGCTTTATATTTTTACAAGATAAGGATAAAATAGCTTAGAGGGTTCTTTTTTTAACTTGATTTAGAAATGTAGTGTATATGCAGTATATCCCACAATCTGCATCCCCTCGAGAAGCGAGGGAAAAAAAAGATTTTTAAATAGTTGCACAAAATTTCATTAATACCAAACAAATTTTTAAACTAAGTATCATCAGAAACATTATGGGTCCTCACATTAAAATGAAATTACCTCCATTTCTTATTCCTAGTAATGTGTGCAATAAAGGCTGCCATGCATACTGAACACTGCATGGTATTTTTGATCATTTCTTTGCGCTGAGATATCAGGTTTGAGGAATTACAAGCCCACCATTTACCATCTGTCTATTCCTGAAGGAGAACACTACTTAAAATATTGCTCTAGGAGTTCAGTATACTACATGAGTATTTATTACTGGCCCAGTGTTCCCTTTAAACTGCCAATCATATGCAAGAGAATATCCTATTTGAAATGTATAGTGCATTAAGTAAAAAATCTTTTGTAAATATTCTAATATGTAGGATTAAGCTGTCAAAGGGTTTAAGATCTGTGTTATGTGCTATGTACTGTACTGTAGCCAAAATGTGGTGTTAGTTATATAATACAGTCAAAAAACTCCATTGTGTACCTCTGCTTTATTCTGATGCATTTGTAAAACTACATTTTAAAAATATTTTTTCGGATTTCAAATATCTGTCTTGAGAAGGAGCTAAAGGAGCCCCAGGGTGATATTAAAGGCTATTTTTTTTCACTTAGAATAAAAAAAGAGGTTATGATTACCTGCTCTGTGCAACGATATTGCACAGAGTCGTTCCTGATTTGCTCTTCTGGAAGTCAACCATCTGCACTGTTCACTCCTCCCTGTTATGGATGCCGCCTTAGCAAGCTGTGTGCTATGGGGGCTCCCATGCGGGTCTGCTACTTAGTGGTAAGCCAAACACAGTGCCCATTAAGCCACATTACCTCTCCCTCCTCACAGGAATTTGACTGACAGCAGCAGGAGCCAATGGCTCTGGCTGCTCTCAGTGTCTCCTGTGAGACTGGGAAGAAAGAAAACTGGTGCTGCAGTTGGGACAGCATTGGATTAGTGAGAGGAGTCAGTTAAGTGTTTAGGGATGGGGGGGGAACAGTTAGAAGGGCAGCACACTAAAGACTTTTAAAGTAGTTGTAAACCCTTACACACCACTTTTACCTACAGGTAAGCCTATATTAAGGCTTGCCTGTATGTACTGTGAATATCTCAAACTTTTAGGAGATATTCAATGTATCAGCATGTGCCAACGTCATCAGCACATGCGCACTGAAGAAACGGCTCGCTCGTGCCGTTTCTTCAGCTGCTGTGCCATTATTGGCTGGAGTGACGCCATCGCGGCTCCAGCCAATCACAGACATGTCGCCAGCCACATCAGTGTACCAGGACTGCTGTGGGGGCTTCCATCTAAGGTAAGTATTTCATAATGAGCTAGTATGCTATACATACTAGCTCAATATGCCTTTGTTTTGCAGTTTGTTTGTTTTTTTGCTTTTTTTGTGGGTTTACAACCACTTTAAGGCTCAATTCACATATATGCAAATCAAATGTGTTTTCAACTTGATTTGCATAACACGTGAAATGTCTGGGGTGACCACGGTCCATTTTTTAAAATGGTCCTGTGCGATTTTGGGTCAAAATCAAGTAAAAATTTGCACCTGAATCACACCTAAACCAGTGAACAAAACCGCACCAGACTCCAGACTGCAAACCGCAACCGGACATGTGTGAACCTCATAGGTGTGCGCAGCCTCTTGCATTAGGGTGTGCACCCCAAAGCTCAAATACATATGCATGTGTATATGTACTGATGGTGTCAGTAGGGCAGTGGACAGTGTCATTAGTTTTATTTTATTTTTAAATAAATTATTTTATTTTTTAACATTTTTTTTGGGGGGATGAAATATCAGTGGTCTAAACAGGGGGTAATATGCACCACACAAGGCGATTAGGGTGTGCCCAGGCACACCTGGCACACCCTGTGCGCACGCCTATGGTGAACCTAGCTTTAAACATAGGTTATCTGCCCATCTCATTAGCATCACAAATTCAAAAAATAAGGGATTTATTTCTCATTTTATGATAGTGAGTGGATCTATGGGAATCATTCCATTTTGACCCTAGGCCAAGTTTGCATTCAGAACAGCTGGAAGGTTTTATTGTAATAATGATTAGACATGTGCACACTGAAATATTTCGTTTTGGAATTTCGTTTTCGTCCGAAAAATACATTTATTTAGTTACTCCCGAAATTCGTTTTTTAATTATTTTGTGTTTCGTTAAAAATTGCATTCATCTGAAAATCCAAATTAAGGTTGAATCTGTCATTGAAGGCTTATGGTGTCTGTCGAATGTTCAAAGAACATTCGACGGAGCAGCTAAACTGTACGACACCGTATAGTTTACCTGCTCCGTCAAAACTTCTTAGAACTTTCAACAGACACCATAAGCCAAAGTACATGTGTACTTAGTTCTAGCTATTTTACTGCTCCTCCTCTTTGGTTACAATCAGCCAATAACATTCATCATCATCATTATTTTTATCTATCTTTTCTCCCCTACGTCAAATCTTTTCTCCGCTACGTCGAATCTTTTCTTTCTATGTAGAATAATCTTGGACTAATAGAGTTAAGATTAGGCACATTCGACCACAGGTTTGATGGACACAGATTGTTATTGTCATCATCATGTCGAATCTCCTATCTATATCGAACTGTTGTAGCAACGAAAACGAAGATAAAGCATTTGTTCATGTCGGATCTATAGTTTTTCGGATTCTGCACTTTCGTTATCGTTTGTTAAAATGATAATGAAAATTCCTGAAATTCGGACGAAAATGCATTCGGACGAAAACGAATGCACATGTCTAATAATGATGATTATGCATCTAAAAAGCCCTAAAGTTCCTTGCTCATGTACTTCCTGTAATAGGAATGTTATATATCTTGGGTCATCTACTCTGTCACACAGGCTTTCAATAGCCACTCCAAATGGCTTGTATGTCTTTATTCTGATACAGAGGCTTCCAATGGAGACTCCAAATGGCCATTTAAAAACACTTTATGTAGGCATAGCTTACTGTAGTCACCATCAGGAAACTCACCTATAGAAATGCCATGAAGCCTTCACTGGAGCATGTACATGTAATCAGGAATTGGCTGTAAAGGGGCTAATGGAGATCACTAGTGCTTTGATGCAACAAAGTATTTAAACGATATGTTCACCTTTTATGAAAAAAAATTGTAAAAAAATGTGCCTTTATTATTTTTTTACATTGCAGCTTGTAAGCATTCCACCAGCAATCAGCAATGCCAGTCTGCCTTTACCTCCTGTATGGTCATACAGTTACTGTAGGAAGAACCAATGAACTACGAGAGCGCTCACCACTTGTGAACTCTGTGACTGAATGATGCAGCGATGTGGGCAGATCCCCGCACAGCTGCAATGTTTTTAGATAGTAACAGTGGGGAAAAAATCCTTTGCATGCAGTTATGGGGGGGGGGGGGGGGGGTCTGGGAGTGCAGGCAGGTGCTGTATTGTAGCATGTTACTTGTAGTTAGGTTGTAACATGTTACAATACAGTACCTGGTCATTAAAAAATGACAAGTGTTTATAATATACGGTGCCTTTGCAAACTAACTGCCATGCATTTAGGGTTTAAAACTGCTTGTCAGATTCTCTGATTTAAAATGATAGCATATGGTTTCTATCATTTATACTATGCAATATGACTTTTGAGGTAAACTGGAATGAAAGTCAGATAAGCCAAGGGACCTTCAGATAATATTTGTGAAAACAAAGGGATGTTGCTGGAGTACAAATAATCCAAAACAGTGAGTTGGATGTAATAGGTAAATACCACTTGGGAAAAAAAGACAATACTATTAGCACTGAAATGGTATTCAGATTTACAAGACCTTGTTCGGTGCAAACACTGACCAGTGTTCTAAGGTGGAAAAACACAGAAAGTTTATAACTTTTTATTTACCTAAACTAGCAAGGTACCTAAACCTGTCTATTCAGCTGGTGCCCATGGTTTCCAAGCTGAGGAACTGTCTATTTTTCACTATTATTAAAACAAAGTAATTCAAACCTCATGGATTTGCTATTGCAAATCATCAGGTTAAATATCAAGATATATATATATAAATAAATAAATAAATAAATAAATAAAAAAAAATATATATATATATATATATATATATATATATATATATATATATATATATATATATATATATATATAATCAGCATAATATCCAAAAAGGAACTCAATCACAATTAAGATAGAACTACTATGTTCATGTTTTTTCTGTAGTCCTTATAAGTATGTTTCCATAAACTATAAATTCTCTAGAAGTAAGATTGGAATGGTAATTTTTTTGGAGTTTGATTATTATTTTAACATGGATTGCAGGATAAAAATGACACCTTTTTAGCCAATATTTCATAATTAAGATTGAATTTAAAAAAATCCACTTTATTCCCAGAAAACGTAACCACTTCAGCCCTGGAAGGATTTACCCCCTTAATGACCAGGCCGTTTTTATGCGATAAGGCACTGCGTCACTTTAACTGACAATTGTGCGATCGTGCAACGTTGTAGCCAAACAAAATTTATGTCCTTTTTTTCCCCCCACAAATAGAGCTTTCTTTTGGTGGTTTTTGATCACCTCTGCGGTTTTTATTTTTTACACTATAAACAAAAAAAGAGCGACAATTTTGAAAAAGAAAAGTTGCGCAAAATTTACCACATTTACAAAATAGGGGATAGATTTATGGCATTTTTATTATTTATTTTTTACTAGTAATGGCAGTGATCAGTGATTTTTAGTGGGACTGCGATATTGCAGCAGACAGATCGGACACCTATTGGACTTTTTTAACAATTTTATAGGAAACCAGTGACATTACTACATTAATCAGTGTTAAAAATATGCAATGTTATTGTACTAATAACAATGGCAGGGAAGGGGTTAACATCAGGGCCACATGTGGTTCTTTGAGCCCTCTAATGTGGCCCTTGACCTCAAACCAGGGAAACTCATATTCCAGGGTCAGTAACCCATCGATCACGATCTGGGCTTGCCGACTCGTCATCCCAGAGCATAATGCCCCGTACACAGAGTCGGATTTTGTTCGGACATTTCGACAACAAAATCCTAGGATTTTTTCCGACGGATGTTGGCTCAAACTTGTCTTGCATACACACGGTCACACAAAGTTGTCGGAAAATCCGATCATTCTGAACGCGGTGACGTAAAACACGTACGTCAGGACTATAAACGGGGCAGTGGCCAATAGCTTTCATCTCTTTATTTATTTTGAGCATGCGTGGCACTTTGTGCGTCGGATTTGTGTACACACGATCGGAATTTCCGACAACGGATTTTGTTGTGGATTGCAAGAGCTGAGGCCACCAAAAAGTACGTTGTACCAGCTCTGTTGTTTTCAGAATGCCAAAATGCCCGGCCAACTTATGGTTGTGGCAGAGTTCCAGTACTGCCACCCTCAGTTTCTGTGGAACCATGATTTTGTCCTTGTGTCGGAATAAGCCATCTCGCATGCTTACATTGACTTCCGCAGATGGAGACCAACTCCTTGTGGCTTGTCTTATTTGGGATATGAGATCCCTTTGAAGTAGCAGAAAATTTCCAGCAGGGAGAATGGTGTCTGGAGGCAAGGATTCCCCGGAGTCATGGAGCATGCGGGATAATGCATCCAGTTTGATACTCTTGGAGCCAGGCCTGTACGTAATGTGGAACTGGAATCTAGAGAAAAACAGGGCCCACCTTGCTTGCCATGGTCTCAATCTCTTGGCTGTTCTCAGGTACTCCAGGTTTTTGTGGTCGGTGTAGACCAGAATGGGATGTGCAGCACCCTCCAATAGGTAGCGCCACTCTTCTAGTGCGGCCTTAATGGCCAAAAGCTCCTGATCTCCCACATCATAATTTTTCTCCGCAGTGGAGAGCTTCCATGAGAAAAAGGCTACTGGATAGAATAGAGCTTTGGCACCTTGCCACTGAGAAAGTACTGCCCCTACTGCAAACTCTGATGCATCCACTTCAAGAACAAACGGTAAGGCAGGATCTGGATGTTTCAGAACGGAGGCAGAGGTAAATAGTTCCTTAAGCTTTTCAAATGCGGATTGAGCCTGAGGAGACCAACTGAATCAGTTCCCTTGCCTGGTCAGTTCAGTGATGGGGCAATTATTGCAGAAAGCCCCTTATGAACTTCCGGTAAAAGTTGGCGAAGCCAATGAAGCGTTGGACTCCTTTCTTATCGGAGGAAGTGGGCCAGTCCAGGATAGCTGCCACTTTTTGAGGATCTAACTTAATGCCATTGATAGAAATGATTAGGCCAAGAAACTGGATGAACTGGAGTTCAAACTCGCATTTTTCCAACTTGGCATAAAGTCCATGCTGCCTGAGCCGGGTCAATACATTTCGGACATGCCTGCGATGCTCAATGACTGAGGAGGAAAAGATCAAAATGTCGTCTAGGTACACTATAACATATAAGTCCAGAAGGTCACGGAAGATATCATTAACAAAGTGTTGAAATGTCGCTGGTGCATTGCACCACGGAGATCTAGTTTGGTAAAGATTATTGCAGAACCCAGTCTTTGGAAAAGTTCAGGCACAAGAGGTAAAGGGTAACGATTCTTGATGGTTATTTTATTTAGCTCCCTGTAGTCGATACAAGGCCGTAGAGAGTGATCCTTCTTCTCGATGAAGATGATTCCGACCCCGGCCGGTGAAGTGGATGGACGGATAAAACCTCTCTTTAGATTCTCATCAATATAGACCTTAAGGGTATCCAGCTCCTGCTCTGTTAGTGGAAAAATTCTTCCAAAGGGAACTTCAGATCCAGGCAGAAGTTCTATCGGACAATCATAAGATTTATGAGGAGGAAGGGTCTCTGCCCCCTTTTTACTAAAGACATCCAAAAAGTCCCGATAAGGAGCAGGAATCGCCTGCTGCGATTCAGTGTCAATGTCCAGACACAGGAGTTGAGTGGATTTCACAGGAGTACTGTGCAGACAGTGCTGTTGGCAGTGACTGGAGTCTAACCTGATTTCCCCAGAGACCCAGTCAATGCTAGGATTATGGGCCTGTAGCCAAGGCATCCCCAGAATAATAGGGAAAAGTGGTGAAGAGATGGCGTCCAAGTGAAGAAATTCCCAATGACAAGTGCTCATGATGGCCAGCAGAGGGATAGTCTCCTGGGTGACAGGACCAGAGGTAAGGGTGGAACCATCAGCAAGGTGGACAGCAAGTCCCTGTGACTTCAGTTGGAGAGGGATGCGGTGGTGAGCAGCAAAAGTTAGGTCAATGAAGCAGCTGCATGCTCCGGAGTCAATTATGCCTGAGACTGGAAGATCCTATCCTGGAAGCTGTAGAATAATAGAGAGATCCAGGTAGTTAGCAGGATTAGGCAAGGCATGTGCAAACTTAGAAGAGGTTGAAAGGGACTTATGTGTCTTGTTAGGGCAAGATCTCACGTAGTGACCCGATTCTCCGCAATACATACACAGATTGTTGACACGTCGGCGCTACCGCTCTTCTGGAGTGAGGGATGGGCGGAGAAGACCGAGCTGCATCGGTTCAGAGGTATCGAGGACCGAGGTAGGTGGTACATGAGGGCTTTGGCCGACAGAGCTAGTAGCTCTAGGGACCTTGGGAAGGACCCAGGTAGGACGGAATTGGTTGGCGGATCTCTCAGAGCGGTGCTCCCTTAGGCACCAATCAATTTGAACAGACAGGTTGATAAGGTCATCCAACGTTTGGGTTATTCCAACCCGTGCCAGTTCATCTTTAAGTGAGTCGGATAAGCCCATACGAAATTGGTAATGCAGGGCAGTGTCATTCCAATCTGTTTTCGAACTCCAAAGCCTGAATTCCAGGACAATCTTCTGCGGGTCTACGCCCTTGTTGTAAGGCATGCAAGGCGGATTCAGTGATGGCTTTTAACTGGGAATCCTCATATAGCTGAGACATAGCGGCAAAGAAGGCATCCAGGCTATCCAGGAATATTGATTTTTGCTCCAGAAGACAGTGGGCCAAGGTCTGTGGTTCACCGGACAGAAGAAAAATCACAAAGCCCACCTTGGTCGCTTCCAAAGAAAAGGTACGTGGTTGCGAAGTAAAGTTCGCAGGCGTTGCGGAAAGATCGGTATTTACTATGCTCACCAGCAAATCTTTCGGGCGTAGGGACCTCAGGGGGTAGCATAACCACAGAGGGTGCAGATGAGAGTCCAGCAGCGGAAGCAACTTGAGGTGTTAGCAGGTGAAGACAACACCTGGACTCGTTCCTCCAGCCTAGTATAACCTTCTTGAAGGCTCTTCACAGCTTGTGTGAGACCCGCCAGGTGTCTGCACAGTTCCTCCGTGGGAGAGGTCCCCTGCTCGGGCTCGGACATGGCTGTCCGATACTGTCAGACTTTCACGTACCTGACTGACGAACCCGATACAGCAGGGGAAGGCCTCCCTTACGTATCTGGTTCCTGGCCCCTGGTAATATAAACAGAAGGCACGGGAGCGCAGAATGGTATGAGAGCCTGGCGGGTGACTTGTGGAGTTAAGGCCCAGGATCCTGGTGCAAGTGGACTGGAGGTACTGGAGCACAGTCAGCCGGTGCAGAGCAGGAGCAAAGTAGGCAGGTCCGGTCACAGGCAGATTTGGCAGCAGGGGGTCAGCACAGTAGGGAGCAGGCAGGTTCAAAGTCCAGGTCACAGGCAGGGTCGGCAGCAGGCGGTCAGCGTGGTACAAGGGAGCAGGCAGATTCAAGATCAAAGGCAAGCCGGGGTCAGATGCAGGCAGACAGCAGAGAGAAATCCAATAAGCCGGGTAACAAGGAGATCAACTTTCAGACAGTTAACAGGAAGCACAGGAACTGGGAGCTGCAGATCGGACAGCACCGTGCAATGTGTACCAGCTCACTAAGTAGGGCGGTTGGCGCCAAACACCATGCGCGCACCCGCGTGCGCCCACACAACGGCACGCACGGGCATGCGCCCGCGTGCGCCGGCACGGACCGGCGCACACCAGAGTGCCTGACATTAATTCTGTTCTGGGATCTTCTCTGACACCTGCCAATTTTTACCAGTGACCACATAGCTGACCAAAATGATTTTATTTTCGAACAAGAACACCATAGATGTAATAGTGTGCCTCTCGATTCACCGCATCTCCAGCATAGGTCAGACATAGCTGGATACATTTTATTTAGTAAGACCGGACAGCGATACCATCTCGTTATAATCTTATAGTTAAGTTCCTGTGAATAAGACGACAAAGTTATTTTAAAGGTAAGGTAGAACACCTTGACCCATTCTTCAAGGGACAGATTTTTACCTAATTCTTGAAGCCATTCACCTGCCTTCGGGTGAGAGTGGGAACTAAGCTCATCCAAGCCTCTATCCGTACATGAATGACAAATAGGTATGGGATGTAGTGGTTGCCAGCAGAGAAAACTTTTTTCTGGCATTCCCAGTGGAAAACCTGGGTTACTCAATATTGGAGTCAATGGCCCTGGGCGTAAAGATACATTGTATGTTAAAATGTTATCCCATACATATAACAGAGATGAAATCAAAGGCGTTACTTGTGTTGAACATGGCCGATCAATAGGCAGAAGCCATGGGAGAGAAGTCGGTGGTGGTAAAGGCACTAAATTGGACTCAAGTGTAACCTACTACTTGAGAGATCCATGATGAAACCAATCTAGCACCCTACTAAGTAAAGCCGCCCCATGGTATAATTCTAGGTGCCTCTAGGCCTGTACCACCAGCATCTCTTCTCTTAACTACAATTTCATATCTGAGTCAAGCCAGGAATCTAGGCCAAATATATTTTAGTAATATAGATTGGGTCAATCAAAAAAAGAACGTGGAACCCTGATTGGAATGGTTTGAAAAAATATAAAGAAATCTAGGAAGAATGTCCATCGTAACCACTGCAGCCCTGGAAGATTTGGCTGCTCAATGACCAGGCCACTTTTTGCGTTACGTCACTTTAACTGACAATTGCGCGGTTGTGCGACGCTATACCCAAACATAATTGACATCTTCTTTTTTCCCACAAATAAAGCTTTCTTTTGGTGGTATTTGACGATCTCTGCGGTTTTTATTTTTTGCGCTATAAACAAAAGAACAGAGACAATTTTGAAAAAAAAAAAAACACAATATCTTTTACTTTTTGCTATAATAAATATCCCAAATTAAAAAAAAAAAAAAATTTCTCCAGTTTAGGCCAATATGTATTCTTCTACATATTTTTGGTAAAAAAAAAAATTGCAATAAGCGTATATTGATTGGTTTGCACAAAAGTTATAGCGTTTACAAAATAGGGAATAGATTTATGGCATTTTTATTATTTTTTTTTTTTTACTAGTAATGGCCGGGATCTGTGATTTTTATTGGGACTGTGATATTGCGGTGGACAAATCGGACACTTTTGACACATTTTTTGGATCAGTGACAATTATACAGCGATCAGTGCTATAAAAATGCACTGATTACTATATAAATGACACGGGCAGGGAAGGGGTTAACACCAGGGAGCGATCAAGGAGTTAACTGTGTTCCCTAGGTATATTCTAACTGTAGGGGAGATGGGACTGAACAAGGGAAGAGAGAGATCGGTGTTCATACGTAGTAGAGATTGCATAACGTTCACAAGTGGCAGGTAGTTGAGCTCATACAATTTATAAAGTTGTCTAGGTATCTGAATCCCCAGATCATTGATAGAATACTGGGCCCTCTGCAAGAGTAATATTTAGACAATGTGATTTTGCCGCATTAATTTTAAAATTGCTTAGAGTACCAAAAAGTTCCAATTCATTTAAAAGCGTTGGAATGCAATTATTGGATTAGCTATGTGAAGCAAGAGATCATCTGCAAACAAACGTATCTTATATTGCTTACCAACAATTTCAACACCCTGTATTGAGTTGTTAGCACGCAAGGCCATTGCCAAATGCTCCTTTGCATTTGTCCGAAAGAATGCCGTTCATGCCATTCACTCTAATACGAGCTGATGGAGCAGAATACAAGGCCATCTTTTTTTGAATTAAGCCTGAAGATAAACCTAGTTGTTCTGATGTTGCTTTCAAAAACTCCCAATCTAAGCGATCAAATGCCTTTTCCGCATCAAGTGAAAGAAGACACAAGGGGCCTTTTTGTAGTTGGCAGTGTGAGATAAGAGATAATATTTTAATAGTGTTGTATCCCTTGCTTCTCGAGTTGGGACAAAGCCCACCTGATCTTAACCAATAATAGAAGGAATAACTGCTTGTAAACGATCTGCTATTAATTTAGCATATATTTTAAGATCAATATTTATTAAAGAAATTGCATGATAACTTAAATATTCGGCAGGATCTTTCCAGTCTTTATGAATGAGAGCAATATGAGCTTCCTGCGTTTGATGAGAAAAAGTACATGAATCTGAAATTGAGCTCAATGTAGTGTCTAAAATTGGTGATAAAACGTCCTGGAATTGTTTATAAAACACAGTTGAAAAACCATCAGGACCCGAAGCTCTTACTCGATGGAAGTGCCTTAACTGTTTGTTGAATTTCCAATGTAGTGAAAGGCATATTCAATAAGCTAGCAGTATCCTAACCTAATGTTGGAAGGACCGTATTCAACATGTATTGGGCCATTATTTTTTTGTCCCTTTGTGTTGGTGGGTACCATCTACTTGTATGAGAATGTATCTTGTTCTCTTTGTATTGCTTCTTTCTCTCTCTCATGTCTCTCTTTTGAGAAAGAGACTGAGGACAGAGATTCCCTAGTACCTTTCTTAGCCTCAGCTGCACTGGAAAGTGAATGAATGGTAAGTGTTCAGTACTGAGCATCTTCCTGTTCATTCCCAAATGCACACAGTTACTATGCTTCCGTTATGAACGAACACAATGAGTGACTAGGACTTATTACTCACTATTTTCATTCAGAAAAGGAAGGGGGTCAGTAAATTATATAAACATCCCCCTGTGTGCTTGCAGCAGCAGCCAGCAGGAAAGGAGGGGCAGGAATCTTGCTATGCTGCAAGGAGGGGAGAATGCAGGAGGGCCCAGGGGGAATCTGCACCACATGGAGTGATTAGGGTGTTCCCAGGCACACCTGGCACACTCTGGTTGCACACCTGTGAATATTTCACTTACGGTAGGGATTAGATAATACATTTTAGCTGTTAGAGCTGTTTGAGTGGAATGCCAAAGTCATTGAAGGAATAGACTAAAGCTATTAGAGAAGAAAAAGAAAAGGGAGTAATCACCAACATTTTACCCTTTAAAAACCCTTAACATTTCATAATAATTCCTTAGTAATTTATAGTGTTTTGCCAGCTGGGATAATTTAGTGTCCAAAGCCCACAAAATGGCCAGTGGAGGAAATTCCAATTGATTTTCTAATCATTAGTAAAGTGTTACCCATGATATTTGGCTTTACTGTGTATCTCATGTCAATAGAATGCAGCACTAAAAACATAAAAACAGTGGGATATTGTTGCAGGGAGCAAATGAATAAAAATTAGTTCAGATTTCCCACAGTGCGGCTGGGATTCCATTTTGCATCAGCTTCAACGACTTTTGATGTTACTGTGAGCAAATCCATCACAAAGCTCTTCTGTCAAGGTCTTCTAACAAGCAGCATTAAAAATATTGGAGCTAATTGTACGGTTAGAACACCTCAGAAATATAGGAGGTAAGTCCTATTATCTGAGATAACATTTCTCCTGGCTACAGAATTTATGTTTCTTGTTAGGACCCTAAAGCCAAAATAAAGTATAACAATGTTCTTTAACCACTTCAATACCAGGCATTTACACCCCCTTCCTGCCCAGACCAATTTTCAGCACTCTCACACTTTGAATGAATTACTCAGTCATGCTACAATGTACCCAAACAATATTTTTTTTCACACAAATGGAGCTTTCTTTTGGTGGTGTTTAATCACTGCTGTTTTTTTTTTATTTTTTGCAATAAAGGTGAAAAAAGAGAGAAAAGTTTAAAAAAAATCTTTTTAGTTTCTATTGTAACATTTTCCAAAGAAGTAATTTTTCTTCATAAATTTGGGCCAAAATTTATACTGCTACATATCTTTAGTAAAAATAACCCAAATTAGTGTATATTATTTGGTCTCTGTGAAAGTTATAGAGTCTACAAGCTATTGTGCAAATCATTGAAAATTGATCACACCTGATGTACTAAAGGCCTATCTTATTTCTTGAGACCCTAACAAGCCAGGAAAGTACAAATACCACCCATTGGCTCTTTACCCTGATCGGGGAGGGGCTGTGTCCCAAGGGACATGACCAATCCCTGATCGACGCGCTGCGGGCCCCTGGGGACGGAAGACGTCATAGGACGCTCGCCCAGGATGGGAGATCCCATCTGCGGACATCATTTGACAATACGGCGTTATTGAAGAGGTTAAAATTGCAGTAAAACAACAGGGGGTATATAAAGCATTGATTGCAGTTTTCTGCATTTTTTTATTGTTCTTTTTTAAACATACTTTTGTTTGTTTTGGCATTTTATTGAAAAATGACACATTTATTATGCTGAAAAACTAGAGTATGAGAAACAATATTTGTCTAACTAGCTTAGCATGATAACAAGGCAAACATAAGAATTTATTTTATTTATTACAGGTACTTATATAGTGCTGTCAATTTACACTGCACTTTTACATAGACTGTATATTGTGCATTCACATCAGTTCCTGCCCTAAAGGCGTTTACAATCTAAGGTCCCTAACTCACATAAACATATTAGGGCCAATTTACCCACCAGCATGTCTTTGGAGTGTGGGAGGAAACCGGAGTACCCGGAGGAAACCCACGCAGACACAGGGAGAACATGCAAAGTCCAGGCATGTAGTGTCGTATTTGGGATTTGAACCGGTGACCCTGGTGCTGCAAGGACCTGGGTGTCCTAGTAGATGATAGGCTCAGCAATGGCATGCAATGCCAAGCTGCTAATAACAAAGCAAACAGAATATTGGCATGCATTAAAAAGGGTATCAACTCCAGAGATAAAAGGATAATTCTCCCGCTCTACAAGACTCTGGTCCGGCCACACCTAGAGTATGCTGTCCAGTTCTGGGCACCAGTCCTCAGGGAGGATGTACTGGAAATGGAGCAGGTACAAAGAAGGGCAGCAAAGTTAATAAAGGGTCTGGAGGATATTAGTTATGAGGAAAGTGTCAGGAGACTAGTAGACCAGACTGTGTGGACTGCACAGAGATAACCCAAAACACATGTAAGTGAATAGTGATATTTATTAAAATAGGTGATAATTTAGAAAATACAAACAGTGAACAACCAACCCAACAAACCCACTACAAACAACAATATCTACAGCAAGGGGCAATACCGGAATCACAGATGTCAGCCAGGCCAGGGTCATACACAGCAGGTCAGCAAGAACAAGGGATATACCAGAGACATAAACGTTAGCCAAGCCAAGGTCATACACAGGAAGATCAGTAAATGAGGGACAGGGAACCAACAGGACAGAGAGGGAATGGATCGGGCTGAAGGGTACAGGAACACAGAAGGGATCGGGTCAGGATAAGCTCGGGCACAAGGTCAGATGCATGCTCAGGATCAGGTAACAAGCGAACAAGGTCAGGGCTCAAGGAGAGAGATACCAAGGCAAGCATATGAGGGCTTGCCGGGTATTTATAGGACTGACTGTGATTGACTTCAAGTCACACCTGAGCGCAGGGAGTGTTGTCTGCTCCATACTGCCAGGATCCATCCGCTGGTGGACGTCAGTACTGCGGCCAAAAGATGAAATGACACCAGCAGGGAAATATTCTCCTGACAATTCAACACTGCCAGGAGACACCTGCTGGTGGACCCCAGTACTGCATGCCAAATGATATATCTTACCAGCGGATGAATCCTTTCCTGACAGAAAGGTTGCAAGCACTGAACTTATTCTCTCGGGAGAAGAGACGCTTGAGAGGGGATATGATTTAAATTTACAAATACCGTACTGGTGACCCCACAATAGAGATAAAGCTTTTTTTGTGGAAGGGAGTTTAACAAGACACGTGGCCACTCATTAAAATTAGAAGAAAAGAGGTTTAACCTTAAACTACGTAGAGGGTTCTTTACTGTAATGCCCCGTACACACGGTCGGACTTTGTTCGGACATTCCGACAACAAAATGCTAGGATTTTTTCCGACAGATATTGGCTCAAACTTGTCTTGCATACACACTATCATACAAAGTTGTCAGAAAATCCGATCGTTCTGAACGCAGTGACGTAAAACACGTATGTCGGGACTATAAACGGGGCAGTGGCCAATAGCTTTCATCTCTTTATTTATTCTGAGCATGCGTGGCACTTTGTGCGTCGGATTTGTGTACACACGATCGGAATTTCCGACAACGGATTTTGTTGTCGGAAAATTTTATATCCTGCTCTCAAACTTTGTGTGTCGGAAAATCCAATGGAAAATGTGTGATGGAGCCTACACACGGTCGGAACTTCCGACAACAAGGTCCTATCACACATTTTCCGTAGGAAAATCCGACCGTGTGTACGGGGCATAAGTGTGGCAAGGATGTAGAATTCCCTTCCACAGGCGGTGGTTTCAGCAGGGAGCATCGATAGTTTCAAAAAACCTGAACGACCGTAACATACAGGGATATACAATGTAATACTGACATATAATCACACACATTGGTTGGACTTGATGGACTTGTGTCTTTTTTAAACCTCACCTACTATGTAACTATGTAATCATGTAAGGTGGAAGTGCTAACCACTTAGCCACTGTGCTGCCCATAATGGTAGACATCTCTACCTCTTACTCTTTGTAAGTTTGGCAGTTTTACTTCACTTTGGCAGTTTTTTGTTTAGAAAATTCATCCTGATTAAAAGAAAAATCCACTTTGTTTCAGAACCTTCAAAAGACTGGTTAACTATGTTTCCAATTACCCAGCTAGCTGTTTCCTGCTTTAGGAATATGGCTGAAAATTTTCAGTCTTTGAAACTGCTGTTTAAAAACAGTGCAAGGCCAGAACCATTGTTTTGAACACTTGCCAATGTTTTATTGATGCCTTTTCTGCACTGGGAGCAGAGCAGATGATTGGAAAGGGGTGATTGACAGAGAGAAGCTGTTGTTCAACCAGTTCCAAGCATCCACATCTAGCTAGAGTCTTGTTGGGGCTTCAAAATAACTAGGAATAAATGGTGACAATTCTGCCAGATTCACTTCCAATTAACTCCAATGCCACATCCCAAGTAAAATCTATTCTCCCTACAGGAATAAGTGTAGTTGAGATTTCTTCTTGGCAGCCCATACATTATGCATTTTTTTTCTACTTCAACACACCTCGATTCCCCCATCCACACATTAAGTGTGATTGGAGGAATCCCTTTGGCTGTGCTATTGTATTCTGGCAACAGGGAGTCTTCCACACCATTAGTGGTACTGATCGTTCTGGAAAAGCCTGATAGATTGACTTATGTACAACCAGCCTACCCACACACGGATCAAAATTTGTCCAGTCTCTGCTAAATCAGGCCAATTTTGATCCATGTATGTCCGGCTTTACTCCCACTTTATCTCTGTTAGCTGTTCTCATTCCCATGCATCGCTGTAGACTCTTCCCCAACAGGCAAACATACAGAGGGATCAACAGAAATGCAGAAGATGGGGGGCAGTAGAATCGAGAAAATGTGTTTCTTTATGCATACACTCTAGAAAGTTACTTGGAATCCTGAGTTACAACTGTTCAAAGATACATATCAAAATCCCTTTTTTTCCTGAATACAAGTCATAGATTATTTAAAGCAAATTGCAAGAAAACTTTGAAATGTTGCTGTAGTCATCTAAATGGAAGTGTAAAAGCAGACTTCAGAATTTTAGCTTTTTTCAATGCCTTGTCTGATTTTTCTATAGAGCAGCAAATTGTCTCTGAGATTGGATTCAGCATATATCAATAAAATGCATTTTCATACAGTTTTGTATATTTTAGCACATTAAAAAAATCACTAAGATGGCCACAACTATGTGTGCTTCCTCTCTTCTTTCTAATAAAATATATCATACGGTGCAAAGTTAGCTTTTGTCTGATCTGAAAATAAAATTGGACTGAAGAAAATATTCAAAAATTATATCACTTTTTTCATCTTACTTGATAAACTATGTTTGGGAGTATTGCTTTAGAAGATGTGATCACACTGATTTCAGGTTCATTAACATATGCCAACTTAAAAAGAAGCAGATTAAATAATGAGATACGCAAATAAGTTTATTTTTTATCCCTTTATTAAAGTGGTTCTAAAGGCATAAGGTTTTTTACTTTAAAGTATAACAAAAAGGTAAAACTTGTTTTTGTTTTGGACAGAGTGGAAAGCGATTAGAACCCCTGTTAGTTTTTATTGCTGTCTGTGCCCCTGTTCACCCTCTCTATTTGTCCTGTTTACCATTATCATTGAAAATTAAGGTAAGCAAAAATTCCAAATTTTATGTTGCCCCCAGAAAAGTAATAGAAGGGAAATCCTCCAATGAGACATTAGTTCTGGTGACCTGGGGGTCCCCAAGGGATTCCCTTAATTTGCTGTAGCTTCCTCTCATTTTCTGTTGGACCATGGGGCAGGAAGTGCAAAGAAATCTCCAAAATGGGACACAAATGGTGAAAAAAAAATGTGACAGGGGTTATAACATTCTCTTGTTTTATCCAAAATGAAAAAAAAAAGTTTTGCCTATAGTTCTACTTTAATGCATTCTCTGCGTTAAGGTAAAAAAATCTTCCATGGTGAGCTCTCCCCAGCACCCCCCCCCCCCTGTGCTGTGCTCGTCTGCAGCAGCGCTGCTCTCTCTTTTTGTATTCATAGGACACAGAGGCAGAAGGGCTGGTGTAAGGACTTTTGACACCCTAGACAAAACCTAATTTTGCCATCCATGTCTCCGCTCCTGACTCCATCCCTTTACCCTGCCCATGTATACGGTGGAGGTGGTGGGGGTGGAGATTTTTGCAGAGCCTCTTCACCTATTTTAGTCGTGATCCGTAGGCCCGCACCTGTGCCTCTGGACCCGGCCTGAAGACAAATAGTGGCGGCATCGGCTCGCTTCCTCACACCAGCCGTGGTCCACAGATATAAGGACAGGCTAGGGTAGTATATGGACAGGCTAGGGTAGTATATGGACAGGCTAAGGTAGTATATGACAGTCAACTGAAAAAAAAAATGTAAAAAAAATACTGGTCACTGGAAGTTCAACATGGCACCTCATGGTAAAGAACTCTGAGGATCTGAAAAAAAGAATTGTTGCTCTACATAAAGATGGCCTAGGCTATAAGAAGATTGCCAAGACCCTGAAACTGAGCTGCAGCATGATGGCCAAAACCATACAGTGGTTTAACAGGACAGGTTCCACTCAGAACAGGCCTCGACATGGTCGACCAAAGAAGTTGTGCACGTGCTCATAGTCATATCCAGAGGTTGTATTTGGGAAAAAAACGTATGAGTGCTGCAAGCATTGCTGCAGAGGTTGAAGGGGTGGGGGGTTAGCCTGTCAGTGCTCAGACCATATGCCGCACACTGCATCACATTGGTCTGCATGGCTGCCTTCCCAGAAGTCAGCCTTCTAAAGATGATGCACAAGAAAGCCTGAAAACAGTTTGCTGAAGATAAGCAGACTAAGGACATGGATTACTGGTGTTCTTCTAATCCTATTAGTACCACAGGCAGGCAGCTACAGTATTTACAGTTAGTGTGCTTGTCAGCGAAATGGCCGTGTTGTGGGCAATTCCACCAGTAACCGTCATGGTGGCAGGCGAGTCTAGTGAGCACGCCCTGATCTTGTGGGAACACCCCTCCGGCCTATTTAAACCTGCCACTGACACTTGCAGTTTGCTGGATTATCAAACAGCTCCTGTGTTCCTGTGCCTTGTATACTCTGAAGATCCCTGCTTGACCTCTGCCCGGCTTGACCTGTGTTCCTGTTTATCTCCTCACTCTGACCCCGGCTTGGCTGACTACTCTCCGATCTTCTGCCCTCTGTGTATGACCCGGCTTGTTCCTGTACCTCTCTCGGACTGTCTTTTGGTATCTGACCCCTGGCCTGGCTGCGGACCCTGTTCCTGGTTTACCCTGCTGTTACCGTTTAAGACTTCTCTCCGCACGGCTGCCACAACGCACTCTAGCTACTTACAGCCAACCAGCCAGCTTTCAGTATCCCTGGCAACCCGTGCACCTCTGTGCATCGCATTACCTGTACCCAAATCCAGGGACGCGCTGCACTCAGCCGCAAGGGGCGCCCTCTCAGCAACCCGGCCTCACACTACAGACTTGACAGTATAATCCAGCCATGACTGAGGCCAGCGGAGGTGCGTCCCCATTAGAGACTTTGTGCCAACAAGCCACCACTCTGACCCAAGCAGTTCAGAAATTACAGGAAGGTTATCTGCAACTAACGGATAAGTTGCAACACCTGTCAGAGTCACCTGCTCACAAACAATCCTCTGCGGCTCCCTTGATGATGTTCCCGCCTCCAGAACCCCGAGTTCCCGTTCCGGAGCGATTCTCCGGAGACCGGAAAAAGTTCAGATCATTCAAGACTGCCTGTCTATTGTACCTAGCCCTGCAACCCCGGACTTTTGCTTTAGAAACTGTTAAAGTCGGGTTTCTCATCTCTTTGCTGTCCAATGAACCTCAGGCCTGGGCCCATAACTTATGGGAACAAAAGAGTCCAGTCATTTGCACGGTGGATGCATTCCTGGCAGCTATGGCACAACTTTACGAGGATCCCCAGCGTACTGCCACCGCTGAAGCCGCTCTGCACTCTCTGCAGCAGGGTAGGTGACCAGTAGAGGACTATACCCTGGACTTCCGGCAGTGGTCCGCAGACACAGCCTGGAATGAGGCAGCTTTACTACACCAGTTCCATCTAGGACTCTCCGAATCCCTCAAGGACGAGTTGGCCAGGATCGAGATTCCCACTACACTCGAGGGTCTCATCCAATTATCCATCCAACTGGATCGACGTTTGCGGGAGAGACAGTCCGAACGATCACGAGCCTGCAGACCCGCCAGTACACCCACCTTTGGATCAGTTCCCAAGCAGATTGGCCTGTTACGTTCTGCACTAACTCCTGATGAAAGACGTTGTCGTATCCTAGCCAATCTTTGCCTCTATTGTGGAGGAAATGGACATTTTCTATGCGACTGTCCCAGGAAGTTCAAGAAGCCACCTACCTACTCTCCAGCATATTTCCAGGTTTCCGGGACTTCTCCCTCACAACTCTTTCTTCCCATTTCACTGCAGTTGGGAGAAGAAGAGATCCAGCTCCAGGCTATAATCGACTCTGGAGCATGCAGTTGCTTCATGGACTTGAACCTGGCAAGGAACCTTAGGTTGCCCCTCCTCCACAAGAAACAGGGTCTGGAAGTCCGTTTAGCAGATGGCACCCTACCTAACTCCGGCCTTGTTACTCAAGAGACTTCTCCTCTCCTTATTACCTCTCCCGATGGCCATCGGGAATTCATACGTTTTGACGTTTTGAGTTCACCTATGTCTCCAATTATCTTGGGTATCCCTTGGCTCCAAGCCCATAACCCCCAGATCGATTGGATCAAGAAGGAAGTCCTGTTCACTTCCCCCTATTGCCAACAACATTGCCTCATCCCTGAATCCAGAGATACCACCAGTTGTCTGACAGTCCAGTCGGTATCCTCCACTAACCAGGATGTACCCCAGGCGTACCATGAATTCCTGGACCTTTTTTGATAAGAAAAAGGCCGATGTTCTACCACCACATCGGCCATATGATTGTCCTATCGAGCTGCTTCCAGGGGCCGAAGTTCCATTTGGACGTATATTCCCCCTCTCTGAAGTGGAATTGGGGACACTACGACAGTACATAGACGAAAATTTGGCAAAGGGCTTCATCCGTCCTTCTTCTCCTGCCGGTGCCGGCATTTTCTTTGTCAAAAAAAAAGATAGGACTCTAAGACTATGTGTGGACTATAGGGAATTAAATAAAATCACCATAAAGAACCGATATCCACTCCCACTGGTCCCCGAACTCTTCCAGAGACTTCGTTCAGCCCAAGTGTTCACCAAACTCGACCTCCAGGGTGCCTACAACCTCGTTCGCATCCGTGAGGGTGATGAGTGGAAGACGCCATTCAGAACGAGGTTCGGGCACTTTGAGTATTTGGTGATGCCGTTTGGGCTCTGTAATGCCCCGGCTACTTTCCAGCACTTCGTAAACAACATCTTCCGGGAATATCTTGACTACTTCCTCATCATCTATCTGGATGACATTCTTATCTTCTCAACCACCTTGGAGCTCCATCGGACTCACGTAAAGACAGTATTACTCACACTAAGAAAACATGGACTTTACGCGAAAGCAGAAAAGTGTGACTTTGAAAAGAAATCCATACAATTCCTAGGGCTCATCATCTCTACCGGTGGTGTAGCTATGGATCCACAGAAAGTGCAGGCAATCCTAGACTGGCCAACTCCATCAGACAAGAAGGGTGTACAAAGGTTTGTAGGGTTTGCAAACTTCTATAGAAGGTTTATAAGGAACTTTTATTCCATCATCTCGCCCATAACCCAAGTAACCCGCCTACATGTTCGCTTCCTGTGGTCCTCCGAAGCCCAATCTGCCTTTGAGAAACTGAAGTCTTTGTTTACTTCTGCACCAATTCTTCGACACACCGATCCTGCCCTGCCCTATATTTTAGAGGTCGATGCCTCAGAGGTAGCTACAGGAGCAGTACTTTCACAGCGCCTGGGACCCAAGTCGCTGCTTCACCCTGTGGCCTTCTCCTCCCGGAAAATGAGCCAGCCCGAGAGGAATTACGACGTAGGTGATCGTGAGCTTCTGGCCATTAAGACAGCCTTAGAACAGTGGAGATACCTTCTTGAGGGAGCCACGCACCCAATAATGATATTCACCGACCACAGAAACCTCGAGTACCTCCGCACTGCCAAACGCCTGAGACCCCGTCAAGCTCACTGGGCTCTGTTCTTTTCACGATTCAACTTTCACATCACCTACCGCCCTGGCTCCAAGAACGGCAAGGCCGATGCTTTATCCCGAATGTTTCCCGATACCCCAGAAGAAACAACATCCAGTACAATCTTGTCTCCACAGAACTTTCTTTTGATACAACCAGATCTAAGGTCTTCTCTTGAACAGGCCTCCCTCCAATGCCAGGAACCAGAGACTTCCTCTTTAAGAAGCCAGGGGGGGTATCTCTGGTATCAGGACAAAATCTTTGTCCCACAACAAGCCAGAATCCAGGTCTTACAAACTTTACATGATCATCAACTTGCTGGCCACTTTGGTGTACGGAAAACTATGGATCTTATTCAGCGATCCTTTTGGTGGCCTACCTTGAAAACTGATTGCAAAAAGTATGTAAGCTCCTGCACTACCTGCCAGCGAAACAAAGGGTCCAACATTAAGTCTTGGGGTCTGCTACGTCCTTTGCCGGTACCAGAACAACCATGGAGGAATATATCTATGGACTTCATAGTAGAGCTGCCACCCTCTGAAAGATTCACAACGATTCTAGTTGTTGTAGACCGTCTGTCCAAGATGTCACACTTCGTGCCTATGATAGGTACTCCTTCCACTGCAGACACAGCAAAGGCCTTCATAAGAGAGATAGTCAGACTTCACGGCCTTCCTGACAGCATTGTGTCTGATAGAGGGGTCCAATTTACTTCCCGATTTTGGAAAGAGCTCTGCAAAGTTTTGTCTATTGAAGTTTGCCTATCCTCTGCCTATCACCCCCAGAGCAACGGTCAGACTGAAAGGACTAATCAGACCTTAGAACAATATTTACGCTGTTTTTGCTCCACTTCCCAGGATGACTGGTCCTTGTTACTCCCCTGTGTGGAGTTCGCATACAATAACTCAGTACACTCAACCACTGATCAATCACCGTTTTGGGCCAACTATGGGTTCCATCCTTCATTTCTACCTAATGTCATTCCAGAGACCTCAGTTCCAGCAGTTCAAGACAGGATAAAATCCTTTTGGTATCTGACCCCTGGCCTGGCTGCGGACCCTGTTCCTGGTTTACCCTGCTGTTACCGTTGAAGACTTCTCTCCGCATGGCTGCCACAACGCACTCTAGCTACTTACAGCCAACCAGCCAGCTTTCAGTATCCCTGGCAACCCATGCACCTCTGTGCATCGCATTCCCTGTACCCAAATCCAGTGACGCGCTGCACTCAGCCGCAAGGGGCTCCCTCTCAGCAACCCGGCCTCACACTACAGACTTGACAGTACTGTGTCCTGTGGTCTGTTAAAACCAAGATAAACTTATTTGGTTCATTTGGTGTCAAGCGTGTGTGGCGGTAACCAGGTGAGGAGTACAATGACAAGTGTGTCTTGCCTACAGTCAAGCATGGTGGTGGGAGTGTCATGGTCTGGGGCTGTATGAGTGCTACGGGCACTGGGGAGCTACAGTTCATTGAGGGAACCATGAATGCCAACATGTACTGTGACATACTAAAGCAGAGCATGATCCCCTCCCTTTGGAGACTGGGCCGCAGGGCAGTATTCCAACATAATAACGACCCCAAACATACCTCAAAGATGACCAGTGCCTTGCTAAAGAAGCTGAGGTTAAGGTGATGGACTGGCCAAGCATGTCTCCAGACCTAAACCCTATTGAGCATCTGTGGGGCATCCTCAAACGGAAGGAGGAGCGCAAGGTCTCTAACATCCACTAGCTCTGTGATGTCGTCATAGAGGAGTAGAAGAGGACTCCAGTGGCAACCTGTGAAGCTCTGGTGAACTCCATGCCCAAGAGGGTTAAGGCAGTGCTGGAAAATAATGGTGGCCACACAAAATATTGACACTATGGACCCAAATTGGGCACTCACTTTTGTTGCCAGTGGCTTAGACATTAAATGGCTGTGTTGAGTTATTTTGAGGGGACAACACATTTACTCTGTTATACAAGCTGTACACTCACTACTTTACATTGCAGCAAAGTGTCATTCCTTCCCTTCAGTGTTGTCACATGAAAAGATATAGAAAAATATTTACAAAAATGTGAGGGGTGTACTCACTTTGAGATACTGTAATATATATTTTATATATATATATATATATATATATATATATATATATATATATATATATAAAGATCTCTCAATCAAGCCTTGCACACATCTCCATAATCTACACATATTGCTTGAGTGATCCAAAAGGAAGTTTGGGTCTCATCAGTGAAGAATGAGAGAGTGTCTGTATTCAGTGGTGAAGTGCTTTTTAATCCTTTGCAGGAAAGGGTGAATTGTTATTTCCTCTCCTTTGCAGAACAACTGGATTTAATGCATAAACAGGTTGACACCAGCACAATGAAGCTGCCGAGGATTCTCAGTGCCCCGTGTTCAGTGCTCACAGGAACACCTACCTCTGGCTCCATCATCGAGTCATGTGTACTGCGCTATGACTGGAAGCTTGACCAGGAGACCCGAGCGTCCATCCTGCTGGGCGATGCGGGGGTCTATACCGTGGTCACAAAGATCTACAAGGCGGTGGGATGGCGGACTACACCAAATTGCTGGACAGGTTCTGGGAGCTGGGGAACTTATGTATGCCGCTCAGCTTCCTGGAGTGTGGATCAGACAAACTGTTTGTGGGCAGGAGCGGCTAACTGTGTGCTGCCCTAGCCCTCATGCTGCGGGGCACAGAAGGCGGCGACCCTGACTGATTATCAGGAACAATAAATCAAACCGAGACAGAAGTATAGTTAAATCACACTTGTTTAATAATAATAATAAGGTAAACAAAGTAAGCGTGGTCAAAACAAGCCAGAGTTCAGTAACTGGATCGGGTAGTCAGCCAAGGAAATGTCAGAGAGCCAGAGATAAATGTAGTAGTACAGCAAGCAGGATCAGGAGCCAGAAGGAACGTCAGCAGAGCAAGTCTTCAACAGGAACGCAGGGGAAAGTCACAGTAATGTTGACAAAGGCGAAGGCAGAGATCAAGTGAGCTGGACAGCTTTAAGTAGGCAGGACTGACGAGCAGAATCAACTACAGCTGGGTAACTGTGGAGAGAGATTGGAGCTGACAATTAGCCAACAGCTGAGCGGCCAGCTCAGAGAAGGATGGGCTGAAGCCAGCCCTGACACTGATGTGTACTCTAGGCGGACGATAGACCCGGGCATTTTGGATTGAGCAGTCCATGACATGTTAACCGGCCCCTTCCCCACTCTCCACCCTGATGGATCCCTTGGGAAAGGGGAGGGGGGAACCTGACAGAGGTGTGGGGGCGAGGGGGGACCAGGAAAGAGCATGGGGGTGGAGAACACAGGGAAGAACCTTGAGAACATGGGGTGGGGCGAGAGCACAGGGGAGAGGCAGAGAACACAGGGAGGAAGAGGAGAGCACAGGGGGGCAGCAGAGAGCATGGGGTAATTTGGAGAGCACAGGGGGCAGCGGAGAGCATGGGGTAATTTGGAGAGCACAGGGGGCAGCAGAGAGCATGGGGGGATGTGGAGAGCACAGGGGGCAGCAGAGAGCATGGGAGGGATGTGGAGGGCACAGGGGGAGAGGGAGAGAGCACAAGGGGGCAAAGAGTATGGGTGGGCTGGAGAGTACAGGGGGGCAGCAGAAAGAAGCAGGATAGGAGGAGCAGTGGGGGCGGTTGCATATAGAAGAATCATTCTCTCCATCTTCCTCCTGCAGTCTTGGAATGCCTGCTTCTCCTCTCCCTCTCGCAGGCATTCCGAGACTGCAGGAGGAAAATAGAGAGAATGATTCTTCTATATGCAGCCGCCCCCACTGCTCCTCCTATCCAGGCTACAGTGGGGGCCGCACTCACGTTCAATCTCATCCGGCTCCAAGGTGTCTGCCGCAGGTGTCTGCTCTAGCTCCTCCCCTTTTGTAGTCACGCCCCCCGGCACCGATAGCTGACCTATACGGGCGGCTGTGGAGAGGCCGAAGGTGTCTCCTCTAGCTCCTCCCCCTTCATGTTTCTGAGCTTAACTGGCAGCCGGGTGGCCGCAGAGCGGCCTGGTGAGTGGCGCGTGCTCAAAGAGCAGCCCAGCTGCCTTGGGCCCCCAAGGACTTGCGGCCTGGTGGCCCCAGCCCACGAGACAAATGCCGATTTGCCCTATGACCAATCCGGGCCTGGTTCCTAAATACATTTTACTTGGGTGGTGGTGGCTAAACAATATACAATAATTCATATAGTAGTTCAACATATAAAGGGGAAAAAGGTTCCAGGGGTTCATAACTCACTACATTAAAGTGGAATGTTTTCTCGTTTTGAATACAGTGGAGAAGGGTTGAAAACTGGAAGAGATGAAAAGATTACAGTGCATACATACTAAAATGACATGGGTTGAAAACCGTGTTTTTTTTAATTACAGTGTTACAATTGGTTAGATACTGTATAACCTTGCTATTTATCCTGATGCAGTAGAATTCTCTCCTGCGCTCAGGTGACCAGTAACTACGTATGTTGTGCGACCAACTTAGTGAAGTAATGCCTGACATCTTGCAGCCCTCCTTAGAACAATGGGTATTCATAGACTAAAGGGAAACAAAAAGAAAAACAAAAAGAAGAAGAAGGGCGCACCGACCTATTGCATTACCACTGATAAAACTTTATTGTAGCATTAAAAGAGCAAGATATATACTTGCAAACGAGCATTCATAAAGGCTTTGACAAGGGAGCAGATACGCTGTACTGAAGATCGACACACCAGGACCTAATATCGAGAGGGTCAAACCAATGGAATGACTGATGGCTGGCGCATTTCGGGGGGAGCACCCCTTTCCTCAGAGCCTAGGCGGGCAATGACTAGTCTCTCCTAGCTGCTTCTACTTATGTGTGTCTGTGTCTGCAAGGCCCAATTGATATCGCTATAAAATGTCAAAGCCTTTATGAATGCTCGTGAGTATATATCTTGCTGTTTAAATGCTACAATAAAGTTTTATCAGTGGTAATGCACTAGGTCGGTGCACCCTCCTTCTTTTTGTTTTCCTTTATGTATCCTGATGGCCATTGTCCCAATGAAAGAGAATGTGGAGTAATTTTGGATAGTTTTCCACTTATTTCCTGCTTTGTCTTTGAAGACAGTAGGTGCAGGTGCATCTTACCTATGGGGCTGTTGATGGTAATAAAAACCTGATGGAGATTTTAACTCTTTGCAACTCAATCCAAAACTAACAAAAGGTTTTAGCTATATGACATATGTACAAAGGTAAATTGTAATTAACTATAAATTCACCCACCTTTCCTACCAATTCAAGCTGTTTTTAAAAAAAACAGAGGTATAAGGGGCAACCTATTGCTCACTAAAATTATTTTGTGCATGTAAATTACGTAAATCATTATTTGCCATTGAAAAAATAATCATCATTTTAGGGGGGGCTAGCACACTTCAATAGGTAGATGATGTGTTGTGAAATTACAAATACTCCACCATTTACAAGCAATATGCATTATTCCATTTACCCAGTCCATACTAGACTTGCACAGAATTTCATTCAGTGGAACTACTTGCTGAGCTGCCAGGGTGGGCATTTATTCCAGAAGGATTCGGGCAGTGGTTTGTGATACACTGGCCATTATTTACTATGAGACACCAATACT
Source organism: Lithobates clamitans (assembly GCA_037952925.1). Lineage (NCBI taxonomy): Eukaryota > Metazoa > Chordata > Amphibia > Anura > Ranidae > Lithobates > Lithobates clamitans. Next base: position 1,202,194 of record JBBGZY010001068.1, on the reverse strand, counting down.
TTGCCTCATTGTCATTCTCCCCAATTGCAGCAGTGAATGACATGTACTGTAGAAGCCATATACAGGCTGGCTAGCTGGAGAAATGCTTGCTGCTTCTAAAAGTTGTTTGTTTATGCTTGATATCAGGTAGTATGTCAGCCGCTTCTTAGAAGGTTTCAGCGTTATTATAAAAGTGCATGAATTCTTTGAAAACTTATTGCATACAAGTTACTGACACTCTTTTCCTTCTTAAAACTGTCCCCTTCATCCATAGGATTAATTGGAAAATCTATCTATTGAGGGGAGTCTGATGCCTATACAGTAAAGGGAGACAAAACACTCAATGTAAAGGAGAAGACTTCAATTGCTTGTCAGTGGGGATTTTTTTTGTAAGCCCTTTCTATTTAGGGGTTTCCATAAAATAATCCTTAAATATCAAAGAACTGAAAATATTACTAAGCTGCTTTTAAAAAAGTATCCTCAAGAACTTCCAGCAAATCACCTAATGTAGCTGTCTACCACCATGCATACAAATTCTCAGAGTGAGAGCTTTTCGTACTTTTATTCTTGATATTCAGGAAGAGATATCACTAGAGGAGAACCTAACCCACCTCACAAACACATACCTTTTCCCAAAAGTGTGACAAGTAGCAGATTGTCCAGCAATCCCCAGCAAAAGCCACTTTCACATTAAATATAAATGCCTGAAATAATGCTTGACATATTAATTTGTTACTACATTAATGTTCTGATCATATTTAAAAAAACACCAAATCCTCATATTATTTAACTAATTATTTATCTACTTGTCATGAAGAACGTGGACCGTGGCTTTTCAAGTGAATGAAAGCAACCTGACAACAACACTTTAAAGGGGCTGTAAAGCCTCATGATTGTTCACCTTAATGCATTCTATGCATTAAGGTGAAAAACCTTCTGTAGTGCTGCAGCCCCCCCAGCCCCCCTTTTACTTACCTGAACGCTGTCATCCTCTGTCCAGGAACGAGCACACCAGATCTAGCTGGTGTCTCGTGTCCTCATTGGATATATTGATAGCAGCGCAGCCATTGGCTCCTGCTGCTGTCAACCAAATCCAATGATGCAGCGCCTTGGGACAGGCCTGAGTCCTGCATTCGGTGTGAATGGACACAGATGCAGGACTTGGGAGTGCACCCGCACAGGTGTCCACTAAGGAGAGCGCTTCTCTAACGTGGACACTCGATGCGGGGAGGAGCCACCAGCACCGCTGAGAGACCCCAGAAGAGGAGGACAGGGACCACTCTTTGCAAAAACTAACTGCACAGTGGAGGTAAGTATGACATGTTTGTTATTTTAATAAAAAAAAAAAAAACAACAACGAGGGTTTACAACATCTTTGAGGCTCCATGCACACTTTTTTTTTTTTTTTTTCTTAGCTTAAAAACAATGCTAAACGCCGGATAAAAAAACGCTGGTAATAGTATTTTTTTTTGTAGTGTTTAGGAGCATTTATGAGCATTCACCTTTTTTTTTTCTGTTGATAAAACACTCCAAGAAACTCTACAAAAACAATTTGTTTTTCGGCTCTTGATGCTGAAGCTCAAAAAACACTAAATAGCCTAAAGTAGTGTGCATGGACACGTAGGATAACACTATTTATTTTCTAGGAGCAAAAAAAAAATGCTAATAATAGCGTCTAGGGACTTAAAAAATGCTAGTGTGTATGGAGCCTATAGTGTATATAAATGCAAAAACAAATATTTAAAACATTGCAGCTTACGAGTCAATACACAGTATCTCACAAAAGTGAGTGCACCCCCCACATTTCTGTAAATGTGAGAGGTGTAATCACTTTTGTGAGATACTGTATGTAGTGGCTGCCTTAGTTTTCTTTTTTTTTTCACCTGATAATCCTAAGAATAACACAATTCCTGTCCCTTCATATTCATACTTACTTCTCCATTGTATTTATGGGGGCAACCATGGTTGTCAAACATGCTGGGTTTCAAACATGTACTGTATGTCTTTATTCATCTCTGTTACTTGCTGGATTGATGGGACTAATAGTTTACACAATAAAGATAAGGTTCGTCATTATTTATTAAAAGCTCACAAGAAGTGAAATGAACACTGCATTTCTGGCAAGATCCACAGGTGTTTTTTGTACTTTGCCTGAAAAAACAAAAGCAGCCTCCTCATCTAAGGACTGTTAAGCTGCAACATGTTCTTGGGTTTA